>JADRCH010000205.1:1310617-1369959 GCA_019843965.1 Rhynchomys soricoides | reverse complement strand
GGGGGGGGGAGGGTGACCCAGTGCAAGTCCTGTGAGAGCAGAGGCTTTTGTTTTCTTTGTGCAGTATTTCCAGTCCCTGTGACAGCACCTGGCCCATAAGGTGACAGAAGATGTTTAAATCAACATTTAAACCATAAAGCCAGTGCGATGGCTCCACGGGGAAAGGCCCTTGCCACCAGACATGACATGAGTTCAATACCCAGAACTCACAGGTAAAAGGAAAAAATAGGACTTTCCCCCTCTCCCCAGTTGTTCTCATAATTGAGAAGATGTGTATTAGAAACCAAATGTGAAACATAGGGTCCAAAATGATACCACAAGATGATACACAGTTACACGGACAGTTATTCCTATGGTCTGAATATAATAATGTGATTTTCTCTGATCTTGACTTCCCCATGATTAAAAGAAAAATTACTCTTAAAAAATTGCCCTAGAAAAAATCTGTATGCGTAATTGAGATGATCTCAATTACGTGATTGAGTGGTAGTTAACTTAAGGAAGGTAATATTCCAGGAATAACAGCATCATATGCGGTGACACCACTGGCCTTACAGCGGAAAAATTAGTCAAGTTTCCATTTTGTTTTGTTTCTTTTCACATCAACAGGCCCCTTGGCAGAAGGATGCTGCTCCCTCTGGTGGTGAGAAGCAGTTGGGAGAGGCTGACAGGAAACAGAAAAACTGCACTCAGCCCTCACACAGGTGTCTGGAAACCTTTCTCTTTACTTCCTAGTATTATGGCGTCCTTAAAGGTGAAGGGTGAAGGCTTCCTAAAAAGACATATTTTTATTAGTTTTAAATGTATTTGTGTGTTCAGGGTATGCGCATGTGATTGCAGATGGCGGTGGAGTCCAGAGGAGGGCATCAAGTCCCCCTGGAGTTGGAGTGAGCCTCCCAGTGTAGGTGCTGGGAAGGAACTCAGGTTCTGTGCAGGAACAGTGTACACTTTTAAACGCTGAGCTGTCATTCTCCAGCCCCATCTGCTCAGCCTCTTATGTGTGGTTTTGTTTCCAACTTGGCTGCTTTTTTTTTTTTTCTTGACTAATTGCTCTGGCTACGTCTTCTAGAACTAGAATGCTTAAATTCATTGTAGTGCTAAAGGAGTGCTATTGAGTCAAAAGAAGTCCATATTACATATTGATGAAAAATTGCTTTCTGGAAAGGCATCTCGGTTAACCCTCTCATCTCCAGCATTCTGCTGGGGAAACTAAGAAGACCCCCCCCCCCCACATTTATTTGACATCTTTTCCCTACGAATTGCCTATTCCTGCTTGTCTATTTTTTTAAACATTTATTTATTCTCTCTTTCCCTCCCTCCTGTGTGTGTGTGTGTGTGTGTGTGTGTGTGTGTGTGTGCGCGCACATTCATAGGAAGGGATGTCATGGCACTTGTGTGGAGGTCAGAGGTTAACGCTCAGGAATGGGTTCTCTGCTTCCACCATTTGGGTTCCAGGGATGAAACTTGGGTCTTCAGACTTGACAGCAAATGCCTTTGTCCCCCTGGGTCATCTTACCAGCTAACCCCAACTCCTCAGTCCATTGTGTGGTTTGGCTTGTAGCAATCTTGTAGGAGTGGCTGTATCTGTTCAGTGATCCACTGATCAGATTGAAACAAATTTTATCACTGGCTTTATTCCAGGTACTGTTCTGGGTGCTGGAGATGGGTGTGGCCAATTGCAATAACTGGAGAGGTGCATAGAGTAGTGGATTATATGTCAAGTAGAGAACATAGGTATCGACAGCGTAAGAGACAAAGCTTTATATCTGGTCTTTGGTCAGAAAGAAGGGGGTGCAAAAACTCTCAGCTCAGACAGCTACCTGCGGTGGAGAACTTGAGGCAAACTAGAGAGAAAGATCTTCATACATTCTAAATGAACTCTTTCCCAGAATGCCATGTGCTTTCTATGGTTGTTCATGCTGTCTCGTTTATGTTATTTGGATATTGAGGCAGTTTTATTAATCCTCTATTCATGGTTCTTGGTTTTATAAGTAAGAAGGCATCCCCCATCATAGAAGGATTATCTTGATTCATTGCTACCATTTACTACTTTGAACTATTAACACCTTTGTGAACATATCACTTATATTTCAAAACCTACCTATTTTGGATTTGTGTGTGTGTAAATCTATGCCGGTTGGTATACTCACTGTCCCTAAACCCAGTTTTAAAACTACATTTTGATTTTGTTACATTTATATTTCTAAGATGATTTTTTGGTTTAACAGTAAAGTTAAAGACCTATGGTTTTTTTTTTTTTGTTTTGTTTTGGTTTTTTTTTTTTTATTTTGTTTTTTGACCATTGACTTGAAAAAAAAAAAATCGTTCACCACAGGATAAACTTCCTGTTTCTGATTCTTTCCCAGCAGTAACAAACACACAGGGTTTAATTTGGCTTGTGCAGATTTCATGATGGGACAATTTCACTGAAAAATGCAGTTTTATGACTTTTATAGAGTTTTTTCTTCTTTTTAAAAATTACGTTTTATTTTTGAGATTATTATGTAACTATATTTCTTCCCTTTCCTCTCTCCAAATCCTTCCTCTTCTTGCTCTTTTTCGATAAAAATTTTTCTTAACTTTAAAAATTACATTTAAAGTGTGAGTGTGTGTGTGTGTGTGTGTGTGTGAGAGAGAGAGAGAGAGAGAGAGAGAATGAGAGGGGGAAGAAAGAAAGGGAGGGAGATTGATTGATTGATTAAAGAGTATCCTTCTACCAATATGGGTTCAGGGGACCCAACCACTTATGTCCTCAGTCTTGGCAGCCAGTGCCTCTACCCACTGACTTGTCTCTCCAGATCCTATTTTGTTTGTTTTCATTCTAGCAGAGACCTGCTGGAGGCAAGTGGGAGCCACATCTTGTAAGTGAGCATGAAGATGACCGCCCCAGTCTCAATTGCCTTGGCAGTGCTCGTAAATGTCTGCTGGTGTTCCACTGCAATGATTTATTACATCATCTCACTCTCCACCTTAGTTACAAGCAGCAAACTTCATGGCATCCTAATTTGGCACACTCAACTCCCCTTATTTGTGTTACAAGATAGTCTCCTACAAGAGAAAGTGGGGAGAGTCAGCACCACTCTGCTACAGAGGTTTGTATGAGTGAGCATGTGGATTCAGTTCTACCTGTGGGGAAAATTAGGGCAATGTTCTATTTGATACGGGATACAGTCTGCCAATCCTGTCTCCTTGCATTATTTCATTGAACTTCATGACCGCCTAGACAATTACATTTATTGTGTGGATTAGCTGTGGTCCCCTGAAATCCTAACAGGGTCGTCTGCTGTTCTGCTTATCACCTCGCCCTTCACCTCACCTATTTATTCAGTTTAAGGAGTACAGTTGGTGCTTTTAGAAACTATTGACATCTGTAAATGAAATATTTTTTGCCATTTTTTGAATAATAATAGCTCATTGATGGTCCTTTATGTATCATCTACATAAAACATATTTGTTAATTGCAATAAAATATTAGTTGACTAATTTGGCTTCCAGGGCCTAAATATTGAATGGACTAAGGGCTAGGGATAAAGTGCGGTGACTTGGCTAAAGTCAGTTGTAAAAGGGAGGGGACACTTGTGAAGTATCAACTCTGGCCTAGGGCCTAGAATTCTTCCCTGGCCACTGGGCTGCATCATTTCCCGCGAGCGAAAAATTTGAGAGCTTGTGCACACAGCGACTGATTTTCCACTTGGAGCAACCTCGTAGAAATGCTGGAGGTGGGATGTAGATAAACAGGTCATCCAGGAAGAGCAGCATCTCCGCTACCTGCCTGCCCTCGGCAAGGACTACAGTTCCCATAAGGCCTCGGGGCACGCACAGCCCCTGCCACGCGGCCTGCAACTTCGCGTCAGTCCACTGGGGGCAATGTAGAGAGTCCTCCGCCGCCCCGTAGAAATCGACGCGGCTCCGGGACCGCTTGCTTCCTGTTTGTCGGACGAGGAGACATGGCGGCAGCTCCGGCAGCGGCTGGAGCAGGAGCCAGCCGGGGGAGGCTGTCGGCAGCTACCGCGGCGGCGTGGGGCGGCTGGGGAGGTCGGCCGCGGCCGGGTAATATCCTGCTGCAACTGCGGCAGGGTCAGCTCACCGGCCGAGGCCTGGTCCGGGCGGTGCAGGTACGAGGCCGGCCTGGAGGGGCGGGGCGGGGCGGGCCGGGCCAGGCTGGAACTGGCCAGGGGCCGGGGAAGAGGCCTTTCCAGGCCGCGGCGGACCAGCCAGATCCCCCTTGGCTGGCTGCGGCGCTGTCCTGTGTGCAGTCCGGACGCTGTCAGCCACGGTGGGACGGGAGACAGTGGCCGGCTCGGAGGCCTGCGGGTCTGGGCCGAGTGGGGTCGAGCTGCCTGAGGTATTGATGGCGCGTATATGCCCTGGGCCGAGTTTCTAGATCCTCATTTCCCTGCGCCACGTCTGCGTGTCTGGAGGACCTTGGCTGGTTGGCTTCGTCTTCTACTGGTCTCCTGTTTGCCCCTTGTAAGACAGACGGGGTCCTCTTCACTGCAGCCCCCCCCCCAAACGGTTCCCCTGCCTATCATAAATGTCATCTCAGAGGCCTCAACGTTCCTCTTTTTCTAAAGTAGCCCCCCCCCCCCCGGTTGTTATTCTATCAGATCATCCAATTCGTTTTCTGTTGCACTATTTTCTTAGCCTGTAATTGCATATTTCTTTGTTGTCTGCCCTTTTCATGCCTGTATCCCACATTAGGCTGAGCTCCAACGGGTGCAGAAGACTTACTAGCGTAGGGATACATGCTTTGGGAGAAGAACTTGAGTTCAAAGCCCTATTCTCTTTTTTGCTTGGGCAAGTTACCTTTCAGGGCCATAGTTACCTTGTTTAATTCACCCTTTAAGGTTATTGTCAAATTCAGAGGAGATAGGTGTGTCAAGTGTTAGTGTATTTCAGGTGCGTATAAGGGCTGAAGGGTAATCAGTTATTGTTATGTTTAATGCCTAGCTTATCATTACACCAACTGATGTCCTATACATGTGGTGTTGTGTGTGTGTGTGTGTGTGTGTGTGTGTGTGTTGGGGAGTATAGAGCACAACCTTAGAATAATGCAGGATAGATGACTCCTCTCACTTTTTCTTCATTCTCCCAGGTGGTCCCAGAACTTCACACTTTGAAAACGTTAGCTTAATTTCAAGCTATCTTTGTATATAGTTTTGAGGAGTCCATAAGGAACCAAACAGTGTTGATGGTAGAGGGATGGGAATTAGGTGAGTGGATGAGAGAGAGAATGGCTATGAGATTTTTCTCAACACACCACTACATATTTAAAGTTAATTCTGATTCATTTGAATATTACTCAAAAGGACTGAACAGATAAAGGTGAGATGGTCTGTATTTGTGGAGGGTTGCAGATGAAGGGGCAGCTGTAATTTTCTATAGAAACTGTAGATGAGCAGTCTTTTCTTCACTGCATCCCTCTGCATCTGTCTTAAGAAGATGTGAGAAATACTTGCTCTGTCCTTGAAACCAGAATACCTCACTGAGCCGAGTATGTCAAGACAGGCAGAAGGGGGGGGGGCTGGCTAACCTTTAATGATCACATATTTTTGGGTCAGTCAATGTGCAGGCTGTTGACTTTTTGTGAAAGTGAGTTTACTTTTGAGACACTATGTAGATTTGACTGGCTTTGAAGCTCGTTATATACATGAGGCTGGCCTTGAACTTGTGGAGGTCCTCCTGCCTCTGCCCCCTTAGTGCTGGGATTATAGGTGCCTTCTACCACACCCAACAGTCTTCGGTAGTTTGAGCCATGTGTCTAATTCATTTCTTACCACAGCTGAGGAAGCTGGGGTTTAGAAGGGTTAAGCAGCATGGCTCCTAACACCCTCCAGGTAAGAACAGTGAGCCGTAGAGGCTCTGTAACATGATGGATGAGGCAACTCAGGAGGATGATTTGCTTCCAATGCTGAAATGCTAGGAATGCTAGGGAACTAGATTAAAAGGTTGCTAAATTTTTCTTGGAGCTTATTTTGACTGTTCATGTGGTCCCCATTATTACTCTGTCAATCCCCAAAGTTTGTTTCGATTGCTCACCTTCTTAGCCTATAATTGCATATTTCTTTGGTAGTTTTATAAAGGTGTGGGAGCTATTTCAGGGGTTGGATTAGAACTCCTGTCTCCCAAATAGTAGTAATAATGAATCAGAGACCTTCACCTCTCATAGTTCCCGTTCTTAGAGTTCTTCAGGGTTTTCCTTGCTATGCTCTCCCTCTCCTGATATGCAGAATAAATTATTTGCTCACCCATATTTCCATAGCACAGTACGTATACTGGTTATGGCATATGGCAGAGTAGGAAAGTGCCAAGTTTTTAAAAAAAACTTTGGAGGGGGCGGTCTAGTGGGGAAGAAAATAGATTTATTAAGTGCACTGCAAGGGCAGTAGGCTGGGTAGTTACAAGAGCACCACCTACATAAAAATACCTTTTAAATAAAAAATATATATAACAGCTGATCATCACAACTGTTTGAAACTATAGGATCAGTAGTGTTTACTGGTCTCACACTGATGCCCACCAGATCTCTAGAACTTTCTCAGTTTGTAAACCTGAAACTATTCACTGAGTCACTCCTTAGGCCCCTCCCCAGCAACCCACACTTCTGCTTTGTCTTGTGAGCTTGACCAGTGCCCTGAAGGTTTATCTGAGTATTGCCATATGGTAGAATTTCCTTGGGAAAGACTGGATTTTTTAATAAGATGGGCCTGAATTGAATCCTAGTTCCAGCCTGTTTTAGGCAGTGCCCCTAAGGCTCAATAAATCTCCTTAGATCTCAGTTTCATTATTTCTAAAATGGTCATAATGACATCTATCCCATAAGGTTGTTATGAGTATCAGGTGAAACCATAGGTCTAGAAAGGTTAGCCAGTGGGCCAAATACTGGTTATTTGATAAATAGCTGCTCTTAGCTAGCAGTAATTAGACTGGACTTTTTGAGAGAGTGTATTATTTTTCTTTGTATTTGCAGAGCCTCAAACCATGCCAAGCACTTGATAGGAAGAATTTAGGAAACTATTTGAGTTGGAATATTGTATCCTCAGTCTGTGTCTGTCTATATTCACTCTGTCTATATTCACTCTCCAGTAATCTCATGGCTTTTAAGAGTTCAAGAGTCAGGACACCTGGCTCTAGTACATACTTTATTGTCTTTGGGAAAGTTATTTAATAATCTGTTTCTTTTGGTTCTTTTTGTTTTGGTTTTTTGTTTGTTTTCCGAGACAGGGTTTCTCTGTGTAGCCCTGGCTGTCCTGGAACTCACTCTGTAGACTAGGCAGGCCTTGAACTCAGAAATCTGCCTGCCTCTGCCTCCCAAGTGCCGGGATTAAAGGTGTGCACCACCACTGCCCTGCTTAATATCTGTTTCTTATCTGTAAAATAGAGATCATCACAGCACATAACCTCTTAAGATTATGATGGAGAAAATGAGGTTTTACAAGAAAGCATTGAAAATAGCAGCTGAAGTGTAATGAGTGTGCAGAGAGGTACTCTATGTTCTGATGGTTCTTGAGGCTTTATTTCCATTTCTGACTTTCTTTAGCTCCACATGAGTAGATATTTCCAATCACCTGCTCTGAATCTCCATGTAAATAACTAATGGGCAACTCAAATTTTATATGTAGAAAATCAGAATCTTAGTTCCCCTTCCACCAGATCCCACGTTCCCTCCGTCTTTCCCTTTTCCATAAGTGGGCACGAGGGCAGCCTGGGATAAGAGTGTAGGCCCCAGGATTCTCTGGGTTTATTTGCCTTCTCTTCCCAACCTCTCCCTGACCTCTGTCACGGTAATCACGGTAATAAACATGCCAGGATACTTTGCAACTTATCGATGCCTTCATATTCATTTGTACATTTGATGCTCAGAGTAAATTGGGTCTTATAAGACCTCTGCTTGAAGCTCCCCAGCTGCTTCCCGTTGTTGTAGAATCAATTCTGCTTCCTGTATGATGGGGATACAAGATTTCTACAAGGCTAATGGAGTTGGGGAGAAAGAGAGACTGGATAAACTATGGACACTGGGACAGTGAACCCATACTTACCATGGCACACCGTTCTCAGGCAGCCTGTAGCTTGGTTGTGGGATCCCTTCTGCTCCCCAAGTGCTGGTATTGGATCCTTTATGATCACTCTAGAGTTCACCTGTTTTAACTTTCTTTTTTCTTTAGATCCTCTCTCCTTCTCATCCCATCCCTCTCCCCCTTCATTCTGTGTTGCTAGGAATCAAACTTGGGGCCTGGTGCATGCTAGGCAAACACTCCCACAACCCCCCTTCCCCGCTTTAATTTTTTTTCTTCTATAGGTACTGTTTGTTTTAGTCTTACTCTGACTAGGGTTTGAAACCTAGTGATTTAAGTAAAAAACTTTTATTTCCTGGTAAGGACAATTTGATGCTGAGGACACCTTAGAAAACAGGTTTTCCCCATACACCTGCCGGCTGGTACCTACAGCATTTGGGAAGCAGAGGCAGGAAGACTGTTGATTACTCAAAGGCCAAGTTGGTCTACATAGTGACTGAGTTCTAGGCCAGCCAGGATTACATAGATCCTGACCCAAAAGCTACACCCCTTCTTCCATAAGTAGGGGAGAGGAAAGAGGGGAAGAAGAGAAGGAGAAAGAAAGAACCTCTTGAATAATAACTAAAGTCCCAGAAATGTATAGATACTGTTAATTTCAGTGGGTAGCATTTGTACCCACAAACTCTAAGGTGCACCCCTACTTGTGTTGAAACCACACAAACACCATTGCGTAGGATACAAGTTTTTTGGTTTTTTTTTATTTGTTTGTTTGTGTTGTTTTTTCAAGGTAGGGTTTCTCTGTGTAGCCTTGGCTGTCCTGGAACTCACTCTGTAGACCAGGCTGGCCTCGAACTCAGAAATCCGCCTGCCTCTGCCTCCCAAGTGCTGGGATTAAAGGCGTGCGCCACCACTGCCCAGCAGGATACAAGTATTGAGTGGTTAATATGTGTCTTAAGAGTATTCTAGCAACATATTTAATCTTTATTAATAATCCTTTGGAATGTCTGTTTGCCTGCACTCAAAGATATTAACTATCTTATGCTCAGGATCAAACAAAGAAGATATACATTTGTTTTCCCAGAAATCTGCTTTGATTTTAAAAGGAAGGCAGTAAAGACAATCAGTGAAAATTGTGAAGGTTTGGAAAGTCAGGTTGACTAAACAGGCTGACAGCGTAGGGAACACGATGTAAAATAGTTCACTCCTGTAAACTGTCAAACCACAAGTGCTTGAAGAGAAACCCCAATGACACCTTCCAGTAACTCAGTGTGACAATGCCTGAATGGTGGCTCTTTCATCACAGGGCTTGGCTACTTGCAAGGAGAACAAAGTGGAAGTGATTGTTTTTATTTATTATATGTTGAGACAGGATCTCTCTGTAGCCCAGCTGGCCCCAGATAGTCTCTAACTAATTGCACACCTCCTGCCTGGGCCCCCGAAGTGCTCGGATTAATTATAGGCACACGCTACCATGCCTGATGTACTTTAAATAAATGTCTAGTAAGCCAACATTTAGTTGTAAAGCTCCTTCTGAAGTTGGGTGTTTGGACTGTGTCTGGCTCTCTGGGAGTCATGAGGTTATTACAGACCACAGCAGTGCCCTGCCCCACTCTTCATCCAAGGCTACCATAGTGTAGCTGTGACCATGCAGGAGAAGGACCCAGAAGCCAGAGAGCCAGGATTTCTAACTAACTGGTTTCTTTCTGAAGCTGTTGCTTGACTTTTCAATTTGATGATATCTATTTTCCTCATGTAAAAGAGTAGCATCTATATGTCACTCTTCTCTACCATTCTCCCAGTATGTCAACTCTGGTTGTTGGTATCCAGTAGTTAGATTCTGCTGCTGATGTAATTACTGTTGATATAGAGCCATGTATGTCTAACAGTTACGCCTTAATATATTTTTCCTTGATATTAAAGGTAGTCCTTTGGTTGTTTTTAATTGCTGTACAAATGCATACATAGTAAAATTCATTTTTCATCTTTTCATGCTGGAGATTAAACTCAGGCCTCACATGTGCTGAACATGTGTTATATACCATTGAGAAACATTTTTAGTGTATGATTCTATGGAGCTTGGCAGATGTATGTAGCCATGTGCTCACCACTGAAGCTAGAATCTAGAAAGTCTCCTTATAGACATCAGCTTATTTCCATGATCATTCCTCTCTCCTACTTTTTCCTTCTGGAATCACGCTGTGTATACTGTTCACATTGTTCATCACTGTGACTGACGTCTTTCGGAAGCAGCTGAAGAGAGGATAGTTGTACGTTGGCTCTGGCTGCAGGGATGCAGTCTACCGTGGAGAGGATGTCATTGCGGAGGGCTTCCATGGTGGGAGCACATGACTGCAGAAAGGATGAAGATTGCTCTGACTAAAACCAACCCGGGGGTTACCTTCAAGAGCTGCCCCAGTCTCCACTTGTGCTATCTAGGTCAAAGTCCCAAAGGCTCCATAGTCTTCCAAAATGAGTACAGCTGGCCAAGGACCAAATGTTCAGACAGGAGAGTGGGGTACATTTTATATTCAAATGATGATACCTCATAAGGACATGTCATATACCATGTGGAGTCTCCTGAATTTTTTCCTGGCAGAAAACTGCATTATTTGACATTTGCTCTGCTTTCTCTATATGCATAGTTGACCCCAATTCTAAACTTTGTGTTTTGTTTGGCTTTTTAAGTTCTCCAACCTCCTCTTTGCCGGATTCTTGAAACTTCCCTTCATCAAATTAATGGCATCGTACTCTGTTGTTTACTGAAACTTCTGTGTTTTAGACCTTATTTCCTAAATCTGTATCTACCTTTCCTGGGAACACACTGTGTTGTAGACTCCAGGAAAGAGCATACAAATGGTAATTTTTTCATGTTTACATATTCAAAAATATCTTTTACTCTGGTACTTGTGTATCAGGTCTTATTCTGAGTTATAAGTTACTTTTTTAAATTTGTAATTAATAATGTTCCATCTTTGAGTAAATACATTCTTTTAAGCCACATTTTGTTTTTAGACTCATTCCTGACCATGGTGAAGCTATAGTTTGTCCATCTTTGTTTTGGCCTGTTATTCTATCAGTTGACGACAATTAGGTCATTTTATTTTTGAGAAATAAAATGGATCCATCTAGTTTGGGGACTATTATGAATAATGGTGACATGGACACTTGATCATGTATTTTGTATGTTTTTGTACCACCTGGAGAGTATAATTTTAGGGTTTTTGGGTTTTTTTTCCTTAGGTGTTCAATGGTATAATCACTATGGGTTCAGTTTATGGTGAGTTAACGAAGTAAACTCCCTTTTAGAATTTTATTGGCAAATTAATTTTAGACACCCCCTTTTGTGAATTGCCTACTCAAATATTTTGTACATTTTTGTTATTATTTCTTTTAGAAATTATTTTATGTGTATGAGTGGTTTTTACTTGTATGAACGTCTCTATGTAGCATGCGCATACCTGGTGCCTGAGGAAGTTGGAAGAGAGCATCAGATCCCTTGTAACTGGCACTACAGATTATTGTGAACCACCATGTGGGTGGTGGGAATTGAACTTGAGTCCTCTGGAAGGTTACAAATGCTCTTAACCACCGAGCCATCTCTCCAGGCCCTGTTTTCATCTTTATTTAACCAGAAGTCTTTGACTTTTTAAAATTTATTTATTTATTTATTTATTTATTGAAATAAGGTCCCACTATATCTTTGGCTAGCCTAGAATTCTGTATGTAAACCAGGCTAGCCTCAAACTCACAGAGATCCATCTGCCTCTATCTCCTGAGTGCTGGGATTAAAGGCATGTACCACCACATTCAGCTGGATATATGCACCTTTTGAAGAGATGTCTTGCAGATATTTTTTTTCATTCTATGGCTCCTTTTTAATCTATAAAGATCTTTTAATGAGCCAGTCATAGAAGAGACAGAGGCAGACAGATCTTTGAGTTCAAGGTCAGCCTGGTCTCCATAGTTCCAGGCCAGCCAGTGTGCTGCATGGTGAGACCCTGTCTCAGAAAACATCAAAAAGATCTGTTGGTAAACATAAATGCTTAGTTTTATTATAGTTCATTCTATCACTGAAGTAATTTTTCCTGTTTAAGAATTTCTGCCTGCACTCAAGGGCTTGAAGGCTCAGAATATCTTCTGAAGTGTGTGGATTTGCTTTGGCTTTTAGCTGTGCATCTCACCGAGACTGGCACGTTTATGTTCATAAGGTGCTTATCTCTGGACATGTTCTTCTTTATATACTCATTTATGAGACAAATGTTGGCATGAAATCTGTGCCAGCCTTGAACTCATGGCAGTCCTCTGGATTCAGCCTTTTGAGTGCTAGGATTACCAGTGTGTGTCACCAGCCTGGCTCTCTGGTAGTACTTTTTGCTTTGAGTTTCTTGCTGATGACAACTTATACCACCTTTCTTCTGGTGTGTGCTTTTACATTGTGTATTATTTCCCATTCTGTTACATTCAGGCTTTCTTAAATGTTTCTCTGGTAAGCAGCATAATATACTTTGTTTTTAAATTTTACTGTACTAATTGACATTTGGGGATTTAAATATTTATTTAATATATTTGCTTTTCAAATGTCATATTGGTTCTATGTTCTTTATTGGGCTTCCTTAATATTATTTGTGTGTGTATGTCTGTGTGTACATGCATATGTATGTGTTTGTGGGGGTAAGTGCAGGAACATACATGCATAGTGTGTATATGTAAGTCAGAAGACAGCCTTGGGTGTCAATCTTCCGATGCCTTTTTTGTTTGAAGCATTGACTTTCATTGGCTAGATCTTCACCACATAGCCAGGCTAGCTGGCCTGTGAGCTTCTAGGGATCTGTCTTTTCCCTCTCCGGTTGCTGGGGTTACAGGTGTATTCCACCATGCCTGACTTTTTTAATATGAGTCAGTTCTGAGGATCTAAACTCAGATCCTCACACTTGTAAGACAAGAGCTTTAGCAACAAGCTATATCCTCAGTCCTTCATGTTTCTTTTATAATTTTATTGAGACTTAAAACAACCAAGTTTACTGATGCTTGTAATCCCAGTACTTGGGAAGGGGAAGTAGGGGATCAGGAATTTGAGGCTGGTCTGGGCTCCATTAGATACTGTCTCAAAAACCAAAATGAAATTACCAATTGTAAGTTTTCATTTCAGTGGTGTGTAGCTGTTTGTTGTTTGTTTGTTTTGCAAATTATGGCACTGGAGAGATGGCTTAGTGTTAAGGGCATGTGGTGTTCAGGAGATGGGTTCAGTTCTTAATACCCATGTGACAGTTTACAACCATCTGTACATAACTCCATTTCTAGGCGATTCAAAGACTTTTACAGACCTCTTCAGGCACAGATGTAATGCACATACATGCACATAAAAATAAGATAATAAGTTTAAAAAAAATCCATTTAGAAAATTATGCAACTGTCACCAAAAATAGTTTTAGGGCTTTTCTGTCGCTTTAAAGGCTCGCTTATGTACATTATTTGGTCTTCATGACAGCTTTGTTGAAGTGTTGACTTACTTCACACACCCCATTTAAGTCACCAATCAGTAGTTGTTTATACAAAGCTATAGGTACTGCAAACCATTATTTGAGAACATTTCGACACAGAACAAACAAAACAAAAACAACAACAAAAGAACTTGATTATGGCCTGGAGGGATCATAACATGCCTTTAATCTCAGGAACGTCACACAGTTCAGGGCTATCCTCAGCTACATAGAAAGTTTGTGGTGAGGATGGGTTACAGGCTCAAACTGAAACCCAAACCAACCCTGTACCTATAGCAGCTACTTTCCAGTTAGTGTCTCTTGCCCTTGGCAGAAGAAGCTAGTCTTATTTTCTATATCTTTGGATTGGCTTATTCTGAATATTTTTGTATTAAATAGAATCAAACAATATGTGGTCTTTTGTGTCTGATTTCTTTCATTTAGAATAATAAGCCTCAAGATTTATCTATTATATGTATCACTTCTTGCAAAATAATATTCCATCATATGAATGTCCTCTATTTGTCTGTTTACCAGTTAGGTACACTCAAGTTTCTACTCTTGCTTACTAAGATAAATGTTGTAAGCCTTTGTGTGCAAAACTTCTGTGGACATTTGCCTAGGAAGAGAATTGCTGGGTCATATGATAATTCTGGTGTGTGTGTGTTTTGTGTGTGTGTGTGTGTGTGTGTGTTTGTGTGTTTTGCTAGGGATCTGTCCCAGGCCCTTGTAACAGCTAGACAAGTCGAACCACTCAGGTTTTGAAACAGAATCTTCCTAAGTGGCTCATGTAGGCCCTTATATCTGCATGACCTTCCTGCCACTCTACCCTCTGAGTACTGAAGTTAGAGTCACACTCCATTCTTCCTGGCTGTATGTTGAATTTTTCAGTACTTGCTAAACTGTGGCTGTGCCATTTTTCATTTCTACCTGGAGTGAAAGAGAGTTCCAGTTTCCCCAGACCTTCCCAAACACCTCCTCCTCCTCTTCCTCCACCACCACCACCACCTTCTCTTCTTCTTCCTCCTCTTCCTCTTCTTCCTCTTCATTTTCTTCTTTTTCATCTTCATTTTCTTCTTCTTCTTCTTCTTCATTTTCTTCCTCCTCCTCCTCTTCCTCCTCCTCCTCCTCCTCCTCCTCCTCCTCTTCCTCTTCCTCTTCTTTTTTTTCTTCTTCATTTTCTTTTATTTTTTCCAAGACAGGATTTCTTTGTATAGCAGCCCTGGCTGTCCAGGAACTCACTTTGTAGACCAGGCTGTCCTCGAATTCACAAAGGCCTCTGTCTCCTGAGTGCTGGGATTTAAGCTTCTCAAACACTTCCTTCTGTCTTTGTGATTATGGTCCTTGCTGGCCTGCCATAGCTCATTGTGGATTTGGTTGATTTTTCCTCTGAGGACACTGGTACTGATCACTTGTCACACATTTCCTGGCCATCTGTCTTATACCTGTTTAGAGACTTTGCCCACTTTTATTTGTACATTTTCTATAATAAGTATTTTTGTCAACATATCCCTTTCTCCTTCCGCATCTCCTGATTGTACCATTCAAAGAATGGTCCATTTAATTTAATAAAATTTTGGTCATAAAATTGGTTCACAGAATTACTTTATTTTTAATGTCCTTGGGATCAGTAATAATGACCCTCCATGTATTTCTTGCATTAGTAATTTGTGTCTTTTTTCTTGATTAATTAGCCTGGCTAGAGTTTATTGATTATTATTTTTTATCTATTTTTCTTTATAGATCCAATTTTTAATTAAAATTTTCCTCTACAGAGTTCCTGTTTTTTTTTTTATTTAATCTTTCTTTTTTTTCTTTTTCTCCTTTTGTTTTTTGGGTGGAGGTCTTTTTGAGATCAGGTTTTGTTCATTCAGTCCTCAGGCTGGTGTCAAACTCAGTCTGTGCTTTTACCTCAGCCAGCTAGTGCCTGAGGTTACAGGTCTGAGTTGCGAGAGTCAGCTTGAATCCACTGTTCTGCTCTCATTTCATTTCTTTCTTTCCCTCTGCTTACTTTAGACTTAAGTTGTTCTTCTTTCTCTGATGTGTTAAGGTAGAGTCTTAGGCTGTGGGCTAGAGCTGTTTCTTCTTTCCTAACACGTAAGTACAGATTTTACCACATCTTACAGACTTTGATAATTTATCTTTAATTTAGCTAAAAATATTTTTATATTTATCTTGAGGCTTATTTGACTCAGTTATTTACAATGGTTGTTTCATCTCCATCTTAGCCTGTCCAGCTGCTCTGTTCATTGTTAGTTCTACACACATTACATGGTGGTTTGAGAACACACTTTATACAGGTGCTACTTTTTTTTTTTTTTTTTTACTTTTGACTGCATTTATTTTATGCCAAATTTATTCCAGTCCTATGAGTTTTTGTTTCTTCAGCTTCTTCTGGGATATCTTTTTCTTCTGTGAAACCTCCTCTTCTGGCTTTAGGACAGTCTGTTCCTTCTCAGTGAGGATCTTCTCAATGTGGCAGGGGAAGCTCATATATGGGTTAATCTGGCCATGAGCTCCTCAGCGCATCTTAGGTGCCTTGTTCACCTGGATATGTTCAGTGACTAGACAATCTACATCTAAACCTTAAGTTCAGCATTACTTTCTGCATGTTTAAGCACGTGCAGCAAAAATTCACTCTTTTTTTGTCTGCTTTCTGGGTGTCCAGCACCACTGTTTGGCTGGGGCACAACCTATTGATTCCATCATTATACCGCCAGAACGGTACACGTTGTTTCTTTAGAGTGACATCCTTCAGATACATGGTGGCTTTGTGGATATGCATACCCTTGATGGCCTGGGCAGTTTCCCAGGTGTCCTTAAAGTGAACACGAAGGTTTGAACCTCTTGATTTGTGTGATTTTTGTGGGATTTTCTGGGTCAAGAGAGTAGCAACCATCTTCACAGGTGACCTCCGGCTGCTTACAGGAACAGCCAGTTGCTACTTTTGAAACTTGCCAAGGTATGCTTTGTGGCTAAGGATGTAGTCTGTCTTTGGTGACTTTGAGAATAGTGTGTGTTCCTCTGTTGTTGGATTACAGACTCTGCAGACGTCAAACCTAGTTAATTGATAGTGGCACTCATGCCAACCGTGTCCTTACTGATTTTCCTGTCTTGTTGAGGATTCACGAAGTTCAAAAGTTCATCAGTTTCTCTTGGTAGTTCTTCAAAGTTTTGCTTCTTATGTTTTGATATGGTACTGTTCAGTACACAGAACTACCATATCACATGCTGCGGAGTCTAGTGGGAGGAGCAGTTGCTCAGTAGGCTCTCCTGCTTCCTGTTTCCGGCTTCTGGAACGGGGGCGCAGTGCGGCGTCTATAGGGGAGCGCTGGCTTCAGAGAGGAGTTGAGGGACTGGGGTCTGCTCCGCGTCTCCCAATCCCAGAGACACACTCTTAGGCGCTTCTGAGGTTCGGTTGCTCTGTTTTCTGGTGACACGATGTTCCCCTTCTCTGGCTGCTGGAGGACTGAACTGTTATTCTGTTATTGTTGCTACTCCTGGCTTTGGCTGTGAGAGAATCCTGGCAGATAGAAGAAAACTCTTGTGACCTGGTAGGAGAGAAGGATAAGGAGTCAAAGAATGACGTAGCTCTCCTGGAGAGGTTACGGCCACTGTTAATAAAAGTTTTGAGAGTGCTGTAGGCCAGTGCTCAGACATATACAGCTGCATATTCGGGGTATGCCGGGAAGATAGCAACCACTCCTCTGGGGCAAACCTGGTCCAGATCAACAAAAGTAATGAGAAGGAGATGGTGGTTGGGAGAATCAGCGAGACTCACATCTTCAGTAGAAGTAATTGGATCGTGCTGATATATAAAGGGGGTGACGAATATGACAACCAGTGTGTCAAAGAGCAGCGTCCTTCAGTGGAGATGATCTGCAATCAACACACACTAGCTGGTAATTTTAACCCAGTGTCTGAGGAACGAGGCAAAGTCCAGGATTGCTTCTACCTCTCAGAGATGGATAGCAGCCTAGCCTGTTCACTAGAGGGCTCACACCTCAGTGTGAGCTCAAGCTTACTTGTCATATTTGCATCGTTGGTTGCTGTCTATATCATTGGGGGTTTCTTATACCAGCGACTGGTAGTGGGGGCCAAGGGAATGGAGCAGTTTCCTCATCTGGCCTTCTGGCAGGATTTTGGCAACCTAGTAGCTGATGGTTGTGACTTGGTGTGCTGTTCCAAACCCCGCAATGTGCCTGCAATGTGCCTGAGGCATATCGTGGAGTCGGGGATGACCAGCTGGGGGAAGAGTCGGAAGAAAGGGATGACCATTTGCTACCAATGTGATTGCACTGTTAATGTCTAGCCACCTCTTCAGTCCCCAAACCAAAGCATCAGCCAGACGTCTCCAGCTGTCTCTCCCACCTCTCAGCTCGCTGTTAATATTCTTGCTTTCCAGTTGGCTTTGGCTTTGGTCCTTGCACAAGTACAGTGGAAGACAGATAGACATAGGGCCTGTGGGGCAGACTCCTGCACCCAGGAAGAGCAAGGACAGCTAAATAGGCAGAAAGCCATGAGCCCTGGCAGTAAATATTTTCATAAGTTGAGACACTGGATTCTCTAATTAAAAAAGCAAAGATTATTTGTAAAAAAAAAAAAAAAAAAGAAAGAAAGAAAAGAGTGAGAACTCCCATGTCATGTTGGAGAACTGGCCCCTTAGCCTTCTGTTATGGCTCTCTTTATTCCCTACAGTGCTCCCTTTTCTGAACTCTGTGTTGTCTAAAACTTCATGCATGTTTCAGTCATGTCTTTTAGTGTTAACATGACTTATTTTTCTCCATGCCTTTTACTTTATTATTTTTAGAAGATCTGTCTTTATGTGTATGAATGTTTTGCTTGCACATATATATGTGTTCTGCATGTATGCATGGTGCCCATGGAGGTCAGAAGAGGGCATCAGATCCTCTGGAGCTAGAGTTACAGTTGGTTGTGATCTGCCTTATGGGTGCTGAGAACCAAACTTAGGTCCTTTAGAAGGTCAGTAAGTGTTTAGTCATGAGCTTCTCTCGTGGTGGTGGTGGTTGTTTTGAGACAGGATCTCATGTAGACCTCACTAGCATTGAACTCATTAGGTAACTGAGGCTGACTCCTGACCTTTCTGCCTCTGCTTCCGAAGTAATGGGTTTACAAATGTGTGCTACCATGTGGGACTCTGTCCTTATACTTTTAGTGGATCCATAATGTCATATTTAAAGTAGTTCTTTAAAATTATGTATTATTCTTATTTTACTTATGAGTGTTTGTATACGTCTGTGTTGAGTATGTACATAAGAAGGAGATATTGGAGGAGGCCAGAGCAATAGAATCCCTCTGGAACTAGAGTTACTGGTGGTTTAAACTGCCTGATGTTGGTGCTGGGACTTGAACTTGGGTCTTCTTCAAGAATGGTACAGGCACCTAACCACAAGCCATCTCTCTAGTCACGAAAGGGGTTTTCTTGGACAACATATAAGTGGCTTTTTTCCCCTCTTATTCCATTGACATATATTACTATATTTTACTCACAGACTTTTAATTGATACTGTTTTCTAAAACTGGTATGCAGTCATTGGTGTGTTTGACCCTGCATAGGCTTGTGCAGCGATTAGTGACATAGGAGGGCAGATTCTACCACATGCACGGCTGCAGTGTATTTGTTTTCTTAACCTCACATTTTTTCTCCTTCTGTGGATGAATTGAGCATTATATGATGACACCGGCTCCTTCCTCTTTTAGTGTATTTTCTACACTTCTGTGTGTGTATGTATGGTCCATGTATGTTTGTAGATGTTGTGTTCCTGTGTGTGGCATGAATGTGTGGAGACCAAAGTTTGATCTCAGGTCTGCCTTCTTTGACACTTTTCACTTGGTTTTTGTTTGTTTGTTTTTCTTTTTTGGGACATGGCCTCTCACTCCCCTTGGTGCTCATCTATTCAGCTAGTCTGTGGCCACTGAGTCCCAGTGCTGGGGTTACAGCTGTGCTGCTGCTGCACCTGGCTGTTAGTGTGCGCTGGGAGCTGAGCTCAGCTCCTTGTGCTTGTGGTGGCAGACCGTTTACTGAGGGAGCCATGTTCCCAGCTCCAATCAATTTCTTTTAAAGTCATCTTTAGCTGAGTGTGTGCTTATATCCGTAGTCACAGCGTTCCAGAGGCTGAGGCAGAAGGTTGCTGCTAGTTTGAGGCTAACCTAGGCACAAAAGAGGTATGTATGGTGTTACACTGTGGTTTGTTTGTATTGGTTGCCCTGGAGTTTGGAACAGTCCTAACAGTCAGGCAATGTCTGTCTGTGGGTAGAACAAGCATCCCAGTCCCCTCTCATTTATGATGTTGCCACCATTCGGGTCATTCTCCAGATGCTGCAATCACCTGATAATTGTTGTTATTTGCATTTTGGATCAATTTAGATTTAAAAATGTTAATTTGTATCTGTTTGTTTCATTAGCCCTCTTTGTCTACAGTGTACAGACCACACATTTACAAGAGACAGGTAGCCACAGAGATTCTCACCAGTATCAGTTTCCTTGTCTCTCAAGAGCTACCTCTCATATTTCCAGTAGGAGAGGTCGTTTTGTCTGAGAAAATTCATATTTTCCTTTACTTTCAAAGGATAGCATCACTGAATTCCGTAGTTGGTGTGATTTTTTTTAACCCCCCTTTTCTGTGCTTTAAATGTTTTTGGTTTTTTTCTCCTGTGCGGCTTCAGACAGTATGCCTAATGTTACAGTTTTTCTCTTGTGTGTGTGTGCGCGCTTGCACGCGCCCGTGCAAGTGCATGTATTCATGTGTGCCTGTGTATATGTGCAGGTGTAGTGCACAAATGTATGTTCATGGATGGCAGGACAGCCTCAGGTGTTGTTTCTCAGGTGCTGTCCTTGTTTTTGGAGACAGGGTCTCTCACTGACCTGGAACTCCCTGAGTAGGCCAGTCTGGCCAACCAATCAGCCCAGGGAACCTTCTGTACCCAGCTCTGCAGCTCTGGGTTTAGAAGTGTGCCTACCACGTCGACTTTTTGCTACTATTATTTTTATTTTTTAAGTGGTTCTTGAGATTGAACTTGTATCCTCATACTTGCAAGCACACATTTTTTTACTTCGAGATACTCACTTGTACTGGTAACATTTGTTGAGGAAATTGTTCTATGGTTTGACAGTCTTGTCAAAAAAAAAAAACAAAACCAAAACCAAAACCAAAAAACAGTTAACTTCGGGATGTGGCGGATGGCATCTGTTTTTAAACCCCAGCACACAGGAAGCAGAGGTGGGCAGATCTATGTGAATTTGAGGTCAAACTGTTCTCCATAGTGAGCTCCAGGCCAGTCAGGAATACACAGAGTGTCTCACAAAGACAAACAGATCACCCCCAAACCAAGCAAAGCAAAACCCGCTTATCCATTAGGGAATGCTGTTGCTGTCCTACTGCTGTAGGCATCTATCTTTATGCCCACTCTGCTAATCCAGTCTTGACTGGTGTTGACTTGTGATGAATCAGCAATTCAGGATTACAATTCTTCCAGCCTCAAGACTGATTTGTCTGGTATGGGTCCCTGGCATTCCCATGTGATAGTTAGTAGTAAATTGTCAATTTCTGCAATGAAGACAACTGGGCTTTGAGAGGAATTACATCAAATCAACTGCATAGGGGCTATTGTTGTTTTAGTAATGATAAGTAGTATGGAAGCTATTGTCAAGTCATTAAATCACCTCCTTCAACATGCGATGCTTTTCCATGTTTTTTTGTTTTGTTTTTGTTTTTCTTGGACAAGTTCTCACTGTATAACTCAGTCTGGCCTTGAAGTTGAGATCCTCCTGCCTTGGTGTCCTGAGAATCCTTTAATAACTTTTAACAGTGTTTAATTTAACAGTGTTTAATTTTTTTAAAAAATATTTATTTATTTATCTTATGTATGTGAGTAGACCGTCACTCTCTTCAGACACACCAGAAGAGGGCATCAGATCCCATTACAGATGGTTGTGAGCCACCATGTGGTTGCTGGGAATTGAACTCAGGACTTCTAGAAGAGCAGTCAGTGTTCCAAACCGCTGAGCCATCTCTCCAGCCCCTGTGTTTAATTTTTTTTATAAGTCTTGCACTGATGCTGTTAAATATCTTGTTTTTTTTTTTTTTTTTGTTGTTGTTGTTTTTGAGAAAGGATTTCTGTGTGTGACACAGCCCTGGCTTTCCTGAAACTTACTTTTTAGACCAGGCTGGCCTTGAGTGCTGAGATTAAAGGTATGTGCCTTCATGCTAGGCAAACATCTTATTTTTAATGCTACTATAAAGTGTAATTAATAATCAGGATTATGTTATCTACAAATAGTATTCCATATTTCCAGTTTAAGTCTCTTATTTATTTTTCTTGCCCAGTTGTTCACATTTACGTTTCTAGTACATTGTTAAATGCAGTTGGTAAGAGTGGACATCTTTAGGTCTTTTTTCTTCTTGATCTTAGTTGGAAAGAAAACAGTTGTCTTTACTAGTGAGCATGATGTTAGTTTGTAAATATCTTTCGCTGATTGAGAAAGTTCTGTTCTGCTTCTAGTGTGTGCTTTTGACTTATCCTGAGGGTGTCTTGTAGGCTGTTGGGTTTCTGTATGTAATTGTTGGTATTTTGAATTATTTCTGCTTGCTTTGCTGTATGTGTTGCTAGGTTTTTGCATTTATATTGGTAAGAGAGATTGACCTGTAGTTTTCTTGTGGTATATTTGTCTAGGTTGATTACCAGAATACTGACCTCACCTATTCCTCAAATCTGGGTGTTTGTGTTAATTCTTCTTTAAATGTTTGATTCTATGTGAATCCTTCAGTCTGGATCTAGGCTTTTTTTCTGGAGGTCTTAGTTGTTGCTATGTGAATCATCACTAAGTCAGCTTCTCTGGGAGTTACAGGTCTGCCTGCTGCCTGTCAGTTTCACAGCCTGTGTTCTCCTTGTCATTTCCTTTAGCTTATCTAGACTGTTGACGTTTAGCTATTTTCAGTACTTGCCTATAGTCTCTTCTACTCTGGTCATTGGTAGTGATATTCTCTCATTCATTCCTGAGTTTAGTCAGTTGTTAGAAGCTGTAGTTAAACGTTTATCTGTTAATTGACCTTTCCAGAAAATCTTGAAATAAAAGGTATTGTCAATATTTGTGTAGTTTTCTGCTTATAATTTCTTTTATTTCTGCTGCCCTGTTTTATTTTGTTGTGCTTATTTCCCCTAGTTTCTCGTGGTAGATAATTAACTTGTGATTTCATTTATAATACTGTTTAGGATTCTCTAGTGCATAGATACTCTGTAGGAATGGCTTCTGCAGGGTCTCAGCTGTAGGTTTGCTTCTTGCTTTGCTTAAGGAAAGGAAAGGTTTTTTTTTAACTTTTTCTTTTTTTTTTTTTTTTTTTTAGCTTGCATTGATTTTGAGCTTAAACACTATAACATTGCTGCTATCCTGACATTTTTGTTGTAAGAAGTAGTAATTTTCTGTGTTTCACCCTAAGAGAAAGCATTCTTCTGAGTACTTTCTGCTACCCCCTCATGCCATGATCTAAGACACAGTGTAGACAGAATTATGAGACTTGTTCATTATCATGGGGCATGTGTATTCAGATAAACCCAACATTATTAAAGGTTTGTTTGCTCTGTACGAACTATAACAAGATGCTTTTGATTTGATTGAACCACAAAAGTTTTGTGTCTGGTGTTTGTAATGGTGAAATGTTTGTGAATCTTTATAATCTACTCATGTTCTGTCATTGTGCTGTTGCTCTTGTTGATATCTTCAGACATTTACTCAGCCCCTGCTTTATGCAAGAACTCTGCAGTTGAATGAAAGAGAAAGAGAGTGAGTGAGTGTTTTCGAAGTTTGGTATCTGCTTTGGAGTAGTTGTGATCCAGAGAAGGAAAGGGGCAGATTAACTAGGAACTGTGTACAATATGTTAAACTATGTGATAAACGAAGCCCTTGAGTAGGCCATCCTACTCAAGGCCTTAGGAAGGAGAGAGAGGAAAGCCACCTAAAGTTTCTAGCTGTTGACCTGTATTTAAAAAAAAAAAGTTTTATTTGTTTTTTTGTGTGAATGCTTGCCACACGTGTGGGTGCAGTCAGAGACTGGAAGGAGGGTGTTAGATTCCTGGAACTGGAGTTATTTGTAGTTGTGAGCTGCCCAGCATGTGTGCTGGGAACCTGGGAACCAAATTTGGGTACTCTGTAAGACTAGGAAATGCTCTTAATCATTGAGCCGTCTTTCATCCCTTGCCTTGATTGATCCACCCATCCATCCACCCACCCGTCCGTTCGTCCATCCATCCATCCATCCATCCATCCATCCATTTGTTTGCTTTGTTTTGAGGCAGGGTCTCTATAGTCCAAGCTGACCTAGTACTCACTATGTAGTTCAGGATTTTTAAAAGTTCTTTTGTAAACATAGCAGTTCACAGCTGTTTGTAACTCTAGTTCTAGGAGATCTGGCACCCTCATCTGGACTCCCTGGGCACCAGGCAAAAGTTGTGTACAGACATACATGTAGGCACAATACCCATACACATAAACAATAACTTAAAAGTTTAATAAAAAGTTTCTTTAAATTTTTAATTAAGTGTGTGTATATACCCCAGTGCTGTGGTGTGCCTGTGGGGGTCAGAGGATGGTGTGTGGTGTTATAAGTCCCTTCCTCCCCTTTACATGGGTTCCAGGAATCAGTCAGGTTATCGGGTAGTGGAGCAAGCAGCCTTACCCACTGGGTCATCTTTCTGGCCCTCATTGTCTTGGTGTTTGAAGGAAAACAGCATTTCAGATAGAAAAGCCTGGGAGAGAGCCTCTGGGCAGGGGAGATGAAGTAGAGAAAACACAGCTGGATTTGGAGTCTTGAGTGTGCACTGGGGAAAGCATAGACTGGCGAGAGGGGTAGGTTCAGAACAGTGCTATGTCAGGAGTTAAGAGCTTAGGCCACACCTTTATAAGCTGTTGTAAGTGCCTGGAGATTTCTTCAGAGCACTTTGAAGTTGCTTCCTTGGCTGTTTGGGAGTCAGTTGCTCTCTTTTGTCAAAACTTCTTCCATGACAATAAAATGTTCCTTTGTTTTTACTTTTTTATTCACAGTTCACTGAGACCTTTTTGACCGAGAGGGACAAATTGTCCAAATGGAGTGGAATTCCTCAGTTGCTCCTTAAGCTGTATGCCACCAGCCATCTGCACAGTGACTTCGTTGAGTGCCAAAACATTCTCAAGGTAACTGATAGGGGCCTTAAAGAGGCTGTGCTCAGGGTCTTCAGATGCCCCAAACTATTGACCTTTTAAAAATAGCCAGTTTTTGTACGAGCTGTAGAATACTGGAGAAGTTTGGGAACATTAAAAGAAGAAAATAATCACTAGTTATTCCAGTGCCCAGGGGTTTGAGTGTTCCCCTCACCCCCACCTCCTGTGTTGCTAGGGACTGAGCCCAGGGACTTGCACATACTAGGCTGAAATTGTACCCCAGGCCCCTATCCCCACTCCTATCCCTAGATGACATTCTTTTTGAAAAGAATTTTAAAGGCCCTATATCATGAAGGCTCTTGGGAGGAGCTTTATGACTGTCAACAGTTATCACTAATGTAAGATTGAAGTTAGACTGCTGGCCAGGTTGAGAGTACTATGACATTGTTCTAGGCACTTGTTTTCCAACTTGAGTGGTGTCTCAGTGCTGGCCCACACTCATTGCTTCTGACTTGGGGCTAGGACCAAACACGAATTTAGAGAAGCAGCTGGAGCCACAGTTGTAACCTGTGTAAGCCTGCAGTCATAATAACACTGAATACTCTTCAGAGTACTCTTCAGAGGCAAAGCGTTGTTGACTATATCTCACAGGGTTATTCTAAACTTGCTTATTAAATAAACTTAGTAAAAACTATCTCTTTAGGAAGAGATAGTACATATTCATCTTTTCACAGTCTTATTGATAGAAGTAATTATAGCTTCCCTATGTGCCTCAAAATGCTTTCCAGGTTGGGTGTGATGCCTACACACTTTTAATTCCAACATTTGAAAGGCCAGAGGCAGGTGGATCTCTGAATACAAGGAAGGATATCTAGCCTTTCCGACATAGTTCTAAGCTGGTCAGGGATTGTCTCTCAAAACAAAACAAAAAAAACTAAAGCTGTTTTCCAAAAACCTGCCAAATCTCTGTTACAGAACTGAGACAAAACTGAAGGCTTGGGAAATTAATATCCAAGTGACCTTGGTGTATGGTGCTCATTATTCATTCTGCAAATACTTGAAACTGCAGTGTTCTGGGAGAGTTCTTTTCTGTCTGTTATGCCTTTTATGAACAAAGGATGCTATGCCCCTACCAGAGTTTAAGATCACTGCAGGCACCTACTGTGCCGAATACCTCCTCTGCCATGACTTAGAGGAGGAAATACAAAGAAAAATCTGTCCAAATGTTCAGGGGGGGTCAATCTGTCTGCAGGGAACACTGATTTAGTCTAGGGGATAAAAAGAAAAACCTCTAGGTTTGTAAACAGTTACAAAGTAAAGTGCCGAATGTTACAAGTGATGTAGAGATTCCTTTGGGTGGCCATGGAAGACCATCAGAATGCCTTTGACTTGGAGAAGTCACCAAGCGCTTCCTTCAGGAGGTCACAGTCAAACAGAGATTTGGTTATGGCTGCAGAACCAGTTGTTTCTTGCAATACCTGGTGACATCAAGTAGCTGCCACCATCTTCTCTCAGCAGTTCTCAGTGAACCAGAAGTTCATCTGCTTCCTGTAGTATTTATTGTAAGGCCTAAAGATGTTTGCACTGTCCAAGATGGCCTCCCTGGTACCCTGGGCAAGCTGCTGCTGACAATCAGCTAAGAATACACATCCTAGCCTTCCCCAGCTACCTGCTGAGCTTTCACAGCCTGACGGTGGGGTTCTGTGGTAGCATAAGCCAACTGTGCTAGCCCTTTGTAAAGCTGATGCCTAAGTGTGCTGGTCACTTCTCCGTACTCTTTTCATTGAAATCAGTCACAGCAGTGATTCCATGGGAAAAGGACTCCAAGGGACCCGAATACTTCATTGAGGGCTAGCTTTGTATTCAGGGGGGTTCAGTTTGTTGTTAAAATGCATATTACAGTGATATTTTAGTGTCTTGTCTGTTAAATTCTAAAATGGAATCTGTCTGTATTTTTTTTGAACCAGGAGATTTCTCCTCTTCTCTCTATGGAGGCTATGGCGTTTGTAACTGAAGACAGGAAATTTACTCAAGAAGCTACATATCCAAATACATATATTTTTGACTTATTTGGAGGTGTTGATGTAAGTAACTGCTTAATGGTGTTAATACTTAAGTCATTGAGAATTTAAAGCAAGAGGCAAGAAGAATTTTAGATCTTATAGCAAAAATATTTCAAATCTTTTAACTTAAAAAAAAAACAAAACAAAAACAAAAAAACCACTGTTTGTTTTGTTTTTTGAGACATGGTCTCACTTTGCTGTTCTGGTTGTCCTAGCTCTCTCTGTGTAGACCAGACTGGCCTCTAACTCAAAGGGAACTATCTGCCTCTGCCTACCAAGTGCTGAGATTAAAGATAGTGTCATCACTACCAGCTTAACTTTTAATTTATAAAATGTATTCTATATTTGTGTGTGTGTGTGACCTCTTGTGGTTTGGTTCTCTCGTCATGTGAGCCCTGTGGATTCAGCTCAGGTCGTCAGCTTGGTGACTTGTACCTTATCCAGTTGAGCATTTTTCTGGTCTGGATCTTAACTTTGAGATCAGTGGCATTCTCTTATGTTGAAGCACTGTTGTATTTGCTTTGAAAAAATTTATTTGAAGTGCTAAAATGTACAAAGTGAAAGGTATCCCAAGGTGTCTTCCTTGGAAGCTGCTGTGGTCACTAGTGTCTTGTGTGTACCAGAGATGTTCTTGGTGTAGATGCGTGTGTGTATATGCAGATGCTCCCCATCCGCTGCTTCATTTCTTTTCTTCTCACATGCACTGGAAGGTCATATATCCAGTATACTCTCTTCTACTTTGCTTTTTGCCCATGTACACCTAAATATTCCATATTTTAAATATCTAGTATTTCCTAGTGTAATTATACCATAGTTTTATTTGCTCAAACTCCAGTTGAACATTTAGTTTTTTCACTTTTTTTTTTTTAATTTTTTTTTATTACAAACAAGATTGCTGAAGAACTTTTTACAGACTTTTGGAACCAAAAAATATGTGTCTTTTATTTATTAATCTGTAATTAATTTATCAACTTAAATCCCAGGAACAAATTATAAAAGTATCTTTTTACCTATACCATTACAAACATGCTGTATATATGTGTGTATTCTTAAAATTTATTTATTTTGGGCTGGAGAGATATCTCAGTAGTTAAGAGCACTGGCTGCTTTTCCAGAGGACCTAGGTTTAATTCCCAGCACCCACATGGGAGCTCACAACTGTATGTATCTCCAGTTCCAGGAGATCTGATTCCCTCACACAGACATACATGCATGCAGGCAAAACACCACCACACATAAAATAAAAAATTTTTAATTATTTTTATTTTTTAATGTAATTAAATAATTATGTAATTAAATAATATAATTACACAATTTCTCCCTTCTGCATATTTTTTAAAAGTTTTTTTATTTCTATTTATATATATTAATGTGGTAGTATGTGTGCCTGCATGAGTTTATATGCCCCATGTGTGCACACTTGCCTGCAGAGGCCAGAAGATCCCCAGAACTGGAGTTGTAGATGCTTGTGAGCTGCCATGTGGATGCTAAGAATCCAACCTGGGTCCTGTGCAAGAGCAGAATACACCAGCATCTAGAAGCCATTTCTTCTGTGTATCTTAAGTCTTTATTAAGCTGATATAAAAAAAGAAAAACAAAAAAAACCCCACATTACGTAACAATGAATTGGTTAAACTGCTTTATGCTCTTACTGGGTCGCTTTTCACACATGTGTGCAGGCTTAATTTTGATATGTCTTGACTAGCTCAGTGGTCGAGCACTTCTAATCCTCCTTGTGCCTAGCATACATTTCCCTCCAGTATTCTAGGCCCAACTCCTTCTAAACTCTATATTTCATCTCCGCTACCCTGTTACCTTCTGGGGAGTCCCCCACCCCCACCCCCCCCCAGGGCCTCACTCCCTTTCCACCTACGTTTTTGGGTGGTTTCTCTCCTGCAGCTCTTAAATCTGATCCATTTCCCTCCGAGTCATGGTGATTCCCCCTCTCCCCTCTCTCCCTGTCTCTTGCCCTCATAATCTAAAGGTCCCGCCCAGTCTCCCTGCCCAGCCATTGGCTGTATAACAATTCTTTGTTATCAGTCAAAGCTAGCTGGGGGCAGGGACCCTCAGGTCTGGAAGCATGGCTTTTTGGGAGCTGAAATAAGACAAAGCATCAGAACCAGTCCCCAACTTGGTGATTCTAGATGACTTTGCTTCATCCGGTCTTTCAGTCCTGAGCCTTCCAAACATACAGAGACTGGATAGCAGACGCTAAAGCTAGTTTTCTTAAGTCTATCTAACCACACTTTCTAATTTTCCTACTCCTCCTCACCCCTTTAAAGAATTTCTTGTCACCCCTATTCAGCAAGAAGAAGTTATGGAGAGTCATCATCCTGGTCCCTTGGAATTGGATGTCTAGTTATGGTTATTTTATTAATTATAGATAGGTAGGTTATCATTTTAAGGGATAATTCAGAAATGGTCATAATTTTGAACAGGGAGGAAATAAATAGCTGGGATGGATTGCTAAATTTATTCTTAAGCAAAGCATCATAGCCACAATCTTACATTGGTAGAAATCTTTATAATTGATACAAATTGAAGTTATAATTTTACATTATACAGAATTTATAGATTGATGCAGGTTTAAGGTTTTCATTGATATAAATTTCTTATATTGATGCAAAATTTGAAATTAATATTGTTACTTTTAGATAGGCATTGTGCCTATGCAACTCATTTAAGAATACAAGGCTTGGGGCTGGAGAGATGGCTCAGCGATTAGGAGCACTGACTGCTCTTCCAGAGGTCCTGAGTTCAATTCCCAGCAACCACATGGTGGCTCACAACCATCTGTAATGGGATCCGATGCCCTCTTCTAGTGTGTGTCTGCTGAAGATAGCTGCAGTGTACTCATATAAATAAAATAAGTAAATAAATAAATATTTAAAAAAATAATACAAGGCTTAGACGCAGTACTTCTAATACTGTTGTTACAAAATGTTTAGAATGATTAAGTAATGCAATTTAAGGACCAGGTAATAAACCCATGATTATATTAGATTCTGATCTAATTATTTTATTAAGGTGCTTTCTACAATATTCAAATAGAAATAGCTAAGAGTAGTCAATGTTCAACAATTCAGTGTACTTTATATAAATAGTCTTTAAAAACATTAGAAATCCATAGATTATGATATTTAATATTAATTCATTATTAAAGATCATTTGACTAGAGACATGTCTGCTCCTGATGGTACCCCCTTCTTGGTTTAAAGAAGAAATTGAGCATCATAACTTCCACCTGGAGTTGCTTCAGTTATTTATGGCAGAATAGTCACTGGACAAAAATTACCCTATTCATGTACAGACAAAAAATACTGTCTAAGAAAGGACATACAATGCAGAATAGTTGACAGTTTAGCTCTGCCAAGACAGTAAACAAGTCCTTTATAGTTTCTGCTTCATTTCAAGATGTGTCAGATGGTTCTGGGCCAGAAGGCTGAAGACTGACATTACAACATTTTGAGGAATGAGGGATTGTCCAGTTAATCAGCTGTCTCTACAAATTGGTTAAGTTTTGTAAGCTATGCTTTGTGCTTCATATATCTTCAGATGATATTTAATTCATCCTCGGATTTCTGATGGAGTTGAAGACTAATTATAGTCTCTCATAATCAAATTCAAGTTGTTTAACATTAAGGAAGATGATGTAGATTTGAAAGGATGGTTTTCAGATGGTAATGCAAGCCAAAATCAAAACATAACTTGGATATAGAATTATAAGCTCATTAAGTTAGGATCAATGGTAGAGTACTTTATCTAATTGACAAATATGGACTGGGATGTTAATTATGTATCATACTTTGTAATTTACATAATTGTTATGTTTATGCTCAATTTATATCTAAGAGAAGAGCCTTTTTATTGGACAGAAAAGGTGAGATGTTGGGGATTGGTTCTAATGCTTTGTCTTATTTCGGCTCCCTAAAAGTCACGCTTCCAGACCTGAGGGTCCCTGCCCCCAGCTGGCTTTGATTGATAATAAAGAATTGCCATACAGCCAATGGCTGGGCAGGAAGAGTGAGATGGGACTTTTAGATTGCATGGGCAAGGGGCCAGGAGAGGGGAGAGACAGAGAATCACCATGGCAGGGAAGGAAAAAGATGAAATTTCAAGTTCTGCCAGCATGTAAAAATCCAGGAAAGTGGCCCTGGAGGCTACTTCCCCAGTTAGGTCTCGGGTAGCAGAGATGAAATATATAGATTTTAAAAGATATTAACTCAGGAATACCAGAGTGGGGTGTTTGTTAGCCTCAGGGAGGATTAGAAATGCCCAGTTATTGAGCTAGTCAAGGCATATCAAAATTAGCTTGTGTGTGTTTCTGTGTCTTTCGTTCTTGAATCCAGAAGGCTCTGGTGGATGGCTGAAATAGTGACCCACCGGGAGCCAAAGTGGTTTAACTAATTCACTGATACGACATTTCTTTATAGTTCTTTTATTTTTTTCTTTTTAAACTGGGATTATTGAAATATGGCTTACATGCCAAAAGTTCTTTTTTCTTTGCTTTTTTCTTTTTTTTTTCTTGACTAAAGTCGAGTATAGTATATACAGTTCATTGTTTTCAGAGGCATCACCACAGTTGGAACAGTTTCATCAAACCCCAAAGATACTTTGTATTAGCTGGTACTCCACTATCTGCTGCCTCACCCTCCTGCCCCTGGCAGCCACTAACTAACCTCCCTTTTGACTCTACAGTTGCTGTTCTGGAACTTATTTCCTGTAAGTGGAACAGTCTAATACATGGTTTTTGTGATTGGCTTCTTTGACATAGCACAGTGCTTTCATCCATTTTTTTTTTTTTTTTTTTTTTGTTGTTGTTTTTGTTTTTTCCAGACAGGGTTTCTCTGTGTAGCCCTGGCTGTCCTGGAACTCACTCTGTAGGCCAGGCTGGCCTCGAACTCAGAAATCTGCCTGCCTCTGCCTCCCAAGTGCTGGGATTACAGGAACAGGGTGACTGCTCTCCAGAGAGGTTGTACCATTTCATACCCCTTTCAGCTGTGTTTAAATATTCTGATTTCTCTTTGTTTTTACCAGTACTTTTATCATCTGTCATTTTCATTACCCAATTCCAGTGACAGTGAGATTCGTCATTGTGACTTGGATTTGTATTTTCCTGATGGCCAATGATGCTTACCGTCTTTCATGAGTTTGTCATTTGCTTCTCTTTAAAGAACTGTCAGCCTCTTCTATTCCCATTTTCAAATTGGGTTTTCTCTTTATTATTAAGATATAAGTTCTTTATGTATTTTTTCCATAGTTGTAAAAATTTATATCCTTCTGAGGATGAGATTGGATATTTTCATGTGTTTGTAATTCGTCTTCTATCAATTGTCTGTTAATAACTGTTTTATTATTTTTGTTTCATTATCATCCCATTCATTTTCTTAATTCATTAAAGCTTATATGTATGTGTGAGTGCCCATGTATGTGTAAGCACACCATTGAGTGCCTGCAAGTTTTTATTTTTGGATATTTTGAGACAAATTCCTTTTTTCTTTAGTCATTTATTTATTTTCCACTCCAGATTTTATTCTCCCCCACTCCCTGTCCACCCTCTGACTGTTCCACATTCCATACCCCACCCCCCACCCCTGCTCCACGAGGATGTCCCCATCCCCATCCCCCACCCTACCAGACCTCCCCACTCCCTAGGCCCTCCAGTCTCTTGAGGGTTAGGTGCATCTTCTCTGACTGAGTCCAATCCCTGCAGTCCTCTGCTGTATATGTGTTGGGAGCCTCATATCAGCTGGTGTATGCTGCCTGGTTGATGACCCAGTGTCTGAGAGACCTTGGGGGGTCCAGGTTAATTGAGACTTCTGATCCTCCTACAGGGTCACCCTCCTCCTCAGCTTCTTTCAGCTTTTCTCTAATTCAGCCATAGGAGTCAGCAGCTTCTGTCCACTGGATGGGTGTAAATATCTGCATCTGACTCTTGCAGCAGCTTGTTGGGTCTTCTGGATGGCAGTCATGATAGGACCCTTTTTGTGAACACACCGTGGCATCAGTAATAGCTTCAGGTCTTGGGGCCTCCTCTTGAGCTGGATCCTAATTTGGGCCTGTCACTGGACCACCTTTTCCTCAGGCCTCTTCTCCACTTTTGTCCCTGCAGTTCTTTCAGACAGGAACAATTATGGGTCAGAGTTTTGACTGTGGGCTGGCAACCCCATCCCTCCAGCCTTCCTGCTGGAGGTGGACTCTACAAGTTCCCTCTCCCCACTGTAGGGCCTTTCATCTAAGGTCCCTCCCTTTGAGTCCTGAGAGTCTCTCACCTCCCAGGTCTCTGGTACATTCTACAGGGTGGCGCCCCCCCCCCCCCCCCGGGATTGCCTGTTTCCATTCTTTCTGCTGCCATTCAGGACTTCAGTCCTGTTCCCCCCACCCAATACCTGATCATGTTCATCTCTTCCCCTCCCTGTTCCCTTTTCCACCCAGGTCTCTCCCTCCCTTCCCCCTCCTGTAATTACTTTCTTCTCCCTCCCAAGTAGGATTGAGGCATCCTCACTTGGGCTCTTTGGCTTGTTAACCTTTGTGAGTTCTGTGGATTGCATCCTGGGTATTCTGAACTTTTTTTTTTTTTTTGGCTAATATCCACTTATTAGTGAGTACATACCATGCATGTTCTTTTGGGTCTGAGTTACCTCACTCAGGATATTTTCTAGTTCCATCCATTTGCCTGCAAAACTCAGGATGTCCTCGTTCTTAATACCTGAGTAGTATTCCACTGTGTAAATGAACCACATTTTCTGTATCCATTCTTCTGTTGTGGGACATCTGGGTCGTTTCCAGCTTCTGGATATCACAAACAAGGCCACTATGAACACACGTGCCCCTGTGGCATGGTGTGGCATCTTTTGGGTTTATTCCCAAGAGTGGTATTGCGGGGTCTTCAGGTAGATTTATTTCCAATTTTCTGAGGACCCTCCAGATTGATTTCCAGAGTGGTTGTATCAATTTGCAATCCCACCAGCAATGGAGGAGTGTTCCTCTTTCTCCACATCCTCGACAACATGTGTTGTCACCAGAGGTTTTGATCTTAGCCATTCTGATTAGTTGTAAGGTGGAATCTCTGCGTAATTTTGATTTGCATTTCCCTGATCACTAAGTACTTTGAACATTTCTTTAAGTGCTTCTCAGCCATTCGAGATTCCTCTGTTGTAAATTCTCGGGTTTAGTTCTATACCTTATTTTTTGATTGGGTTTGGTTTTTTGGTGGTTAGCTTCTTGAGTTCTTTATATATTTTTGGATATTAGTCCTCTATCGGATGTGAGGTTAGTGAAGTTTTTTTCCTAATCTGTAAGTTGCCGATTTGTCTTATTGACTATGTCCTTTGCCTTACAGAACCTTTCCAGTTTCATGAGGTCCCATTTATCAATTCTTGATCTTAGAGTGTGAGCCACTGGAGTTCTGTTTAGGAAATCTCTCCCCTATGCCAATGAGTTCAAGGCTCTTTCCCACTTTGTCTTCTCTTAGATTCAGTGTATCTGGTTTTATGTTGAAGTCCTTGATCCACTTGGACTTGAGCTTTGTGCAAGGTGACAAATATGGGTCTATTTTCATTTTTCTATATACAGACTGCCAGTTAGACCAGCACCATTTATTGAAGATGAAATGTAATTCACTATATAAACAAACTCAAAGGAAAAAAATCACATCATCTTCTTAGATGCAGAAAAAGTATTTGACAAAATACAACATCCCTTCATGTTGAAAGTATTGGAGAGATCAGGAATTCAAGGCCCATACCTAAACATAATAAAAGCAATTTACTGCAAACCAACAGCCAGTATCAAATTAAATGGAGACATACTTGAAGCAATTCCACTAAAATCGGGGACAAGACAAGGATGCCCCTCTCCCCATATCTATTCAGTATAGCACTCGAAGTGTCAGCCAGAACAACAAGACGACAAAAGAGATCAAGGGACACAAACTGGCAAAGAGGAAATACAGGTATCACCATCTGCAGATGATACGACAGTAGACATGAGCGACCCAAAATCCGACCAGAGAACTTCTCCAGCTGATAAACAACTTCAGCAAATATAAAATTAACTCAAATAAATCAGTAGCCTTCCTTTATATAAATGATAGACAGGCTGAGAAAGAAATTAGGGAAACAACTCCCATCACAATAGACACAAATAATATAAAATATCTTGGGGTAACTCTAACCAAACAAGTGAGAGACAGGTTCCTTTATTGTCCGGGTTAGTCTCTTAACTTGCTCTGAAGCTGAGGATAGCCTTGAATCACTGATCTTCCTGTCTGCTCTCTAAGTACTGGGTAAAGGTGTGTGTGGCTGTCCTAACTTAAGACTTGGCCTTTTAAAAAATGCTGTTTTCTCCCCACCACCCCACCCCTAAGTCCGTGTCTTACTAAGTGTCTCAGATAGCCTTGTACTAGCTCTGTACCCAAGCAGGCCTTGTGCTGTCAGTCCTCCTGCCTCCTGAAAGCTATGGTTACATGCCTGTGCCACCAGTGGCATTTACTGCAAAGGTAAGGCTTGAGTGATAAGTGTTTATCATGCCTGGCTTTCACAGTCTCATCTTTTTCCCCTCTGCCCTGGTTGGAGCCATGGTCTTGCATATACTAGGCAGGAGTTCTGCTACCAACACTTTATTAAGAAAGTTATATAGGAGGAGCAGAAGAAGTTCAGAAGTTATGATCACTGGCTACTTTGGTGACAGCCCAAGTTTGATTTCTGGCACCTAATGGCAGCTTACAACCATCCTTAATTCTGGTTCAGAGGTTCCAATGCCTCTTCTGGCCTTGATGACCTCTGCATGCTGGAAGAATGCTCCATAAACATTTTAAACAAACAAAAAGCAGAGAAGTATATGTTGGTAGCTGGGGAGATAGCTATTGGGCAGAAGCACTTGTCCTAAAAGCCTGAAGCCCCGAGTCCCTGGAATCCACGTAGCAGGAACATCTGTAATCTTAGGTATGGGTCAGATGAACAGTGTCTGAGGGCCAGGTAGAGACGCTCTTGATATTTAGGGCCACGGGCCACTTACTCATTGACCTAGACTTGTGATCTCACTGAGCTTATTTTAGGTAAAATACTTGATGCAGTTGAGCATATTATAACTTAGGAGCACAGGGGCTTGTGATCTCTTTTGAGAAGTGCTGGCTAATGCCCAGGACCCACATAGTGGAAAAACTGATTACCACAGTTGTCCTATGACTGCCTCAGAGTCACCATAACACCTGTGTGCCCACTGTCTCCCCCCTCCCCATATTTAATTAATTATTAAATGTTTTTAGTATGCTATGTGAGGGCTGGAGGCTGGGTAGTAGTTAATCACAGCCTACCACTCTGTAGCACAAAGCAAAAAGCTGCCTTCAGAGCACCTTTCATTGTTTGCCAGAGTCCTGAGACCTCTTTCTTGTCTCTTACAGTGCAGTTAGCCTTAAATGCAGTTGTGCAGGAAGCTGAGCCTCGTGAGTCTCCAGAAATGACAGTCTGCTGCAGGGATGCTGATGGTTTTCATTTTGTTAGCCACAGTCATGTGCCAAAGCCCATGATATCCAGATATGATATGCTCATATTATGAGTAATCCCCAAAATGAACTTTCTGTGGAAAGATTTGTTGCTGGTTTGAGATGTGTGGGGGCTTTCTTGGACCCTTAGCTGATCTTTGTCTTACAGGCTGCTGGGTGACTTCAAAAACAATGAGAAGAAACAAAAGCTTATAAAATGCTCTGGGATCTCTTTTCTCCCACTTGGCTCAAGGTGGCTTGATATGCTATCCAGTATTGGCGTGTGGCTCTAAAGGGGCAGGGGAGCATTTTTGTTCTGTTCTAAAATTGTTCCTAATTTGATTTAAACAATAAAATAAAGCAAAATACTTATTTATGGTGAATGTCTGTAAATACATGGACTTACATATTTTTTAGCACATAAATTACTTTTAAAATATTTCAATATATTTAAGTAGAAAGTAGGCTGGAGGTAAACATTTGTAATCCCCGTACTTGGGAGGCTGAAGGATCATGAGTTGGGGGCTAGCCTGGGCTATTCATCTAGACTGTCTCAAAGACAATAAAAATACTGAAATAGAAAGCAACTTTATTCAATAATTAAAGCCCTTGTTATAAAAATTGTTAAGAGATGCTCCTTAGAGCTGGAGAGATGCTCAGAGGTAAAGAGTGTTCACACTCTTTCAGAGGATCAGACTCTGTGCCCAGCACCCACCTGGTAAATCACAATCTCTGGAACTCCACTTCTGACCTTCAAAGGTTCCTAACTCTGGCTAGAGTGCTACTTCTGTTGAACCTACTGCCTCCTAGAACAAGAGGGTTTGTGACAGCTTCTTAGACTGGACCACGTGTGTTGATAGTAGACAGTGTTTTGTGAGCTGTGCTTTGAATTAACTTATTTTTGTTTTTATTTATTTAATTTTTTTTTTTTTTTTTGGTTTTCAGCTTCTTGTAGAAATTCTTATGAGGCCTACCATCTCTATCCGGGGACAGAAACTAAAAAGTAAGTATATTTGTTGGGTGCTGGTCTTCATTCCAGTGTGCCAGTGTAGTGGCCATTGGCAGGAGTTGCTCTTTTTTGTGATATAAGAACATGTCTTCCAGTCAGCTTTAAGTTGCTAAACAACATTCTATTAAATTGTGCATTTGTTAGAAGGAGGATTTGCTATCTTTAAGAAAAACTTGAAGACCACTGGTTTACAGGAGTTGTGTCTCTGTATTTTCTTTTTTTTTTTTTTTTGATTTTTCGAGACAGGGTTTCTCTGTGTAGCCCTGGCTGTCCTGGAACTCACTCTGTAGACCAGGCTGGCCTCGAACTCAGAAATCTGCCTGTCTCTGTATTTTCTAACAGTCACTTGCCCCAGCTTTCCTTTTCTTTTCTTGGGAGGTTTGTATGTAACATGTGTAGATATCTGAGAAAGCAGAGGATACTGAGGAAGACCGTGTTGTTTGAACATCAGCCGCCAGCCTTCTTTTATAAAGGAGGTTCATGCTCTTGTATAAAGTTCAGTCATGCTGGATGTGGTGGTACGGAGTGCCTTCCAGGACACCAAGAGCTACATAAGACCCTGTCTCGAAGGAAAGAAAGAAATCAGTGAAAACAAAGTTCAATCATTGCCAGAGTCATATATGGCAAAAAGTTGGTGTTTGCATAATACATGATTTTTTAAGCTGGATGTATTGGTTCTGTTATTTTTATAACTTACACGTGTGACAGTCACTCTTTTTTTGGTTTCAATATTTAATTTTTAAAAACTCTATCATAAAGGTATACTTTGCCCTTAAAAGCTAGTAGTGTTCACTTTGGTTAATGTGTGTGTGTGTGTGTGTGCGCGCGCGCGCGCATGTGTATAATATTTATACACATTTTAAATTTGTACCTACATCAACAGGATATATTACTATGTAAGGCTACATTGTACAGTAGTAGGTAAAAGAATTTATTTATTTATTTGGTGGGGCTAAGGTGAGACAGGCTGGCCTTGTCTTTGTGGCTGAGGATGGCTGTAAATTCCCGATCCTCCTGCCTCTACTTTCCAAGTACTGGGATTGCAGACATGTGTCACCACGCTCTGCTCTCAGACTCTGTTGAGTGGCTTACTTTTGTACTCTCATAGCAAGGGGCATCTTTTAATGCAGGGGTTCTCAACCTTCCTAATGCTGCAACCCCTTAATGCAGTTCCTCTTGTGTGGTGATGCCAACCAAGCACTTATTTTTGTTGCTACTTCATAATTGTAATTTTACTATTACTATGAATTGTAAATATCTGATATGCAAGATATCTGATATGTGACCCCTGAGAAAGGGGTCATGACACAGGTTGAGAACTGTTGCTTTAATGGCTTGTTGGTCACTCTTGGTTTCTCCCACTTCCAGTAGATTTTATAGGTACCATGAGGAGTTTGACTTCTCTTCCTCTTTGCAATTCCACACTCAAAGGAGTAATGAGCAAATTCTTGATGAATGCATGAGTCTTCCTTTAGAAATGGAAAGTTGAGAACTATGAAGTAATTTTGATCCACTGTACTCTGAAATCATTAAATGAATAAGCAAAGTAAAATAAGTTGAGAGGTAGTCATGAGGAACACTACATATCTCATAGTCAAAAGTACGAGCCGCCCATCTGTCTGATCAGGCTAGCCTGACAGGCTGCTCAGCAGATGTTAGAGTTTAGGGCTCTGAGAAGGAAGAAGAGTGGACACTTTAAAATTAAGTACACCACCACATAGAGCACTCCTCCATGGCTCGTACTCAGGGCCATTCATCTCTGGGTTTGCGGGTGCATAAAATTAAGTCACTTTTTGTACTGCTGTCTTGTTCTGATCATAAATAGCAAGTTCTTTATTGGAATTGACAGTATATCAAACATTAGAAGCCACTTTCTTAAAATAAATAATTGTAAACAACAAAACCTTAATATAAATAATTGTAACAACAACAAAACCTAAGCCCCCAGAAGTAATGCCCTTATTTTCTGCCTGCGAGTTTTCAGTGGGAACATATATGCGGAGTGGTCAGGATTCTTACCTGGATTCTAGCAGTTCTGCTTCTGAAAATAGACCTTGAGTCTTCCTCTGGCGGCCCTGCAGCATAGTGAGGAGCTCATGTGTAGATTAAAGCCTGTGCAGTGCAGCGCCTGCCTCCTAGTGCGGGACTGAAGGCACACACCACGTGCCCACGTGCCCAGCAGGCACACAACACGTGCCCACGTGCCCAGCTAGAACATTTCTTATGTTCCAGAACTGTGCTGATATTACACTGTGTTTTCTATGAGAGAAATAATGTTTCTCCTTCCTTTTCAGTAAGTGATGAGATGTCGAAGGACTGCTTGAGCATCCTGTATAATACCTGTGTCTGTGTGAGTACTCCTCCCATTTCGGCCCAGTTATCTCCTACTTTATCTTCAGTGGTGAGAGGACAATGTTTGAGTGGGGTGGCAGACATGAGACCTGTCTCCAGATATTTTAGGGAGTTGATTGGCCTTATTTTCTGTATGCTTGAGCATACAGGCAGAAATAATGGAGAAGCATAATTTTGTAGCACTTAGAAAGACCCAAAGCTACCTCAACAGGCCCCAAACTCTAGCCAGCACCCCCATACACAGGTGTCCAAGCAGAGGCTCACCATTACTTGTTGAAAGGTGACAAGTATTAGCAGAGTGCCCATGTCCTTTAAGATAACCTTCCTTTGTTTTGCTTAGTGGAAAACAAAAGCCACAAGCCTTCTCCAAGAACAATGGTGAATACAGGAAGTAATTGGGCAGAAAGAAAGCACTGAGCTCTGCTGGAAGTTGATTTGTGCCCTGGTGTTCGGTTTAGTACAGCTCCGTGAACCTGGTTCACAGAGTGTGTAATCAAAGTGATATCACAGGGTTTTGGGGAGAACTAAGTGAGATCACAGTGAAAGCACTTTTAAGCAGTGTGTAAATGTTGGGTTTTAAAAGCAACAGGTACGGTAAGCTTACTTGTCACAGAACATAGCAGAACACGCTAAGTGCTGCTGTACCTCTGTCACGGAAGCAAAGGAAATGTTTAACTCTGTTCCTTGTCTCCTTCTAAAGAAGACTTCAGGCGAGTGCTGCTAAGACCACAGAATGAGAAGTAGATAAGAAAGGAACGGATAATGAAAGGTGGGCACAGAAGCCACAGAAACTGGACAGACAGAAAAGTGCAAGATGGTAAATGCTTCTCAGTTAGAGAGCGGGCCGTCTGAGCACCCACACATCGGCATCTGTGGTGGTTGTGTCTGTGCTTATAATGCAGGCTTTGTCAGTTACTGTACATTTGTCAGTTACTGCAGTTTTTTGAAATAGGAAAAATAACTATTTTGAGAATATATTTTATTAAACACATCTAGTAAGAATATTATCATTCCAATTAATACAGTTTTTAAGATATTTTACTATTTTTTTACCATGCTTTCGGAGCCTAGTGTAAGACTCACACCTAGAGTATGTCTCAGTTTGCCATGTTGTCACAGCTTAGTAGCACAGAAAACATGGTCAGATATTAGGGCAAAGAGGTTTAATTGTCAAGAATGTTCAACTATTTTTGCAGCTAAAGTTCAATAATATTTAAGAAAACAAAAGACAGCATAGAAGAGAGTGACTCCATAGTTGTCAAGTTCCCTTAAGAGTATTTTTAAAGTGTGACCTAATATTAATCAGAGACATTCTAGTAAAACAGTTCAGGTTTTTAAATGTGTGGCTACAGAGATGGCCCCTGTGGTAACTCCCCATGCAAGCGTAGGGACCCCACTTTGATCCCAAGTAACAAAGCAGATGTGCTGCTTGCCTATAATCACAGTACAAGGAGGCAGAGGCAGGTGGGTACCAGGCCTGCTGGCTGGCCAGCCTAGATTACTTGTTGAGTTTTAGCCCAATGAGACACTCAGTAGCTTTTTATCCCTTCATTTTGAAAATTAAATTTGATTGGCACATTTATCTCGCTGATTATAAAGTTCTCTTTGTTTGGAATACCCACTTAGCGGTTTAAAAGCCAGACTCTTGAGCCTGACTTTTGAGGTTGTTTGCCAGCTTAGTTCTTTCGTTTCCTTTGTTATCCTTGTTTTTTATTCTAGCCTTTAAATGCCGTCCATGTTCTAGGTTTACTGTAGATAGCAGAGGTGCAACAATAAATAATAGAGTACCTCTGTTACTCGACAGCTCTGGAAGGCCACGTGTGGTAAAGGATGCAGACAGGGGTAGACCAGGTACTCTGGGCTTCAGGGGAGGAAGAGTTAGTGTGTGTAGAGTGGGCTGGAGATGCTTTCACTGAGGAGGAGAAGCGTCTGCATGAATGAGTTGGTAGGCTTGCCTGTTCCCATCCTTGACAAAGTGTGTGTGTGTGTATGTGTAAGTTAGAGATCAACTTGTTGAGGGGGGCACTTCTCTCCTTCCACCATGTGGGTCCAAGGATCAAATTGGGGTTGTTGAGTCTGGTGGCAAGTGCCTTTACCCATCATGTTGCTGGCCCCAAAGCATATTCTTGACTAAAGAAAATGGCGAGATACAGAGTGTAATCACATGTGATCCCATTAACCAGATTAAACAACTACCAGCAATCTACTAAAAATAGTTTAAGGCTTTTGTATGCTGTTTTGTGTAGAAGCATTTCATTACAAGCCTTTTTATTCTACAAAAGGCAAAAAAGAAAAAAAAAAGCTACATTATTTTTTTGATGACATATCCCACAATGTAGGCCAAGCATACTTGATTTATATGTATCTACTTGTAGATATTCATCTTGTTCCTGTGTTCTAAATGGTACTGGCAGACAGGGACTTTGTAGGCAGTGTACTCTCCAAGTGGTAGAAGTAGGGAACCCTCTGTGTGCAGTAGTGTTAACAGCGAGTCATCCACCTGACCTAACCTGAGGTAAGTCTCAAAGATTGTCCCTGGCAGATACTGTTCGCCCATTTGAAGGACTGTTGAGTGTCAGTCACAAGAGTGAGTCCATTGATAGCAAAGGAAACTAAAAGCCTGTTGGTTACTCAAGATCACTTTGACTCAAGGATAGTGACTAAATGAGAGAGGCTTCCTGAATAGGCAGGGTTTACTGCACTCCCTCACTGGAATCCTCTCAGACTTAGGAGATAACCATGTGCAGGTGAAGTCATGGAGGTCCAGGGTTGAGAAGTCAGGGTCACCTAGACGGAATCAGACCTTAGTTCTGACCCTCAATGGTCATGCTTTAGACAGTGAGCATGTTCAGGTTGGGGCTGGCCTGCAGAAGCCTTGCACAGCCCTCTTAAGAAGCATTGCTTCACACTCCTGCTTGTGCTCCCATTAGTCAGTGGGCTTTTGTCTGGATGATACTGGTTCATTCTCTAAATGGAGCTGTTAGGGGCCTGCTTTTTTTCCTCATTCCTAGCTCCAAATGGGGCTCCCTGTTGTATGGTCTGCAGGCCAGAGCTATTTTACACACACTTCCCACAGTACATGTGACTTCCTAGATTTGTTGGCTCATGCTAGTTTTCCAAGATGGGATTACGTTTTGCATCTAGAATAGTGCTTTGTGTTATGGTCATAAGCTATTGTGCCTTTTCTCCCTTCATCCTGTGACAGACGGAAGGAGTAACAAAGCGTTTGGCAGAAAAGAATGATTTTGTGATTTTTCTGTTCACACTGATGACAAGTAAGAAGACATTCTTACAAACAGCAACTCTCATCGAAGACATTTTGGGTGTTAAGAAGGTGAGCTGTGTTCTGCGCTGGGGGGGGGGGGGGGAAGGGGGAGGACTGGATTGCTGAGCCTGGCTAATTAGACAGGGCTCCTTCCAAAGAAGTCTTCTCACCCTGGTGTTAAGTCCTTTGTTCTTAGATAGGTGGGGGGTTGAGATATGAAGTTGGGTTGTGCTCCTTCTGCCAGTGGTTGGCATGGCTGTGAAACATAAGTTCACATATAAATTAAGTCAAAGAGTACGAAACACAAACTTCACATTGATGTGGTGAATTTAGTGTCATTTTTAGTGTTCCTTGCTAAGATAAAATTGCTTCTCACTAACTTTCATGGAACAAGTTGTTTTTAACATGTTCTGCTGTTGTATGTACTGGTGACTGCTCACAAACCAGCTCTCTGCTTGAACTTTATTTACCTGTGTGTGTGTCCCTCTAGTGGTAATATTTGGCCTTTGCTTACTTACTCTTCCATTATACTTTCTTACCAGCCTTCAGCTCAAGTTGGTTAATTGCCTTAAATATAAGATGATCAGTGTAAGCTCTGAAATCCTACCATTCTTTTTCCTTTTTGTTTTGTTTTGTTGTTGTTTTAGAAGACAGGGATTCCTTGTGTAGCTCTGGCTGTCTTGGAACTCATTCTGAAGACCAGGCTGGCCTCGAACTCAAGAGATCCCTCTGCCTCTGCCTCTGCCTCTGCCTCTGCCTCTGCCTCTGAGTGCTGGGATTAAAGGTATACACCATGACAGTTAATCCAAAGCTCATCACATGTTTAAGGTTATCGACTTTGTCTCAAAAAATAGCAACAAGATGAAAACATTAAAGTTTTCTCTTCAGAAACTCACAGACTTCTAAAAATACAGCCACAGACACTATGCTAAAATTATTGCCATGTCTCCCTGTTGGTTGCTGATTGGCAGGTTTCTCGTCATTGCTGTATAGTCTCCTGGAGGTTGCTATTGCAGAGAAGAGATTACCCCCACACACTGTTAGCTAGCTTTCACTTAGGCCTTGCCTGCTGTGACCCAGGCAGAAGCATCACAAATGTCCCATTGTCTGTGGGAACATATTCCCAGTGTGTCCAGTCCCCAGACAGCCCCTTTGTGCTCTTTGATAAAATGTCTTTGTTATTTCCCTAGAATCGTGTTCTCGGTCCAGTGTGTGGGAGCGGCTGTCACTGCAGGGACTCCATGCTCCCAGCAGTCTCAGAGTAGGAGACAGTAATTGCTCCTTCCCAGCTTTGCCCACCTGGTCCCTCATGCCTTCTCATTCCTGTCTGTGTTACCCAAATAGGTAATAGGTTCGACCACACTCTGTAGGTGCCTTAATGTAACGTGAGCAAACAGAGGATTGATATTCAGAATTCATCAAAAATTCCTACAAATCTACCTGAAAAAGATACAGCCTAATTAACAAATGAGCAGTGATATGAACAGGCGTTTCACAAAGGAGAAATAGATGAGCCATAAATGTTTAGTTTCATTAAAAGTCAAGAAGTGCAGATCTTATACTGTGTGGTGAGAGCAGATCCTAATGCATGTGGAGTGGAAATACTTGAGTGTGTACATGCTGTGTGCCGACACCTAGAGAAGCACGGTCCCAAGGCCTGAGGACTTGGTCCTTTACCGAGAGTGGGTTCTATGTGACCCGTGCCTCAGCAGACTTGTAGGTGAATGATCTCAGAAATGAAGACCTGCAGCCAGAGAGGACCCAACAGGCATAGGCACCTGCCACCAAGCCTGAAAACCCGAGTTCAGTCTCTGGGAAGCCCAGGCGAAGGAGAGAACCAACAGTGCAGGTTGTCCTCTGACTTCCTTCTGCGCTATGGCACACCCACCAAAATATATACAAACATAACATATACACATGCTCACTACATACATGTACACACACGCACACCCAACCACATCTCCACACATGCACACATAATTGCATAAAATGTAATTAGAAAAAAGGTTTTTTGGCTTTTTTGTTGTTGTTTTGTTTTGTTTTTGCTTGTTTTTAGAGACTATGTTTCTCCATATAGCCCTGGCTATCATGAAACTCACTATAGACCAGGCTGGCCTCGAATTCAGAGATCCACCTGCCTCTGCCTTCTGAGTGCTGGGATTAAAGGCGTGCACTACCACATCTGGCTAGAAAAATATTCTAAAGGATGTGAAAACACTCGGGGCAGGGAAATGGCTTAGGGGATAAAGCACTTGCTCTGTAAGTGTAGGGACTGGAGTGTGGATCCCCAACACTTACATAAAAACCAAGTGGTCTGGGTGGCCCATGTTTAATCCTGCCTCAGAAGCCATAGACAGGGGATCCTGGGCAAGCTCTATGCTTCAATAAGCAAGGTAGATCAAAACCAGGAAGAGACCTGACATCAGACTCTGGCCACCACATGCACCTTGCACAAACTTGTGAACATGTGTATGCGTACATGCAAAAACAGAAATGAGAGGACTAGAGTAAGCCCAGAAGGTCTGTCTGTCAGCTAGATGGAACAGATCTGAGTGTGTTACACAAAGATATTGTTTGAAGACACCCCCATATGTATTTATTGGGTTGTGATGGAAAACATGCATCTTACTGGTCAATCAGAATTCTTTAGCACCTACTGCCCTAGAAAAGCTTCTCTGTGGGCATCTGGTAACAACACTCAGGATGTCACTATTTCAGAGCAGAAGACTTAAAGCAAGCCTATGACCCGTGTCTCTTCACACACTGGAATATAATAAAGCATTAGGTATGACTGGTGCTGTGGGCAGAAGCACAGCCGAGCCGTAGTGACTGTGATAAAGCCAGCTGCACAGCACTGTAGGCTGCATGTCATTTCATATAATTAAAAAATAAAACTATTTAGTTATAAAGTAATAGACAGTTTATAGCAGTGGTCACCTGTGGCAGAAGCAGAGAGAGATGAAAAGGAAGCTACACACAGTGATAAAGCCCGTTACGCTTCTAATGTACTAAATGTTAAACTAGAAAAGTTGGTGAAGCTCAGTGTAGTGTAACCCATATTCTGGCACTGGGGAAGATGAGGCAGGAGGATTACTGGAAGTCTAAAGCCAATGCAGGCTACATTGTGAGTTTTAAGCCAATCTAAGTTATAATGGGATACCCTGGGGTGGTGGAACCTGGTTTTGGACCCACACCCTGGGTTGGACAGGGCTAGAAGGATGGAGGAGCCAAGAGTCATACCCTGAGTAAGATGGGCTGGGATTGGAGGGGCTGAAAGGGTGTGATGGTAACAGAGTGGCTGACATCGGGCTACTGGAAGTTAAGTGAATTGGAGAGGGAGGAGACAGGTGCTAGCCGTAGACTTTGACAGGGAAAACTGATGGACCATATACACAGATGTGAAGGAAATAGAAACCAGCATTGTTATGTATTTATTTTACTTGCATGGGTATTTTGCCTGCATGTATGTCTGTGCATTACCTGCATGCAGTGCCTGCAGACGCCAGAAGAAGGGATTAGTTCTCCTAGAGCTGGAGTTACATACAGATAGTTGTGAGCTGCCATGTGCCTGCTGGTAATTGACTGGGTCCTATGGGAGAGTAGCTAGTGCTCTTAGCCAGTGAGCCATCTCTCCAGGCCAGAAAGAAACATGAAAGAAAGGAAGGAAGGAAGGAAAAAAGGAAAGAAGGAAGGAAAGAAGGAAAGAAAGAGAAAAAACAAACAAAAGCTTTTAAAAAAATTAAAGCATTAGTCAGGTTATATTAGTAAAAAACACCTGACATGGACTCCTCAGGAAGTAAGTGAAGTTGATTTGGCTTATAGTTCTGAGCCTCAGGGTTCACACAGCACAGCCTGAGTGGCTGTGTCACCTCATGGCAAATAGCAACATGGAGTGTGAAGAGAGCCGTGAAGAGGTCCCACCACCTTTCAGTAGCACTCCTAAGATCCTAGTTCTCCATGTATGACTCTGTCACGTGACTGAAATCATACAGCTAGGAATAGAAGAAAAATTCCTTTACATGCTATAGAACATCTGTTAAAAGTTATAGTAAACATTAATTTTAAAACTTTGGAAATATGTCTGATAAAGCCTGGAAGAGAAGTTCTATACTGTGAATGTGTACACAAGGAGCACCTAACAGGATGTTCACTGCAGTTACAGTTCACCCAAGTGCACAGAGGGAGCAAAACACCATATGGTAAAGAGGTGAGAAAGAATTGAACTAGGGCTGCTTGTCGGAGTTCTGAATAAATCTCTGGAGTCACAAGGAAGGTCTAGTATATTCACATCACATACCCAACCATGCTCTGGAGGTTAATGGAGGTATTTATGAGGACTGAAAAATACCTGGGAAGAGTAGGCAGACACAAGTTCAAAATAATGCTACTTCTGGGAGGAGAAAGGGGACTGCAGCTATGGGCTTTACAGTGGCCTCTCACTATGAAAGGGTATTTCTTTTTAAAAAATTAATCTAGGACTAGGAACTGTAGCTCTTGCCTGGCATATGCAGAGCTCTGGGCTTGATTCCCAGCACCACATAAACTTTGTGCATAGTGGTGCACGTCTATAATCCCAGCACTCAAAAGGTGGAAGCAGGAGCATCAGAAACTCAAGTTAATCCTCATTCATAGTTTGAGGGTAGTCTCAGCTACATAGTCCCTATCTCAAGGGCAGTGGTGGTGCACACCTTTAATCCCAGCACTTGGGAGGCAAAGGCAGGCAGATTTCTGAGTTCAAGGCCAGCCTGGTCTACAGAGTGAGTTCCAGGACAGCCAGGGCTACACAGAGAAAACCTGTCTTAAAAAACAACAACAAAAAAAATCTATAGGGAGAATAATGATCTGTGATTTATAAAACTTGCATGTCTGGCAGAACACATGTAAGACAGAACAGGTGCCTGCAGGATAAATGTGACCTCCACACTGACTGAGATGGGTGAGTTCTGTTCCCTTACTAGCAAGGAAAGAAGAGAGATTCCAGAACTTGACTGAGCTCTGCAGAGCTGGGATTTGAACCTTAGTGGTCTTACTGCTGAGCCCACATGGGAGGATACAGGAGAACATGCACAATTTCTTGAGGAATTAAGCAGGGTATTGTTTATTTGTGTCTTCTATAGGAAATGATTCGGCTAGATGAAGTTCCCAATCTGAGTTCCTTAGTATCCAATTTCGATCAGCAGCAGCTTGCTAACTTCTGCAGGATCCTGGCTGTCACCATTTCAGAGATGGACACAGGGAATGATGACAAACACACACTTCTTGCCAAAAATGCTCAGCAGAAGAAGAGCTTGAGTTTGGGACCTTCTGCAGCTGAAATCAACCAAGGTAAAGAGCTCTCAGCACTTCCAGAGTGGGGCTGAGGCTCTGACTGAAGCACCTGACGACAACGACGACGACGACAACGACGACGACGACGACTACTACTATTATTGCACTTATTCACGTTACATCCTGCTCACTGGCCCCCTCCCCGTCACCTCCTCCCATAATTCTTTCCCTATCCCCTTCCCCTTTTCCTCTGAGTGGGTGGGGGGATACTCAGGGGACCCCCACCCTGGCACATCCCTAAGTCAGTGAGGGTAGGAGCATCCTCTCCCACTGAGGCCAGACAAGGCAGCCCAGCTAGAAGAACATATCCCATGTATAGGCAACAGCTTTGAGGATAGCCCCCGCTCCAGTTGTTTGGGACCCACATGAAGGTCAAGCTTCACATCTGCTACGTATGTGCAGGGAGGCCTAGGTCCAGCCTATCTGACTCTTAGCATGTGTATTCAATCAGTGTATTAGGGCTTCTGGGGGCCACTTGGAGGATGTAAATTTTATACATTTATATATTAAGTTCTTTTATGTTGCAGGATAAAGTTCATTAGCTCTAGTCAGGTTTTTTAATGAGTCTAGAAATTAAAAAACCCAGTGTATAATCAAAATTACAAATGCATACATTTTAGCCATTTCCATTTCTTACAGACATAGTGTATACCATGTTTGTCATTGCAACACTGTAATGACAAAGGACCCTGAAGAACCCCAAGTGCTTGCCAGTGAGAGGCCACTTACATTGTGGGTGTGTGCATAATAAAAATGGCAGAGACACCTCTGTAGACTAGAGCTTGTACTGTAGGATGGGGAAGCTGAACAAGACTACACATATGCTTGCTTACATGCTTTCATAAAGAAACTGAAGGGTACAGTGAACTGTCAAGTGGTTGTCTGCTTGGAAATGGTTGGCAGTATTGCCGGAACTGCTTACTGTACGCTTCTTAGGATGTTTGATTTAGAACACTGTATTTGAGTTATTAAAAAAAAGTTACACTATTCTAATCTATTCCAATATCTTTCTTTTTAGTGGTATAAGGGATTAAACTCAGTGCCTTGTGTGCAAGCATGTGACGAATGAGCAGTCCCCTTCCCTTCTGAGAAAAGGTCTCTTTACAGTTGCTCAGGATAGCCTTGAACTCACTATGAGTCTAGGCTGGCCTCCAATTCAGCTACCTAAGTAGCTGAGATTTTTTTTTATTATTATTATTTTTATTTTATTGTGTGTGTGAGTTTTGCCTAACATGTATGTCTGTGTACCATATCTGTGCCTGGTGCCTGCCGAAGACCACATTGTTTGGGGCTGGAGTTTCAGCTGATTATGAACCACCATGTGGATCCCGGGAATTGAACACTGGTCCTCTCTGGAAAGCAGCCAGTGCTCTTAACTACTACTACTATTTCTCCCCCCCCCTCCTCCTCCTCCCCCTCCTCCTCTTCCTCCTCTTTTCTTTTCGGTTTTTAGAGACAGGGTTTCTCTGTGTAGCCCTGGCTGTCCTGGAACTCATTCTGTAGACCAGGCTGGCCTCGAACTCAGAAATCCGCCTGTCTCTGCCTCCCGAGTGCTGGGATTAAAGGCGTGCGCCACCACTGCCCGGCTCGTAACTTCTGAGCCATCTCTCCAACCCCCGTAGCTGAGATGTTAGGCCTGTGCTGCTCTGCCTCACCTTATCCAACAGATCTCTTTTCAAAAGTAGCAAAATAACTGTTACATCGATAACAGTGTTCTGCCTCTGCCTCAAGCTGGGTGGAAGAGTGTAGATCATTCAACCACATAGCTATCCTTAAAGTTAGTGGTTGAGGATTAACAGCTAGATACTAGAAACCAAGCTATTGGCACAAAAGCAGCACTGTATTCAAGCAATAAAAATGCGATAGAAACCCATTACCATCCCAAGGGTGGCATCCGCACAGTGCTCTCTAAATAGTACTTTGTTTTGTAGCCACTTGGCTGAGTGCATGTAAACTTACTTCAGTGAAATAGCATTCATTACCCATCATCCTCAGGGGCTGAGATACTCTAGCAAACTGGTTTTTGATTAATTCATAATCTTAGACCACTTTTCTTGGATTGGGGGGGGGGTTGAAAAAAATTTATTAAAATAGCTAGGTTCACTTGCCTACTTGTGTAATTGGCAAAGATGGCTGAGGAAAGGCTTTTGCCTCCAAGACTGGTGACTCCAGTTTGGTCCCTGGGACCCACATGGTAAGAAAGAACCAACTATTGCAAGTTGTCCTCTGACCTGTACAAGCCTGCTGTGGCATGCCACTACCACCACTACCCACAAATACATGAAATGTAATTTTAAAAAATTTAGATTCCAGCGAGATGCTTATAGCTTAGTGGTTAAGAGCTCATATTGCTTTTGCGGAGGACCCAAGGTTTTGGTTTCCAGCACCCATATCAGGCAGCTCACAATTGCCTGTGACTCCAGCTCTAGAGGAATCTGATGCCTCTAGCTTTTATAGTCACCTACACCCACATGCATACACTATGTATACATAATAAAAATAAATATTAAAAATATACTTCAAGAAGAACAAAAATCCAACTTAGAGAAGATTTTTCTGTTCTTACTATTATTATTAACAACACCTGGGCTAGAGATGGACCTCTGGATGGTCGGTAGGGTGCTTGCTTCACACACCTTAGGTTAATCCCTAGTACTGCATAAACAGGACTGGTACCAGCACTTGGGAGAGATAGATAGGAAGACCCAAGAAAGTCAAGGTCAGCCTCAGTTACAGGGTGAGTTCAAGGCCAACCTGGGATACAGGATACCATGCCTCAAAAAACAGAGAAAATGTAATACATATCTGAGGTTTTGTTTTTACCTCTCCAAGTAGTATAAAGAGACTAGCAGATAAACTGTGTTTGCTCCCTTCCCTGTGATAACCTCCAGAGGTACCATGCACATTCCTCATTGTGGGACCAAGGCACTATTCTATTCTACCTATGTGTTTTGAATTAACTTTACTTTGCAAAGCATTCCATACATATAAAATTGGATAGTACCATTTACAGGTAGATAACATTCCAGTAATTTATTTAACTGATATCCTGTTGATACAAATTTGTTTTATTTCAGGTCTTTGTTTCTACAGAAAACACTCTTAGGCTAGGTATTTGAATTTTATACTTTGATGGATTAGCCCTGCAAGAAAATTGCTAGTCTTATCACTTGCTGTCTCTGCACCTTCCCTGGTGCAGGACATTTTTGTATTGCTTGATACTTAGCCAAGCTGATAAGTTAAAAAAACAAAACAAAAACCACTTTTTTTCCCTCACCGTAATTATTCTACATTAAGATAAAAGTCACTGTATTGGTCAGGGTTCTCTAGAGAAACAATGTGTAGAAGTATATAGATTTCACTAAATTAGCTTATGTTGAATTAGCTTATGTTGAAATAACAGCAGCAACTGTCTAGTAGCCAGAGGCTGAGGGCCTGGCTGCTCAGGCCTTGAGCCCAGTGCCTCGGCAGTCAGAGTAGTCCCATAATGTCTGTCTCAGTGGAGAAGCGGAGGGCCTGGTCGTTGTTCAGTTTGAGAGACTGGGCACCTCACCAGTGCCAGTCTGGTTCCAAAAACTTGGTGGGTTCTTGGAGAGCCTCTTCCCCTGTGTCTATGAAGGAAGCCTGGAGACACTGATTCAATTATCTGTGAAGGACTTAATGGCAGCATCAGGGTGAGTCAACTAGACATTGAGAGGGAAGCAAAGATCTTCATTCTGCCACAGTCTCTTAAATCCAGGCTGCTGCTAGAAAGTGTGGGCCAACCTTCCCATAGCAATTAAGACAGTCAGGGCAGTTCCTCAGGTGAGGCTCCCTGCTCAGGTGATTCTGATTTGTGACAAGATGACATTAAAGCCAGCCATCACACTCCTGTTACATAAAATTAACCACTTTTGATGGACAATCCAGTGGCATTTAATGTATGTCCACGTTGCCCAGCTCACCGTTGATGAGTTCCATGACATTCCCACCTCTAGAAGGAAACACTGCGCAAGAAGCAGTTGTCCCTGTTTACCCTTTCCTGCCAGTACATGATTTCTTTTTACCTGGCATTCTGAGGTTTCAGACATTGTAGAACACATTACCTGGTGTTCTGAGGTTGTTGACATTGTAGGGTGTCATTCTTTGATTCCTTTGTGTGGCTGGAATGTTCATGACGTATACACCACAGTTTATCCATCCAGTCATGAGTCAGGGGCCATCTGCAGCATTTCCTTACTCTTCAGACTCGTGTCAGTGGTGCTGCTGTGAACATGTGTGTTTGGGTCTTTGTCGTCAGTTCTCTTGGGTATGTGCCTAAGAGTGGAATTGCTGGGCCACACGTATGTAAGTTCTGTTTAAACGTTTGAGGGACCTCAGTCTGTTGGATGTGTGTGTGTTGTGGTATTGAAGGTTGAGCCCAACACTCGACCACCAAGCTACACCTCCACAACTCGTCTACTTTTAACTAGTTTTTCATTTTTAAAAAATGTTTAAATGAAATCAAACACTGTTTTATGGAGAATGAAAAAGAAACTAAAATTATTTGCCAAACTGTAAAGGGCATTACATTTTTGATATTTTTTAAAAAGCTTCTTTATTACTACCATATTATTAGTAGTAATCATAAGATAATTTATTTTTAAAGACTTTCCTTAAGGAGTTAGAGTGATGATAGTGGTTAAGAGCACTGGCTGCTCTTACAGAGGGCCTGGGCTCATAGTCTCCCCCTCCACCCCCCTCTCTCTCTTACATACATACACACACACTTAAAAATCATTTTTAAAAAGTAATTTTCTTTAATGTATTCTTTTGATTTTTGCTTTTAAATCTTCCATTATGGGAAATGTCACACTTGGGAACATAGAACACACCTGTAGTTCCTGTTTGCTTACCACCCAGCTTCAGGGGTTCTCAGCTGATGGCCTGTGCTGTTTGTCTCTGCTCCATTGACTCCATACTTCACCTTACAGCTTTGTTTCTTGAGGGGAAAGTTGAGGTATTAGTGATGACACTGAATCCAGGGCCTCGTGTGTTTAATGCTTGCTCTCAATGGGTTGCACCCCAAATACTTTTGGATTTTTTTTTTTTTTAGACAAATCCATATATTTCAGTGTTCTACAGGATGATTTTTTTATTTTGAGATAATTGTGCTATGCTGCCCAGGCTGTCTCACACTCCTGTGCCCATTTGATCTTTTCTCACTTGTCCTCCTGAGTAGCTAAGTAACTACAAGCACATGCCACTGTACCTGGCAGATCATACACATGGGTATGTGTGTGTGTGCATGTGTGTTCTCAGGCAAGGTCTCATGTAGCCCATGCTCTGTATCTTGAACTTCTGATCCTCCAGCCATCACCTCTTGAGGACTGGGGTCACAGGCATGTGCCACTGTGTCCAGTTTATGCAGTGCTGGGGATCAAACCCAGACTTCATGCTAGGCAAGTACTTTACCCACCGGGCTGTTTCCAGCTACCAGATAGAAACTTTTACCTAATACATTACCTAATACAGTTGCACATAAGAACTAACAGTGATATCTTGATATCATTGAATAGCTAGTTGTTTTTGTTTAATGGTATGTTACATGGCTTAGAAAAACTCACAGATTCAGAACGGGAGCTCATTGAGGAGTACCCTTGGCTTGGATTGATCTGATTGCAGCTGTTTTCTGTGGCTATTTTTATGGCGGCCACCGCTGTTGGTTTCTCTTGTCATTCCAGGGAGATCCGATGCTTTCTATATAAGCAATATATACTACTCTTGTTAGTCTCATCTTAAAGGTTGAAAGACAGAACCTGGTTCAGAATTTGTCTTATTTTCTGAGTGAAATGGGGTTTTAGAGGAAAGAGGGGTTGAGTAATTACTCCAGTTCTTTTTCACCTTAAAGGACATGATCATCCTTTTTCTTCCTACTAGTAAACATTTGTTACAAAAACGCTAGAAACTGAAGGTCGTAGGTTTTCCTTTGTTTTGAGGCAAGTTTTCTGTTGTGTATCCCAGGCTGTCCTGAAATGTGGGATCCTCCTGTGCTACCGTACTCAGTAGTTTTTTTCAGTTATCTTATATTAACATATATTAATTATATTAAATAATGAATTTCAGTGTAACTATTTATTGGGGTTTTGGTTTTGGTTTGTGTATCCCTGGCTGGCTGAAACTTAATACATAGACCAGGCTATCCCTCCAACTTACAGAGAGATGCACCTGCTTCTGCCTCCCAAATGCTGGAATTCAAGGTGTGCAGCACCATGCCCGGCTTGCCATGACATTTTCATATGTGTGTAGAATGTGTTTATCACAGCCATCCTTCATTGTTTTCTTGTTCTTCTCCCACTCCAGTGGATGACTTACTGTGTGTGTGTATGTGTGCATGTGTGCGCGTATGTACATGTGTGTGCATGTGTGCGCATGCGTGCTCATGCGTGCGTGTGTAAGAGAGAGAGAGAGACAAATTGCATTTTATTAGGGTGTTTTGGTTTTGGTTTTACAGGCTCCTAGAAGAGGGTTTATTGCAAGAGCCTTGGTCTCTTACCAGTGGTTACAGCACTGAGAAACCTCCCCCCTCCCTCCCAGTGACAATTGCCTATAGATGATCAGGTAGGGTGAGAGCTGTTGAGCCCCTCCTTCTTTGCTATCTGCCTATTGGTCCTGATGGAGGAGGGGCCTCATGGGCTCTCTCCCCACCCATGGCACACCGATGGCAGACCAGTCGTGTGCAGGTCTCGCTCTAGTAAATAGAATACAGCGGCAGTGTTATGCATCAGAAATAGCGGTCCATTCCCCCCTCCACTCCTCCCTCCCTCTTCCTTTCTTTGTACCCCTCTTCTGTGTTCCTGAGTCCCGAAAGGTGTGGTATGGGTGCCAACTGATGATGTCACACTCAGGCACTCTTTGCTCTCAGCACTCTCACTAGTGACAAGTCTGCAGTTACCACTGCTACCGCAGGACCCACAGCTGAGGAAGGATTTGTGACAGTCCCCTTCTCCCCTCCCCTACCCCCATCAGCTTGAATAGCAGCATCTGGTACTTCTGGTGCTCCAGGTAGCGTGAAGGAGGACTTCATCTCAGTTCCAGCTTTGTTTTCTCAAGACATGCACTGGAAGTGTGGTGTCTTCAGCAATAGGGTCTCACATACAGTTTTTGTTGTTATTTTAAAGAATTCATTTTATTTTTTAAATGTATATTGTGTTGTATATGCTATGTATGTGTGGGTTCTCGCAAAATCCAGAAAAGGGTATTAGATTCCCTGGAACTAACTCGAGTTATAGGTCCCTCAGTGTAGGTGCTAGGCATTGAACTTGGGTTCTCTGGAGAACAGCAAACATTCTAAATTACTGAGCCATCTCTCTCTCCACCACACTTGGTTTTTGAAGAAGTATTTATAGTCTGTCTTGTTCATAAGTAAAGTAGCCACTGTAAGTACTCAGGGATATGTTTCTGTTCTTTTTTGTTCTGGTACTGAGGACTGAGCCCAGGGCCTAATGCAGCCTAGCTGTGTGCAATCCTGCTTCTCTTCTTTACAGTTTTGAACAACAAAAAAAAATGGGCTTAAACCAATATTGTTTAACAAGCTATATTTTTCTCCTTAAACAACTTTGTTGAGAACCTATCTAAAAATGTGTGTCATCATTTTAGAGTCTGTTACATGTGCTCAGTTTGCTATTGATAGACATTTAATGATCTCCGTATTTGTACCATTACAAAAAGAACATCACTGAATCTCTCTATACAGATGTATGTATGTGTGTTCATGTGTGTGCATATGTGTTGAGGGTTATGAAATGGCATCCTCAGCTGTTATTCTTCAGTGGCTGTCCACCTTGATTTTTGAAGCAGTCTTTCAACTGGGACCTTGTCTGGTTTTTTGTAAACATCACATAGCAAGGGTCACACGGGAAGAAGAGCTTCCGCTGAGAAAATGCCTCTGTCATTTTGCCTGTAGGCAAGTCTGTGGGTCATTTTCTTACTTGCTAACTGACAGAGGAGGGCCCAGAACCCTGTGGGTGGTGCCACCTCTGGGCCTGAAGTCCAGGTTAGTGTAAGAAAGATGTCTGAGCAAGCTAGTACGAGTACTCTTCCATGGTCTCTGCTTCAGTTCCTGCCTCCAGGTTCCTACCTTGCTCAAGTTCCTGTCCTGACTTTGTCAGTCATGGACTGTTAACCTGAAAGTATAAGATGAGATGAACCATCCCCCAACCCCCAAGTTGCTTTTTGTTGTGGTTCTCCCTATCTAAGACAGACCTGTGGCTTGCCAGTTAGGCTAGTCTGGCACTGAGAGCCAACTTTTTATATGCGTGCTAAGGATCAAACTCAGATCCTCATGATTGTGAGACAAACACTTTACTAACAGAGCTGTCTCTCTCCATTCCTTTAATACAGATATTTTTGTTTATATGAATGGATATCATCTTAACAAAAAATGTACCAAAAAATGAACCTTTAAGCATAAAGGTACACACACACACACACACACACACACACACACACACATACACTCTTAGAGTCAGGTTCCCTGTACATCTGAAAATTGAACTTATTTCTGAAATTGTTGCTATTTTATTTTGGCTTGATGTGTATTTATTTATTTATTATTTGTTTTGGGCTTTTCAAGATGGTTTCACCATGTAGCCCTGGTTGTCCTGGAATTCACCCTATAGATCAGGCTGGCCTTGAACTCATAAGAGTTCTTTCTGCATCTGCCTCCAGAGTGTTGGGATTAAAGGTGAATACTACCATGCCTGGTTAATTATTTATTTTCTTTTATTTTATGTATATGGGTTTTTGCCTGCATATATGTCTATATACCACATGGGTGTCTGATGCCCAAAGAAGCCAGAAGAGGGTGCCATATCCCCTGCAATTGGAGTTATAGACAGTTGAAGGTTACTATGTGGTGCTGAGAATTGAACCCAGGTCCTCTGGAAGAGCAAACTCTTTAAACCTCTGAGCCAGCTCTAGCTGGATGTGGTAGCATATATCTATATTCCTAGCACTTGGGACGTAGAAGCTGGAGGATCAGAAATTCAAGGCCAGTCTAGGCCTCAGAGACTCTGTCTCAACAGAAGAAAACCACAACAAAAGGATTGTAGAGCTGTTTTGTACATTCCTTCTCTCTTCCTCTTTGCAGCTGCTCTTCTCAGTATCCCTGGCTTTGTGGAACGGCTTTGCAAACTGGCAACTAGAAAAGTGTCAGAGTCAACGGGCACAGCCAGCTTCCTTCAGGAATTGGAGGAGTGGTACACGTGGCTCGACAATGCGCTGGTGCTAGATGCCCTGATGCGAGTGGCCAATGAGGAGTCTGAACACACTCAAGGTAAATTCTGTGGGTCCCCTGAGTGGTAAGTTTTTTTATGGACCCCTTAGAGATAATATTGATCTCTTTTCTGTGGAAAATTAAGACTTGCTTACAGTAGAATTTTCCTTAATATGGTCCTACACCGGAATGCTATTAATAAGTTCCCCTTTGCTTCATAAAAAGAAGAAATAAAGAAATCCTAATTTGTATAATAAGGAGATTGAATAAGGATGCAAAAGCCGCTCAGAATAACCCTGTATCATACAGCTCCACCAGTGATCTCTGCCACACATTTAAGGAAGATCACACTGATGCTTTGCAAGCCTTCCATAGAGCAAACACTTCTCAACTTGTTCTTTGAGACAAGGTTTACCTTTATACCAAAACCAGAGGAATAAATCATGAGAAAAGAAAAGTACAGACTAATATCTTACAAATATAGATATAAAAATTTTTAAAAAGAAAAAATTAAAAAAAAAAAAGGCCACCTTCTACAGCCAATTAAGCAGACCAAGTTCCTCCAGTCATGGGGCCTGGGGATGAGGGTTCACGGAGGCCTCTTTGGGAGTATATGTAGCCTGTTACCTTTACAGGTTGCCCTAACAGGCCTGGAGACCACTCTTATGTCTCGGATCTCAGTGTTGGGCTCCAGACAGGTGTCTTTGGGAAGCACAGGAAGTGCATAGCAGATGGGAGGGAAGTCTGGCTAACAACATCTCATAGTGCTTTCACAGACATGGCTTCAAACACAGTGGACAGATTAGTCATAAAGTCTTTAAAATGTCACCAAGAAACTAGAGGACTGACCCTCAGAACAGAACAGCTTTGCAGACCATGTATACAATAAAGGACTTGAATATAGAATGTGTAAAGAAGTCTAGGGGTATGATCTGCCTAGCACCTGTGAGGCCCTGTGTTTGATGTCATGTACTGAAAAAAAGAGGTGATGAGTTAAATGGAAAAAAGAAAAAGACCATGGGGCTGAAGAAAAGGCTCAGCAGTTAAGAGTGCTGCTTCTTGCTCTTTTAGAGAACCTAGAGAGCCTACAGAGCCTACAGAGCCCTCTTCTGGCCTCCATGGGCACCCACATACACTCACACAGACATGGACATGCACATGAATTAAAAAACAAAACATACAAAGAACACCCACTGATGAATAATAAAACTCATTTCAAGAACATAGACAGGTATCCAAATAGATACTTCTCCGAACAGAAAAACATGGCCAAACACACATGAAAAGCTGCTCGACAGCTTTAACCATTAAAAAAATACAAACCAAAGGTATGAAGTAACATTTCATACTCACTTCCTGTTCTCTGTGCCTTTTTTGTGTTTCCGGGAGCTGCCTGGGTCCCCTCCCTGCCCTCTCCGCCGATCCTCATTGCTTTCAGCACTGTGTGCACTGCTCTGTATCTACCCCCTCCTCCATAGTGCCTCCCCAGAGCCCTGCAGAGCCAGGTAATAGTAGTGTTCAAGGCTCAAGTGTGTGGCCAAGTCTGTGTGCTGCGTCCTCCCAACCCCCCTCTGCACCCCACCCCTGTCACCTCAGACCACTGGACTCTTTCACTGTTATAGGCATTGGTTCAGAGGTCCCAGTGGGGATGCATTGATCCTGGGTTTTCCTCCTATGTGTAGAAGCATATATTAAATGGATAGCGTGTTCTTGGGCCTTTTTTGTTGGTACAATTTTCCTTAAACTTTGCCTACTGCCACTTGAGTCACCAGGAAGAATACAAACTGAAAAAAATAAAACCAAAACCAAAACCACAGTCAGAGGGTTATGAGGGGTTCACCACAGTCAGAGGGTTATGAGGGTTTCACCACAGTCAGACGGATATGAGGGGTTCACCACAGTCAGACGGATATGAGGGGTTCACCACAGTCAGACGGTTGTGAGGGTTTCACCACA
>JADRCH010000205.1:1265427-1310607 GCA_019843965.1 Rhynchomys soricoides | reverse complement strand
GGTTGTGAGGGGTTCACCACAGTCAGACGGTTGTGAGGGGTTTACCACAGTAAGATGGTTGTGAGGGATTCACCATAGTTAGACAGTTATGAAGGATTCTAGTCTGCTGATTGTGAATAAGTTGTGTGCCAGCTTTAGTCCCAGCATGTGGAAGGCAGTGGCGGGTGGATGTCTGCATTCAAGGCTATCCTGGTCTACATAGCATGTTCCAGACTAGCTAGACCTACAGAGTGAGACTTTGCTCAAATAAAGAAATAAAATAAAAATAAAAATGAAGAGTTCTGGTGGGTTATTGCCCTGTGACTGTAGACACTGTGTTACTGTATATCTCAAAAAATCTTAAAGAATTTGGGGTTTTGAAAAGATACTAGCGATTATATTTGTGTGTGTCTATCAAAATCCACATTAATAAGTGTAGTTTTTTTTAATGTATTGGTTAACTTTTTTGTTTTGTTTTGTTTTTTGAGACAGGGTTTCTCTGTGTAGCCCTGGCTGTCCTGGAACTCACTCTGTACACCAGGCTGGCCTCAAACTCAGAAATCCACCTGCCTCTGCCTCCCAAGTGCTGGGATTAAAGGCGTGTGCCACCACTGCCTGGCATGTCTTTTTTAATTTCTAAATTACAGCAGGCAATTTTTCTACACTATTTAACACTGTGCTTGCTTGTGTCAGGCGTTGTCCTAAGCACCTTCCGTGGGTTCTTTCTTTCTCTCTGTAACATTAGCCACAGGTGCTACTGACATGGCCACTGACTCACAAGTGAGGGTGAGCAGTGCACAGAAAAGCCACCCTGCTTCCGCGACACCACACAGACAGGGAGTGCAGCTCAACCCTCCAGTCTGGCTCAGTGTCAGCGATCTAACCACTGTGCCAGGCTGCCACTTGTCATCTTCCTGCAGCACTGTGGGTTCAGAGCTATGGGGAATAAAGTGAACTAAGGGGACGTATTGGAAAGGAATCCCTCGTGCAGTTGGCAGTGTGTAGACATTGAGACCCGGAGGGTGTTCTCCATAGTTTGCTGTCAGACATCTGTCTGTTGGATTGGTGACAAAAAATTCAAGGGAGAGGTGACTGTGTTGGCTGAGTCAGAATGTTTTACTTGATGTTGAAAAGTATGGAACTGCAGAGGCCTTTTCCTAGGCTTCTAAACTGGTCTTGCTCTTGAGGGTGTGAGGAGGTTTCCTGGGTTTTTTTGTGAGGTCCGATGGCTCTTTAATTCCAGTCTCTTCACAGCAGACTTCTGAGGACAGTGAGTTTCCTCAGGAGCCATGTCTCACCCTCCATACGGGGGCTATGCCAGCCTCCACTGTGTTCCCTCCTCTAGGCACTTCGGAGGAGAATGGGCTGCCACATCCCTCAGCCAGGACCCAGCTGCCCCAGTCAATGAAGATTATGCATGAGATTATGTACAAACTGGAAGTACTTTATGTCCTCTGTGTGCTGCTGATGGGGCGTCAGCGAAACCAGGTGGGTGCTCCCCCAGCCACAGAATGGAGATCAAGAGCAGAGCAGAGCCTTCAGGAGGGGGAGGCAGGAGTGTCTCCACTGGCTCAGAAGGCATGCACTCTAGCCCAGCAGTATGCACTATTTGCCTTCATGTAAGGAAACCAGACTGATTCTAAATTCTTTTCTACTTATAGAGGCAAATATAATTTTTACTCATTCAATTGAATGTAAGATATACTTCCTTTCATGTATTTCAGTGGTTATTCACTCACTACATGTCAAAGACTTGGATTCTTTCTTGTCCACTCCTGCTTTTTTAGCCCATCATTTGGATGGATCATTATTTGTTTAATTAATCTTCTGTGGTAGAAGCATACATTAGTCTCTGTGCTTCAGGAAGCATTTCTAAATAATGACAGTGTGCAGGCTAAGAGCAAGCATTTTACTTTAGTAATTAAAGATTTAAGATTGATGCTGTGTGCCAGGTGGTGATGGTGTACGCCTTTAATCTCAGCACTCAAGAGGCAGAGGCAGGTGGAAATCTGGAAGTTCAAGGCCAGCCTGGTCCTCAGAGCGAGTCCCAGGACAGCCAGGGCTGCACAGAGAAACCCTGTCTAAAAGCAAACAAATAAACAAAAATGGACTGATGCTGTGAAAAATATACCACAAATTGTTTATCTAACACCAAATGATCAACCCTAAAAAGGTGCATACAAGTAACATTACATAGACTGGGCAGGGTGTGTGTGTGTGTGTGTGTGTGTGTGCGCGTGTGCGTGCGTGTGTGGGTGCGTGTGTAGAACAACAATTCAACAGAAAAGAGCAAGGGGGAAGGGATACATGGGAGGGTTTGGAGGGAGGAGAGGGAAGAGAGAAATGTAATTATAATCTCAAAAATTTTAAACTATTTTTAAAAATCCAGACTGGCCCTTGTAGGTGCAGCAGAGCAACTGCCACTCTGATGTGAATCAGGAGACTAGGGCAGAGCCTAAAGCTGTGCCCACTTATGAAACCTGGGCAAATGCTGGGGAAAGGGCTCCCTAAGCCTTGAAGTAGGCTAGAGGAACAAGATGTTAGGTTTCTGTTGCTGTGGTGATGGCTGGTAGAAGCAGTTTAAAAGGGGGGATGATTTATTTCAGCTCATGTTTTCAGAGGTCCGAGTTCTCCTGATTGGGTTTTTTTGAGGTTGTACATCATGGCTGAAGGGCGTGCAGAGCAAAATTGCTTACTTTGTGGCAATCAGGAAGACCTAGATGTAACACACACACCCCCGGGGACATTCCTCTAATGACCTACTTCTTCCACCTAGGTCCAGTGGTAAGCTGGGAAGGGCCAGGACTACGGATGAGTTCCTGAGTTAGGAGGCGTTTCCTTAGCCAGCATTGCTGAACTTCACTGCGCCATAGAGTGACTGTAGCTGATCATAGGGCTGGATTCCAGCCTTCTCCATTCTCTGGGTATTCATATAGCAGGGATAGTCTGTTCATAACAAGAGGTAGCAAGGGCTTTGTTTCATACTGTGTAAAAAAGTTTAGTAGGCACATAATTCCCATAGTTGATAGAAATTAGTATCAGTGGAGCCTGTCTTCCCTCTGGGCCCCAGCCCTGAGTATTTCCTCCAATAGCTTGTTTATGCTTACAAAGTTAAACATTTTTATACATTCAATTGAATATAAGACACATTTTCTTTCATGTTTTTCAGTGATTGTTTAGCTCACTACATTTGAAAGACTTGGATTCTTTCTTTGCTACTCCTTTTTTATCCCATAATTTGTTTAACTAGTCTTCATTGATAGAAGTGTAAATGACATCTGCCTTGGGTATTATAGATAATGCTCCGCCACTACACATTTATCACGTGTAAGAGTCTGACTGATAACAAAAGGGGAGTTGTTGGCTAAGAACATATGGATTTGTGGGGATGCTGCCAAACCACTGTCCTCCTGCAGGAAGAATCCAGCATGTCTGCAACGTTTAGGCATGGCTGGTGTCTGTCTAGGTCACTATAATGATGGTGTATTAGCCAGACTTTTGCATTGATGACCAGACACCTGAGGAAAGTCTCATAAACGAGGAAAGGTTGATTTTTGCCCATAGTTTCAGAAATGTCATTTAATTGTAGTGGGGAGGGGGTGGTAGAGCAGAGCAGTTCATGTCGTGGCAGCCAGAAACAAAGGTGGAAAGAGGAGAGATAAAGTAGATCCTTCCTCCATACGTTTCTAAAGCCCCACCAAAGTAGAACCTCCAGCTGAGCACTGAGCACCAAGCCTTCTACCATTATAAGCCTTTTAAAAAAGTGTGTGTGTGTGTGTGTGTGTGTACGTGTACAAGTGCACATATGCATGGATACCCCTGAAGGCCAGAAGAGGACCTGAGATCCCCTGGAGCTGGAGTTGTAAGCCACCTGACATGGATGCTGGAAATCAAACTTAGGTTCTCTGGTTACTAGCAAGATAGGGCTAGATAAAAAATGAGACAAAAACCCAGGAGAGAGACCATTCGGCCTGTAGCAAGCAATGTGTCTACAGTAGGAATGTCATGTCTTGAGGTGAACTCCAGTGGCCTGGAGCCTTGCCCTGTGACTTTGTCATTGCAGCCTTCCTGGCATCTCTCCCGGACAGGCTGTAGATGCTCTCTGTAGTTGTTGAAGACACACCTAGGGTCTTGCCATGGCTTGGGTTTATGCATCACCCTCTCAAAAGCTCCCTGTAGGACTCTGATACTGTGCTTACAGGATCCTGACCTTTAGGCTTTGCTTGAAGCCTCAATGAATGCTTGAGTGATTCCATAGCTCTTGCCTTCTACATGCCCACAAAACCAGCATCATGTAGCTGCATGTGGTGATATTACTCTATAATCCCAGCATTCAGAGGACATGAAGATCCCAAGGTTAGAACCAGTCTGGGCTACATAGCAAACTCTGTCATAAAAAATAAAACAAAAAATACCCAATAAGCAGCACCAAGGTGTGCTACTAACTCAAGTAATGGCTAGATCCACTTGACTGCAACTGCGGTGCTCGTCAGTGTCTGAGAAGCTGAACCTGGGAGAAAAGTGCTATAGATGCCTGTGTGAGCAGAGCACCCTGGCAGCCTCTGCTCACAGGAGAGTGCTTCAGATGAGCTTGTAATTGGGAGCCTGGGGTGGGCAGGCGCAGCCTAATCCTGGGATGCGCTGGGCACTTTTCCTTGTTCTGTTTCCCAGGTCCTGTGCGGGGGCGTGGCTTCCTTTAGTGGCCCGATCTCCTTCCCAGTCACATCTTTTTTTCCCACAGCCTCCAGCTCATTTTCCTGACTAGCCCACTTTGCTTTTTAAATTCTTCTCTGCTTTTTGTTCTTAGTTTTCACTAAAATTGGCTAGAAGCAGTCAGTAATAGCCATGCCACAGCCTGAAAGCTATCCTGTCTTAAAATTTCCTCCTCCAATTAGTCTGTCATGTTTACATTCAGCCTCCCAGCTTCAGGAGATGGCAAAATATAAGCAAGTTATTTGCCAGAATGTATTGGGATTGTTCACTAGATCCTGTTCCCACTGAAACCTCATGAGCTGTCTCTTTGGTCTGCTTTTGTATGGTATTATCTTTTTGAGATCCCACTAGAACTTCCTCTTAAGCCCTGCTGGATCTCTCCTGGATCTCCTCCTCTTCTCTCTCCTGCTCTCTCTTCCTATTCTGCCCCACTCCCCCAACTTCCGGTTTTCTCCGGTAAACAAGTTCCAAAGGCCTAGGGGCTACACAGTCTGGTTTGGCCAAAGCAGCGGCATGCCATCTCTAGATCCCTGTGTTCTCTATCAGGTTTCCTGTCACTGTGAAAAGCAGTTTGGAGGAGAAAGGTTTGTTTTGGCTTGCTGTATAGAGGGATCAGTCCTTGTGGCAAGAAGAGTACCCATATTACAGCCAGAAACAGGAACAGATAGGGAGGGGACAGGGACAAGGTACTCTGAAGGATCTACTCTTAGTGGTCTGCTTCGTCCAGTAGATCTTCCTAGATTTGAGGACTCCTGAAATGTCACTACCAGCTGTGAACTGACCCAGTTACAGATGCCAGAGTCAGTTAAACTTCTTTCTCCTTTGCCTATCTGAAAAAGCAAGAGATTGTTTGAGATGTGAATTTTTCTTTATATTGAGAGGTTGATTGTGATTTAAGAATATTTTCTCAGGGCTGGAGAGATTGCATGTGTTTGAAAGTGAGGATCAGGGTTTGATTCCCAGCACCTACATAACAGCTTACAGCTATCTAAATTCAGTTCCGGGATCTGACACTCCTTGGCCTTCATGGGCGCCGGGCACATACGTGATGCACAGACAAATATGTAGGCAAAACACCCATACACATAAAATAATAAAAAACAAGTTAAAGAGCATTTCTTTCCTCTGTGTGTGTGTGTGTTTGTCTGTGTGTCTATACATCATGTGTGTGTGGTACCTTCAAATGCCAGCAGAGGGTGATGGATCCCCTTGATTGGAGTTACAGAAGGTTCTAAATAGCCATGTAGGTGTTGAGAATCAAACCCTGGTTCTATGGAAGAGTAGCTAGTGCTTTTAACCACTGCTTTTAACTGAGCCATCTTTCCAGCTCTTAAAAACATTTTCTAAGCCAAATAGAATGGCTCACTCCTCATCTCTAGAGGATCTGATGCCCTTTTCTAGCTTCTCAGGCCACCAGCACACACAGCTCCTGCTCACCACACACACATAGTTTTAAGGAGGTTTTTCTGTGTAGTCGGGGTGGGGGATGTGCAGAGTAGGTCTTCAAATGGCAGCACTCAGTACTGGCAACTGCTTTCTTCACCCTGAAGATAGCTGAACTGGAGGAGAGGCTTGCTGATCTTAGCACATATTGGACTCAGTATTTCTCCCTTACCACCCTACACAGGTCCACAGGATGATTGCTGAGTTCAAGTTGATCCCAGGACTCAACAATTTGTTCGACAAACTGATTTGGAGGAAGCATTCAGCATCTGCCCTTGTTCTCCATGGTCACAACCAGAACTGTGACTGTAGCCCGGTAAGCAAGAGAGGCTGGGTGCATACAGGATGTCAACTGCAAAGAGTTGGTTGTTTTAAGAACCACTGCTGACCCTGAGAGTCTCATTCTTGTAGAAGAGAGCAGAAACCGTTTTTAGGCCAAGAGCTTACCTCTGGCTGTATCTCAGAGCATCCCAACAGGGTGTTGAATGAGCATCACGAATGAGCATCACAAGTCCTTTGTGCCACTCACCTTTGACTGTGTCACAGAATCTCTGAACCTGTTTTCTTGGACTTAGGAGGTCATGTGCCTATTGCCCTCAGCACACCACCTTCCCACAACGCTGGCACGAAAGACCTGATGTGCTAGCAGGACCTGGTGCCATGGGTTCTGGAACCTGCATTGTGGGGCTTTCCTCAGTGCCCTGTCTCCGACCTTGTCAGATTGCTTTTCATTCTTCCATTTGAGTTAGTAATTTAGAGTGAATATATTTCTAGATAGCATGTCTGACTGCAGGAGACCTACCTCTTGGTCTTTATTTGTTGTGGAAATATTTTTGTTTTCTGCTTTTGCTTTTACAATTGCTTTCTACTGGTTTGTTACTTATGTTTCTCTACTGGTTTGTTACTTACTTCCCTATGGTCTCTTGGAGATGCTGCTGTAGTGCCAGCAGCTTGTGTTTGGGTCTTCACACCCTTGGGGTGGCATGTCTGTCGTCCCCTCCTGGGGACCTGTGCCACCTCCGCCCTGGACACTCTTCTGCTCACCCTTTAAGAGGAGCCAGTTTTATGTTTAGTTTCTTGGCCCTGCCACTCTCAGGATTTCTTACTTCTCCTGGGAGGCCCTCACCGACCAAGCCTAAGCAGGCTCACAGCTTGGCTCTTCCGGGTCACTGCGAGATATAGAAACCATAGCCGTGTTGTGACTCCCTGAACTCCTGAGCACCTCTGCCTCGATCGCTCTCAGGGTCAGGCCTTTCTGATTCCTGTAGGTTTCCCTTGCTAGCTTCTAAACTAGCCTCACATGTAAAAAAACTTGAATGGTTTGATTTTTAAATCCAATATGCTAGGATGTTGTTAGCAGAAAAGGTCTACATTAATTTACCTTGACACTGGTCAGCTGTGAAGGTCTGACTTTTCAACTGAAGAAAACCCTCACTGTGCCGGAGAACAGGGACGCAAAAGAAGCGGTGTAGAAAGGCAGGATGTCACCAGAGCCCAGCCTTGTTTTATTTAGAAGTACTGTGACTAATGTAGCTTTAATATGTATGTGTTATAGGACATTACCTTGAAGATCCAGTTTTTGAGACTTCTCCAGAGTTTCAGTGACCACCATGAGTAAGTATGAATACCCTGGAGGCATCTTCTACAGGCCCCTCCACAGCTCTTCTCTCTGACCTAGGAGCAGTCTGTAGTGTTGGTGGGAGCCCCCAGTACCCTGGTGTGGCTGTGCTCCTCAAGCGTGTAGGTTGACTACCCTTCTTCCACCTAGGTATTAGGTTTTTCCTCTACCTTCGCAGCCACCATCAAAGGACAGAAGTGCTGCCTCTCTGTGCCCTTGGAACAATTCACTTGTCCAGTGACTAGCCTCTGAGCCACAGAAAGTCCCTGACTGGAAACATGGAGGCTCCCACCTCTACGGTGAAATGTGTTGACTCCCCCTTCCCACTTTTTTGAGTTCTTCGACTCTCTGATTTTTTTCTGGTTATGCTTTTAGTGGAGAATGTACAAGAAAATGATTGTCCACTATAAGGGAAACAATGCAGGAAAGGGGAAAACGGGATTCTTGGCCTTGGCATTAGGGTAAGGACCTGACAGCTATGTGTGCACAAAGAAGTGGATGCACTGAGTTGAAGGCTTCCATGAAAGGCCTTGAGGCAGGGTTAGCCATGACAGTGCTGGGGGTTCACCTGATTTTTAAATGTTGGTGTAAAATCTTGGAATGTTGTACAAGTTAATAGAACATGCCTGAGGACAGTGATGCCTAGGGGCCTCTATCTCTTCTTTTGTAATTCTGTCTTGTGAGAGTGTCTGTGGCTGAAGGCACCCATAGATGACAGAATTGTACTGATTTTCTGTGTGTGTGTGTGTGTGTGTGTGTGGTATGTGTGTGGTGTGTGTGCTGTATGTGGTGTGTGTGTGTGTGTGTGTGACCGTCCCTGTCCTAGCTCTCTTCAAACTCAGTCAGCACTTCTGTGTTCCTGGCTCAAAGGAAATACTATGGCCCCTGCTGTCATGTAGGGAGAGGAGTTTACCATTAGAGAAGCTCACCAGTTACAGAATGCCTGATGACAAATAGGCATGGTGTGTGGGAGCCCAAGAGCGCACACTGAAAGGATAGGCGCCAAGTGTCCTGGCTGGCTGGCCGGCCCAGTGACTGTTGCAGAAGCAGCTTGTGAGCCGAGGCCTAAATGGGATGAAGAGGCAGCATGAGAGAGTTCTAGCCAGGAGGCCCTACCTAGAGAAGCCCCTGTAGGAGGATATGGCATGGCCATGAAAACCAGAGTGGCCAATGGTGTGGCGGGCGTGAACTGCTCCGCTTGTTGTAGCCAGAGAGGTGGCCTGGCTGCACAGGGCCTCGAAGACACGATCACTCCCTAAGTGTTAACACAATAGAAGTGTGAGAATTAGGGCAAGCATTTTCAATAATGACATGGTCCAAGTCCTGTTCTGAAAATCCACTCAAGGAACTGTGTGAGGGTTCCCTTCCTGTGAGAAACAGCTGAGGAAGCGCTTCTGTGCTGCACAGACCATAATGACAAGCCTGGATGGAAGAGGAGAGATTGTGTCAGAGTTGGTCAGGCCTCTGCGTCTGTGACTCTGGCCACTGAGAATGTGGCAGCAGGGCTAGGCTCAGGACTTAAATGACAGACAGGACTGGACGTGCTGAGGTGCAGGTGACTTTGAGAAGTCATACAGAAGTGTTCAGTGTGCAACACGGAGACCTGGAGATGCCAAGGAAGAGCTTGTTAGTGACAAGCACGTGTAGAAGTGCTGGTGGACTCTCAGCTGCTCCTCCCAACAGGAGTGGGCAGAGGCAGAGCTGCTCAGCAGCCCCAGTCCTGCCCTTTACCCTTTGAACCCATTTGTTTCAGGAACAAGTATCTGCTGCTCAACAATCAGGAGCTAAATGAACTCAGTGCCATCTCTCTGAAAGCCAACATCCCTGAGGTGGAAGCTGTCCTCAACACTGACAGGTGATCCTGATGGGGGCAGCTGTGGGTACAGGGCTTCCAGGAGGGCACACATAGGTGTGCGTGCTTGCGCTTTCTCACACGTAGCTACCACTCACCACTGGCTTTGTGTGCTAGATACTTACATCTCCTGCATTTCCTAACTGAGCATCACAGCAGCCCTCAAAAGGAAGTGCCATCATCATCTTCCTCTCTACATATAGATGACAGAGGTCTCATCTGGCCCCCTGCCTAAGGTCAGCTATACTCTGTCCTTCCACCTTGTCCCATGCAAGTGGCCCCTTTACTGGTATCCTCATTTCCTGCCCAATGGCAGCTGTGCCAAGCAGGGTAAGAAGAAACAGACCCTTCACTTCCTGCCCTATGTCTACCTCATCTTTGGAATCAACACAGTGACATGCCAGGCTCATGGGAGCTTGTGAAATGTGGACCTAATCTAGCAACAAGAGTCATAAATCCCCAACTTCTTCCTGACAAGATGGATCCAACGATGCCCCAGCATCTACAGGGGATGGAAATGGAGTTGCCGTGTGAAGAGAGAGTTTAAGGACCCAGATGCCTGCCGCTAGGACAGGCCTAATCATTTTCTTACCTACTACTGCCTCTGCCTCATAGACAGGAAGCTGAGGCCTGGAAGCCCACAGCTGAGCTAGAACTCACCCTGGGCAGAAAAAAGAACTCTGGGCCCTGCCCAATCAACACAGTTTTTATTCCATCTGGCATACTCTGCTGTGGCCTGGATTAAAACCATTTGTGATGTAAATGGCCCTTCTTCTGGCAGTTCAGAGCCCAATCTGGCTCTGGTTGTGCCTCTGCCTCTTGCCAGTAGGTCCAAGGAGGGGAAACTGACCTAGGTGCAGTAGAGATGCACTTGGCTCTTGAGCTGATGGCTGCTTAGTCTCTGAGGTCCTGGCACACAATGGAGCAAGAGAGCATCCTTGCAGACTCAGACATTACCCATTCTTTCATCCATCCACACCAACACAGGACTAGCTCAGTGGCCCTTGTCAGCCATTCAGATCTGTCGCCAGTGCTGTCAATCCCTTTGATTTCAGGAGTCTGGTGTGTGACGGCAAGAGGGGCTTACTAACTCGGCTGCTGCAGGTCATGAAGAAGGAGCCAGCAGAGTCTTCATTCAGGTGAGTAAGGAGCAGCTGAACTTGTGCAGGGTCTAGGAGCCAGGAGGTTCCCAATGGGTTAGTCTCTAGTACCTACTCCTTAGGGTTGGGGAGGTGGCCTCACTGCCACTGCTCCATGGGACTTAGCTGGTAAGTGTATGTATCCTTGTCACATACCAGCAGGGTATGCTAGGAGGTGACTGAGCAGTCATCAGGCTGTCACTAGAGAGGTAGAACACAAATGGGATTGACTATGCCTGTGTGACTACCTGGGATCATGGGAAATAAGCATGAAAGGAAAGAAACCTGATAGATCCAGGAATAGCCCCAGTTGCCACCTGGGTGGGCAGGGGTGGGGTTGTGAAAGTTATAGACAAGAGCATTCCAGCAGGCCTGGGTACAACAAGGTTCTGTCCCTACAAGGTCCTTGTCATCTCAGCCTCACCTACTCAGATCCTCCCTCAGGGATCCCAGCTGAGCCTCTGTGCCACTCAGTGCCTGTTGGCTCCTCTAGACCAGCTTGATGCATGTGAACTCAGGGATGTCTCCACATATACCCTTCTGCGGGCCACACATCCCTGGCTTCTAGATCCATGTCCTTCCAGTATTCTGAGTGGAAAGCCTAGAGTGGTTTTACATGGAACTTACTAGAGGCTACTCTGAGCTCAGATGCAGCTGTGCATGCCCATGTACTGTAGAAACCCACTCTGGTGCAGCCACATGAAAGACTGGTCCCTGCCAAGCTGTGAGCAGCATATATGAGAATGGCGATTCTCTTGCTCATTGCTGTGGCCTCAAGACCTAGGACTGGGGCCCAGACTGGAAAATGTTAAGTAAACATCCGATACTCTGACCCTGGGGGCATTGAGCCTGCATCAGGGGAGGGCAGCCAAAGCAGCCTGGGCCAGGGGTCAACATTTGGGTCGCAGGTTTTGGCAAGCCCGGGCTGTGGAAAGTTTTCTCCGAGGGACCACCTCCTATGCAGACCAGATGTTCCTGCTGAAGCGAGGCCTTCTAGAGGTATGGTGGAAGAACCAGGGTGTCGGGTGGCCATCCTCCCCATCCCCTGAGTTGATTCCTCTTTCTGAGCCTTAAGGAATTTGGTCAGGAACAGACCTATTCTGGTTGTTCCTAGTGCACATTGCTCCAGGGTTGGCCCTGGGTTGCCAACTGTGGGCTCCCTGTAGGTACTGAGGGCTAAGAGACTCAGGTAGCTGTGCGGGAATGTAGACTATAGAGTTACCCAGCAAGGCTTGTGACCCCGAGGATAATTTGGTATTGACTAGAAGTTAACAGAGTCACCAACCAGGCAGCATGCACGAGCTGGTCCAAGACCTCCCGACACACATACAGCAGAGGACTGCCTGGTCTGGCCTCAGTAGGATAAGGCACACCTAACCCCTGAGAGACTTGAGGCCTCAGGGAGTAGGGAAGCCTGGGGGATGGGGGGGACATCCTCTTGGAGAAAGCAGGGAGGAGGAATGGGATGAGGAACTGTGGGAGGGGGCAATGATTGGGCTGTAAAAAAATAAAAGTAATAAATTTCCATATTGATTAATGGCCTGTAGCAAAAGGAAATTGGAGAACAAATGGCCAGAATTACAGTTGTATTTTTTAGAAAATTACTGTGCACATGGAATTGTAAAGGAAAGCAGCTGCCAGTCTGTGTAAGCTCAAGAAAATGAACTGAGCTTTTATATGTTCTAAGCAGTTTCATTGGTAAACATAAGACAGTGCAGAGGGTCAGAATATATGCTCTGCCCTTTAATTCTAGGCCCTAGTTCTTAGGGCAGCAGCCCTTGTTAGGTCCGGAGACAGACAACCATGTAGATAGCTGCAAAGCAAATCAGAGGCTTTGTGTGTGAGCCTAGGAAAGAGAATACCACATACCCACCCAGTTCCTCCTGCTGAGGCCAGTTACCTGGCTCTGTCCTTGGAGCCACCAGTATCCTCAGAAAAGAGCCTAGACAAAGTTGTAGGTTCCACCCACCTGTATGCTTGCTTGAAGCAAGTGGGTAGTCTGAGCCCTAGGCCTGGCCTGAGTGGCAAACAGGTGGGGGGCAGATCCATCCACACCCTCACCCTGTCCCCTGCTCAACCCAGCACATCTTATACTGCATTGTGGACAGCGAATGCAAGTCAAGGGATGTCCTCCAGAGCTACTTTGACCTCCTGGGGGAGCTGATGAAGTTCAATGTCGATGCGTTCAAGAGATTTAATAAATATATCAACACGGATGCAAAGGTAGGGCATGCCCAGGGGCTACGTGCTGTTAGCTGCGGCACCAGCTGTCTGTGAGCTTTGGCTTGCCCGTCTTCAGGGGTGGTCACACAGTTGGAAGAGTCTGGGATCTGGTGGGGCAGCCTTCTGTAAGCAGTCACTATACCTACTGTGACTCAGGCTTCAAGCCAGACCCTGTACCTATTGGAATGGGAACTTGGGCTGTTACAGTATCTTAGCAGGCCACTCAGTGTGTCTGTCTGCGGAGTAGTGGGCTGGGGTAGAAGTTCGCTGGTGCCCTGGCCAGCAGCCCCTGCCAGTAAGCACTGTCTCTGCTCCAGTTCCAGGTGTTCCTGAAACAGATCAACAGCTCACTTGTGGACTCCAACATGCTGGTGCGCTGTGTCACTCTGTCGCTGGACCGATTTGAAAACCAGGTGGACATGAAAGGTGAGGAGGCCAAGATGCCAGTGCACATGAGTATAGTCTGACTGCCAGACGCCTGGCAGAAATTCCAGCCAAGAATTGTGTGCCTGCGGTCAGGACCTCCTTGCTCACTGTGTCAACTTCTCCACTGATTTGCTCCTTTAATGAACAAGTAAAGAAAAAACTGCCTTCTAGACTGCGCGGAATGAACAGGGTCCCTTCATTCTGTTTTTCTGCACAGGACTATAGTGTATGACTGTGGTGGATGTGTCAGACCTCACCTAGAATTGTGTGTAGTAACACACGTGTACATATGTGCCTTTTTCCTTGGGAGGTCTGTGGCATCAAACAGATTGTCACAAGTTTATGAAAACCTCCAAAAAAGGAGTGTTCCTCATCATTGTCATTGGTACCAAAAGCATCCTGATCATGGATAATTAGACCATTTACCTCCTGTTTCTTCTTCTCTGAAGGGTCTGCTTTAAGAGACTGGTCACATACACTTTGATGTAATCAGTTGAGTGTTCCCAGTAGTGTGGGAGGTCAGTTGTTCAGTGTTCCTTCTCCCTTAGCACAGCAGTGGACACAGATGTGAGAGCTGTGGCAAACCAGTCTCGTTAAGAGTTCTAGAAAGTGTAAGTTTGACTGTTTCTTTGTGTGTGGTTTATGTATGTGTGGGTATGTGTACAGATGTGGGCCAGAGGTTGATATTGGGTCTCTTTTTCTACCTTCAATTTTTGAACAGTCTCCTACTGAACCTGGAGCTCAGGGATTTGACTAGGCTGGCTGGCTTTGGGGACCTGCCTGCCTGCCTGTGTGACCCCAGCTCTGGGGTTTTAGATGTATGCTGCCACATGGGTTCCGGTGACCCAAGCTCTGTTGCTCATGTTTGTGTAGCTGTATTGTCGTCCAGCAGGCCATCTCCCAGGCTTGCTGTGTTTCTTAATGAGTGTTCTCTAGCTGTCTTCCTGAGAAGGAATGTATATGGGAGCTGGAGCTGGTGCCAAGCTGGGAGGGAGCTGCAGGAAGGGCCACTTTCTGAGTGTGGTTCTGAAGGACCAGTGGGATCTCTGAGATTTGGCATAGCCTGATGACCAAACAGCTTTTAAGAAACCTGGGTTTTTGTGGTTGTTTATAAAGATTTATTTTTAATTATGTGTGTATGGGTTTGTGCAGGAATAGGTAGAAGCTGGAAGAAGGTATTGCATACCCTGAAGAGCCACCATTGTAGGTTCTCTGTAAGAGTAGCAAGTGGTCTTAACAGCTGAGCCATCTCTCCGACCCCTAACATAGCTGTTTTGGTTGTGAGAGAGCACCAGCTGCAGAGTCAGGACCAAAATGGACTTAACCCGTGGCCTGGACGACCCGTCACTTATGCACCTACTTCTACGCCTCTGCCTTCCTCCACAGTGGCCGAGGTCCTGGCCGAGTGCCGTCTGCTTGCCTACATATCCCAGGTGCCCACGCAGATGTCCTTCCTCTTCCGCCTCATCAATATCATCCATGTACAGACACTAACCCAGGTGAGATGTCCCAGCCAGTGAGCAGTCAGAGAGGGTAAATTGGAAATCACCTCTCTCATCCTGAATGCCAACATGTCTGTGTTTCCCCCTTCTTTCTTGAAACGGTTCTTCCTAGGATGTTGCCTAGTACCCCAGTTTACAGGGGAATTAAGACCAGATATCCAGTCTCCAGAGGTCACAGAGTCAGTTGGAGCAGAGATGAAATTGGGACTGCATTCTTCTGACTCCAGACCAATGTTCTTCCCCATATGCCCAACCGCTACCTTCTGGCTACAGTGGACCGTGGAGTTGGACCTGAGTTTTGTCCTACCTCCTTCACTAACTGGCAGCCTTCTATTATTCCAGCCTCGCCCCTTCTCTGAGATGAGAATCATGCTGGCACCTCTGAGCAGTGTTTCTTTTGTTGCCGACATGCTGGGAGGCAAGGCCTGGGGCTAGGGATGCTTGGTGAACAAGGTAGACTAGACTCTTGTTTCTGGAGCTCACAGCCTAGTGCAGCATTAACATTCTTACGTGAATAACTGCACACTTAGCTTGTGCACCCAGCCCTGACAGGGGAGAGAAGCTTCTGGAAAAAGTCACACCTGAACCAAAATGTAGACAAGGACCAGTGCTACTGTCAGTGTGAATGGTAGTAGGTGGGCATAGGGAACAGGAAGGTGCCCATGCACTGTGCTGTGCCATTGTGTGGGCCTAGCGTACCCTCTTCCCTGCCCAGTGGCTGTCCAGGTTCACTGGCATCCTAAGGCTTCTGACAAGCACCCCAGTCCATCTGCCTCTGGCTTGCAGGAGAACGTGAGCTGCCTCAACACCAGCCTGGTAATCCTGATGCTGGCCCGACGGAAAGAGCGGCTGCCCCTGTACCTGCGGCTACTACAACGAATGGAGCACAGCAAGAAATACCCTGGCTTCCTGCTCAACAACTTCCACAACCTGCTGCGCTTCTGGCAGCAGCATTACCTGCACAAGGACAAGGACAGCACCTGCCTGGAGAATGTGAGTGCCCCATCCCTGAGTGACAGTGGGAGGAGAGTGACCCCAAGTCCTCCGCGCACTCCCCAACCCCTCCCTCTTTACTCAGAGCTCCTGCATCAGCTTCTCATACTGGAAGGAGACAGTGTCCATCTTATTGAACCCAGACCGCCAGTCGCCCTCCGCCCTGGTCAGCTACATTGAGGAGCCCTACATGGACATAGACAGAGACTTCACTGAGGAGTGACCTTGAGCCGGGCTTTGAGAAGCTGCTGGGCCGGGCAAGTGCAGTGAGCAGGAGTGTACATGCCACGCACTCTGCCCTTCCCTGTCCCTCTCCTGCCTCCCCAGTGCTCTGTCTACCCCGGGTGTTCAGGTGCAGGCTCAGTGGAAGGAACATCCTAGAAGCTCTTGTCTCCTGGGTCTGAGGGCCCAGGTCATTGGGGAGCCTGTTTCTTCACTGTCCCCAGGGTAAGGACAATGGCACCGTGCCCACCTTTCCCTCGAAATCCTGGAGCCCTGGCCTGCCAGAGAAAGGGGACATGGGAAACCATCTCTGTCTGAGCTTCTCCCATCAGTCCCATGATGGAGAGGAAGAAGCAGACCCTTGTGAGCCAAACCTCCCTGGCCTCAGGGCACTGGCAGAGGCTCCTGAGCCCTGGGCAGGGGTAGGTATTGGAGAATGCTGCCTTCCCCCAGGTCTGCCCATCTCCTCCTTCCTGACCTCCCTTGTCTTCCTTGAGCTCCTCTGGTTCTTTGCTCATTGGCCACTGTGTTCATCCTGGAGGTTCCCCAGAAGTGGGGGGCCTTTTCTCTCCATCCCTTGGGGCATGGAGTGCCTGTGCCTGCCTGAGCCCAGACACGGGAGCCTGGCTGAGAGCTTACCCTTGGCTCCTCCTGTGTTGCCAGTTTATTAACAGCAAATAAACCAATTAAATGGAGACTATTAAAGAACTTTATTTTAAAGACTGATGTGGCCCTGACTTTGTCCATGAGATTCTGTTCCCAGCTCCTCTAGCCCCAAGAAATAAGGACAGTGACTGCTGCTGCAGACATGGTGTTTATTTGGGGTTCCAGGGCTCGGGGGGTAGACTAGCAGATGGAAAGAGATGACAGGATCATAGGGGGTGTCCCTCTTCAGGGCCTGGGTGTCACTCCTTGTGCTAAGAGATGAGAAAGAAGCTGAACTACATCACCTGTGTTTCCCCAACTTCAAGACACTCAGCACAGAGGCCATCTTACCTTGGGGCCCAGTGCATCCCTGGACCTTGCCCGCAGCTTGTTAGCCTGGGTCTCTGCCATGTCTGCCCGTTCCTCAGCATCATCTAGCTCGTGCTGGGCCTTACGATACTTAGCCAGGTTGGTACTGGCCTGCTGCTCCTGGAGTCATAGGCAGGCCTTGTTTCCCATTGGGAACTAAAATGGCCACTTGCTCCCATCCCCAGAAAGAAGCTGATTTCTCCTGGTCCTCCCTCCACTCTTCCTACCACCAGCCTCCCCTTACTAGAACCCACACAGGAAAAAAAAAAAAAAAAAAGTGGAGAGCATCCTTCACCTGTGTCACCTGCCCATGCCTGGGCTGAGGAAAGAAACCATTCACTTTCTTAGTCCTTTCTATAGCTGTGAGTGATCCATGCTGTAGCCATAGAAGTCCCTGAGTTGAGAGGATGGGGCTGCTCCCCTTTTGTTCAGTCTGCTACAGATGCTTCCCTGGCTGCAAGCCCTGCAGCTGCAAGCAGCTCCCCACTAGTGTCCTGAACAGTCCCAGATCCCTGGCCCCCAGTGCGCTCACCGCCTCCTCAAACTGCCGCTTGTAGCTCTTGACCTTGCTCTGCAGCTTGTCCACCAGGTCCTGCATGCGAGCTAGGTTCTTCCTGTCCTCCTCAGTCTGGACAGACAAAGGGCTTTCAGGGTTTGCCTGGACTAGATTAGCTCCGGTGCCACCTCCTGGGATGGACCCCACCACCCACCTGGTACACAAGCTCCTTGACCCTGCGCTCATGTTTGCGCACACCCTTGAGAGCCTCAGCATGCTTCTTCTGCTCTGCATCCAACTCTGCCTCCAGCTCCCGCACCTGTGGGACGGGAGGAGGGTCGCCTGCCAGCCCAGCCAGCCCTAGCCTCAGCCTTACAGGGAGGAAGGGCTGCTAAGGCTGCACACACCTTGGCCTCCAGCTTCTGCACTTGCTTCTTCCCGCCCCGGAGGGCGGCCTGCTCTGCTTCCTCGAGACGTGCCTGCAGCTCCCGCACTGTCTGTTCCAAGGTCTTCTTCATCCGTTCGAGGTGTGCGCTGGTGTCCTGCTCCTTTTTCAGCTCCTCAGCCATCATGGCTGCCTGTAGGGGAGGAAATAGCAGAGTGGGAAGGAGGCAGGGAAATCCCTTTGAGCTCTGTACACACTCACCCCCAACCCTGGCCCAGCCTCACATCAGTGATGGCCTTTTTGGCCTTCTCCTCAGCTTCCCGCCTCTCCTGTGCAGCCTCCTCCAGCTCCCCACTCAGCTGGGCCAAGTCCACCTCCAGCTTCTTCTTCTGGTTCAGGAGGCCTGTGTTCTGAGGGGAGCAGGGCCTCAGCTGGCCAGCAGGGCTCAGCCCCCTCCCCAATCCTTGTAACATCTTTGGCCCATCCTCACCTGCGAATGCAGTAGGTTGAGGCGCTCTGTGGCCTCCAGCAGCTCCTGTTCAGCCAGCCTTCTGCTGCGCTCGCCCTGTTCCAGGGTGGCCCGAAGCTCTTCCAGCTCAGCTGCCAGCAGGGCAGCCCTGCGCTCGAGGGCCTGACCCTGCTCACGGAGCTCAGCGGCCAGCCTCTGCTCCTCGTCACGCCCTGCTTGTTCCTCTTTGAGCTGAGCCTGCAGCAGCCTCGTGGCTGCCTGTGCCTCCATGGCCTGGCGGGTTGCGTGGCCCAGCTGTAGCTCCAGGTCATTGAGGTCCCCCTCCATCTTCTTCTTGAGACGCAGTGCTTCATTGCGGGCCCTAGTCTCTGCATCCAGGGAGGCCTGCAAGGACTCCACAGCCCTCTGATGGTTGCGCCTGTAAGAAGGTGGCATGAAGGGCAAGCTTGGCCTACAGGAACGGAGTAGGTCAGGCATTACCTGTTGCATGCTCAAGGACCCACAGAGTTGGGAACCCATTTGGGGAGCAAATGAATTGCCTCTGTTTTCAAGCCACTTGTGACTTGCCAAAGAATTCATTCACTAGAGACCGAGAAGGGCATGGACTGAACTCGCCCTGAGCATCTTGTGGAGGATCACCTCCAGAATGAGAACACTCTAATCCTGTGGCAGGGACAGCTAGTCTGTCCTATGTGCCACCACATGCACAAGACTGCTTTCCAGAGACCTCAGGTTAGTACACTCCTCATCCTTCTCTGCCAGCTTCCGGTCCACTTCTGCCTTGACCTGGGACAACTCCAACTGGATCCGCAGAGTCTTTGTCTCCTCCAGCTCCAGTGCCCCCTAGAGATGTTGATCAAGCAGTGTGGAGTGAGAGGCCTTGGCAGGCATTTGGGGACCATGAAGCTAGGGAGCCATGGAGCAGAGTCTACCCACCCATGACCAGCCCTGACTGACCTCAGCCTCCTCCAGTGCAGCTTGTAGCTCACTCTTCTCCCCTTCCAGGGCCTTCTTAGCCTTCTCCAGTTCCTGGATGCTCTTCCCGCTGAGACTGACCTGGTCTGTAAGGTCACTGATCTCCTCTGCAGGGTGGACAGAACACTGAGGACTCACCCTCACCTCTGCTCTGAGCCAAGTTACTTCCTTCATCCCAAGTCCAAGGTGATCCTCAAGTGCTCTGGGCCTCAGGTCCTACCTTGCAGATTCTTGTTCTCACGCTTGAGCGTCTCCAGAGCCTCAAGCGCCTCCTCGTGGCTGTGCCGCAGTCGAAAGAGCTCGGTGCCCAGACCTCGAGCCTCTCTCTGTGCAGCCTCTAGTTCCCCCTGCATCTCCTCCTCCTGCCGCCTCCGCTCTTCCAGCGCCCGCTCCAAGTGCCGCTGCTTCTTATCCAGTGCAGCGGCGGCTGAGGTGGCCCGCTCCAGCTCCAAGGTCACATCCTCCGACTCTGTCTGCAGCCGCAGCTTGGCCTTCTCCAGTGAGGAGCATTTGGCATTTGCGGCCTCTACACCTTCTTCTGCCTCCTGCAGCCGCAGGGCCAGCTTCTTTCTGGACCACAGACCACGCAGGGAGGACTATGTACCAAGAGAGCCTGGGGAAAGGACACCAGAACCCCCTCTACCACACACGGGGCATACAGGCACAGGCCCCTGTCTCTCCCAGGTCATGGTCTGGATGCCAGCTACTCACTTGGCTTCCTCCAGCTCCTCGGTCCTTTGGATGGCATCTGCCTCATACTTGCTCCTCCACTGGGCCACCTCAGCATTGGCTTTGGACAGCAGCCGCTGCAGCTCAGCCTGAGCCTCAGACTCTTCCTCATGCTGCTCTCGCAGGAGGTCACAGTCGTGCCGCAGAGCCTGCACTGCATGAGCCAGCGCACCCTTGGCCTGAAGGGACACCAGTGGCCTCAGCATCAGTCTAAACTAATGGCCCCAGCGCCCACCTCTCTGCCCCACAATTGCCAGTGCCCATCCACCTTGCTTTCTTCCTCCAACTGCCGCCGAAGTTCCTCCAGACTCTGCGCTGCTGAGGTCTTCCCTCGGCTCAGCTGGCTGATCATGGACTCTTTCTCCTCGAGCAAGCGGCCCAGCTCCCCTGTAGGTGAAGGGGCCAGCAGGCCAGTCAGTCGGTGGAGGCGAACCCCTCAACCCCACCTGGCACAGCCCAACTAATCGCAGGCCTCACCATTCTCCGTTTGTAACCGTCCCCGCTGGGTGCTGGCGTCAGCTAGCTGTCGCTGCAGCTCCTCCACTTTGATCTTGGCCTCACTTAGCTGGTCCTCATAGGTCCGGCACAACTTTTCTGCACTGGCCTGGAAGAGACCAAGACAAGTTTGTGCATCCAGGGGCTGCCAGTCAAGAGACTGGGACCTGGGGTTGGGACCTAGAACACTCCATGTGAGGCCAGAGATTAAAAGACTAGAGTTACAGGTTCAGGGTCTGGGTTCCTACCGTGGGCACAGATTGGGAGTCTCTGAACCCATCCCCAGGTCAGTGAGTCAGTATTAGGTACTAGATCTGGGGACAAGAGTCAGGACTGGGTGGAGGAGGGGGTCAAAGTTGGGACAAGAAGAGTGAGTGTAAGGGCAGGTGCTAAGTCTGAATTCAGGAGCTGGGGTCACACTCCTGTTGGAAGGGCTGAGGTTTGGGTGTGAATCAGAACAACCTGGGCAGGTTAGAGGTCAGGAATGCTGTGGAGCTGGGGGTCAGGAGGTCATTGCTGCTGTGGAGTATTGTCACGAAGTGACCAGAGGACAGAGGGCAGGAGCAGGGTAGAGTCAAGACCGATTTTGAGGCAGGAAGGAGGCAGACCTTGCCGCGGGCCAGAGTTTCCACGCTGGCCCCCAGATCATCCACCTCCATGCGTAGCTCGCTCTTCTCCTTTTCCAGTTTCTGCCGGATCCGTTGTAGGCTGTCCACTTGCTCGCTCAGCTCTGCAGCCCCATCAGCCTGCTTGCGGCGCAGGGCAGCCACAGTGGCCTCGTGTCTCAGAACTGTCTCCTCGAGCTCCCGCCGTAGCCGGCCCAACTCAGCCTCACGCTTGCGGCAACCCTCGCGCTGCCCGGCCGAGGCTCCTCCAGCCTCCTCTAGCCTCTCGCTCAGCTCCTCCAGCTCCTGGGCCGCCTCAGCTCGCTGCTTTTCCACACGGGCGCGGGCTGCTCGCTCAGCCTCCAGCTCCTCCTCCAGCTCCTCCGCCCGTGCCTGGGTGGATGGTACCAACTCCATGAGGCCCTGCACCAGCCCTGGTCCACCCAGGGCCTTCCCCACTGCCACCGTGCACACCTGTAGCTCCTTGATCTTCTTCTGCAGCTGCGCCCCCAGGAGCTGCTCATCTTCAACCCGCAGGTTCAGCTGACTCAGCTCTGAATCCTTCCTGAGAGGACATGGTGGGATGAGCCAGTCCTAGCCCTACCTGCTATCCACCTGCCCACCTCCTGTGAGGTCCTCAGGAGCCTCAATCCTGCGCAGCTGCTGTACTCAGCCCTAATCTAGAGAGGGCAGGACATGACCTCTGCCCTGGTATCCTCCCCACAACAACAGGGCTGAGAAGGGGGCCCATCAGGCTCAGCGACCATGCCCACCCTACACCTACTTCTTCAACTTCTCCTCCAACTGCTGCTTGTCTTGTGTGGTGTCTGTCACTGTCTCCTGCGTCAGCTTCAGGTCTCCTTCAAGTTTACGCTTGGCACGCTCTGTGTCCATGCGAAGCTTCTTCTCTTGCTCCAGGGAGCACTCAAGCTGTGGGGTAGAGTAGAGCTCAGCTTGGAGCAAGCCAGTGTACCTGTCACTGCCCTGACCCACCCCCAAACGCCCAGAGACTCCAGCTCACATCCTCTACTTGCTGCTCCAACCGGATCTTGGCCTTGGCCAGCGCGCTCACACGGTCCTCCTCAGCCTGCAGGTCCCCCAGAGCCTGCTGGTGAGCCTCCTGCAATGCCTTCTTCTCCTTCGTCAGGCGGACCACGGATTCGTCCAGTGTGGCCATCTCCTCTGTCAGGTTCTTCACCTGTATCAAGGCCCGATTTCACTGTGAGGACATTGCTCCCCACAGGCAGCTGCAGGATGCAGGCAGGCCGATATACTAAGCCTCCACCATTCCTGCCGACAGGTTTTATCTCCTCCTTGAGCTGAGTAAAGGATTCAGGGGTGAAGGTTCAAACCCAAGCACAGTGCCTGGCTCACAGTAAAACACTAGTGGGTGGCAGCCATTTACAATATCAACAGGTATTCAGAGAGCTGCGTCCTGGTGCCGGCCTTATCTTCGGCCCCTTTCAGAGCCTGGGGAGCCTCATGTCTCCTCTTCAGTGTAAGAGTCAATACCCAGAACGCTGGCAACCACAGGTCTCTGTGACAGAAGGACTCGCAGTTTGGAAAAGTTACCCCCCTCCAACAAGCTTGCAGTCCAGGACAGATGATAATTGCTAGCCTTTACTAAGCACCTACTGTGTGCAAGGTCCTGTAGTGGGATTTAGTTACACCCAAATCCTTCATCACCCTAATGAGATAAATGCTGGCACCCCAACTTGACAGACCAGGAAACAGAGGCTCTTAGGAGGCCCTGAGGCCTGACTTAGGCAACATGGCAGGTGCCCGTACAGAGCCAGGGGGACCCTGCAGCCACCTAACACCCAAACTGGCCCCCAGCTCAGGCCCTTCGCACACCTTATTCTCGGTGGCTTGCTTCTCCTTCTCAGCCTTGGCCAGCGTCAGCTCCAGGTCATCGATGTCCTTCTTGAGTTCCGAGCACTCGTCCTCTAGCCTGCGCCTGCGGGCAGCCAAGTCCGCGTTCACTTCCTCCTCATCCTCCAGCCGTTCATTCAGCTCCTTCACCTTTGCCTCCAGCTGCACCTTGGACTTGATCAGCAAGTGGCAGCGCTCCTCCGCATCCGCCAGGTTGTCCTGCTCCTGTGGAGATGCAGAGGGATAGTTAAAGAGCCATCGGTGGGGGACCAGGGCCAGCCCTGGGGAAGAAAGGCCATTTGTCCATGCAAAGGCAACCCAGTGAAGCAAATGTGGGCGATTCGACCTGATAGGTGAGCTGGCACACCTAACACTCTGCTGGGCTCTGGGGACTATTGCAGGGGACACAGAGACAGAAATGGCACGGTTAGAAATTAACATTAACCACAGTGCAGGTGACCAAGGAGGCCTAAGAGGAGATCTAGGAGAAAAGCCCCACTGTGTGCTTGCTTGCTAAGGAGCTGTGGCCATCTGAGAGGTGTGGTGGCGTGCAAGCCCAGCCCTGCCCACCAGGGAGCAGCACCAAAGACCATTTCGGGAGGAGGCAGTTTCCTCACTGCCTGCTGCATAACCTCCCATTGGATGTGGAGTTTTCTAAACAACATATCTGTATCTTTCCCAGGACCATCTCCAGCGTCAGCCTGGGGCTGGCATCCAAGTGACATCAAAACCTATGCTAGGTAAGGGCTGGGGAGACAGCTCAGTGGTTAAGAGCACTAGCTGCTCTTCCAAAGGACCCAGGTTCAATTCTCAGCACCCACATGGCAGCTCACGCTGTCTGCAATTCCAGTTCCAGGGGATCTGACACCCTCACACAGCTGTACATATAGACAAAACAGAATAAGAAAAATAAATTAAAAACAACTACGCTGGGGAATTTCCAGACTTTGACCCTGCCCTCTGGGCATGACCCTGTTATCTGCCTCATAGATTTGTGTGTCCCTGAACCAGAAAAGGGAGCTTTGGCTTTAGGGCATATGGATAAAGGCCTGCAGGTCCAGCTGGGCACATGTTGAGCCTATAGGCCTCCTCTCCTGGTATTTCAAGGGTAGGAAGCCAAAACAAAAGCTTGAAGTGCCCAGAGCTCCAAGGCTGCCCTGGCCACAGTGTGAGAGCTCCAGGGCTGCCCTGGCCACAGTCTGAGAGCTCCAGAGTTTCATTGGCCACCTAAATGCTCTTGCCCCTGTCCCACTCACTGCCTGCAGCTGCAGGGCCAGGTCGTTCTTCTCCTGAGTGACACTGACTTGAGTCTCCTCCAGTTCCTGCCGCTTGGCCTCAGCCGTGGCCAGGGCCCCTCGCAGACTCCGCAGTTCTGCCCTCAGTGCTGCCAGCTCCTCCTCTGCCTGTGCTGAGCGCAGCAGTGGCTTCATCTTGAAGAAGAGCTTCATCCAGGACCAGTTCTTGACAGCATTGAAGGCCCGGATATTCCACTGGATGGTGAACAGGGCATCCCTAGGGAGAGACAGCTCCTGTGAGGCAGCTGGCTCTGCCCCTTCAAGGCACCGTGTCCTCTCTCCATAGTCTTCCTAGTGTCCTCCAGAGCAGGGGAGGCTGGGAAGCAGCTCTAGATCTGTCTCCAAAGCAAGGTCTGTAACCTCCAGGTGTCCAGGTGGCCTCTGCAAGTGTCTGAAGACAGCTTAGCTTCCAGCCCTGGACAGACTGCTTGACTCAGGCACTCTCTGCTGAGGATACTCACCTGAGAGGGCTGTCTTTTATTTTAACCAAGAGAGTGATAAATCAGATCCTGGTTCAGAGTATGGGCAGCGCTGAATGCTGTTACTCTCTAGGCCATATTCTAGACACGCAGAGGACAGAGAATGTTCTCACCCTAACTTTTTTTAACCCCCTTCCCCTGTTTTTAAAAGATGTATTTATTCACTATGGGTACAGTGTTCTGCTTGCTTGTACACCTGCGAGCCACAAGAGGGCGTCAGATCCCATTACAGATGGCTGTGAGCCACCATGTGGCTGCTGGGAATTGAACTCGGGACCTTTGGAAGAGGTAGGTGCTCTTAACTACTGAGCCATCTCAACCTAACTTTTAAAAGCATATTTTTAGTGTGCATGTGCATGTCCATGTTTATGCACACCACAGCACGTATGTGGAGGTCAGAAGACATGTGGCGGTCAGATCTCTTCTCCATGTAGGTCCTGGGGATTGAACTTAAGTCATCAGGCAGGGCAGCAAGTGCCTTTACCTACTGAGCCATTGCTCTGGCCATCACCCCAATTATAGGGTGTAAAATCCGAGGCTAGGTGATGTGACCCAGAACCTCACCCCAACCAGCCATGGAGAAGGAGCAAGCAACCTAGGCAGCGTTGCAGGGTGGAGATAGATCCCTCTAAACCTTGGGACAGTGGCCACACCTATTCCTCATCCCTTCCCACCCTTATTGTCCATCTCTCACTCCACGGCTACCTTCCTCCTAGCATGCGCTGGTACTCCAGGCGCATGAGGCGGCCCCGGCTCCGAGCCTGTAGCAGTGTCAGCACCTTAGCCAGACGCTGGTCCCGGAGCTCCTCCAGAATGCCTAGAAGCCCAGCCTTGAAGAACACCTAAAGGTAGGGGTGCAGTCAAGTGGGAGCTCTGACCAGTGTAACCACAAGCACCCAGGTTAAGCCCTAACTCCAGTACACCCTAACCTTGGTATGACCAAACTGATACTGAGTGTGGTCAATGTCCAGGGAGCCTAGCAGCTTCTCTGTGGCCTTCCTGCTGTCCACAAAGGTGTCATCTGGGATGGCACTGGGGTTCAGGATTCGGTACCTAGGAGATCAAGAAGCTGCTGCAATGGACAGGACAGGGTACAGGCCACTGACCACAGGAAGCCAGAAGCAGTAGCAAGAGAATCGTGATTGCCTCAGAGTTGAGGTTCCAGAGGGACATAAACTACACAGGATGGCAAGGGAGAGTGTTACTACACTGGGGGAAACTGCACGTTCTGTGCAAACCTCAGCAGAGGGGCCAGGTGTATGGCGTACACCTGAAACCCCAGCATTTGGGAGGCAGAAACAGGAAGATTTTGAGGCCAGCTTGGTTAACTGGCCCAATCTTGTCTCAAAAGTGGGTTTGGTGGCTTAAGACCATTTTAGTGACTTTGTAAGTAGATGTGGTTTTTATAAAGAGCATGTGGTAGGTACTTTTGTGATTTCTTAAAGGCAAGAGAGGTACTGTACTGTACCATATCACAAAATAAAGACACACCCGAGAATCCTATTCATCGGGAACAAGGATTCCTAGCACGTCCACTTGCATGGACATTTACACACATGTGTTCAGGTGAGCAGTGGCCATGCAATAAAAGGAAAACGCCCTAGACAGGGCAGGCCCCTTCACTAGGGGATTCATCAAACTGGAGGTGTGGGTCATTGGACTACTGTGGTTTTACAATAAAGAACAGTAGCGATGCGCTGTCCAGGATGGCGCATGCCTATTCTCAGCATTCAGGAGGCTGAGGCAAAGGGTTGAGAGTTACTTAAGTCTGTGTGTGGTTCGCCTGCATGCATGTACTCGTGAAGACCAGAAGAGGAGGCCAAAGCGCCTGAAGCTGGAGTCACACATTGCTGGATGTGTGGTTTTAAGTGACCATGTAAGTGCTGAAAACTGAATCTGAGTCCTCTTTGAGGGCAGCTAATGCTCTTAGCCGCTGAGTCAGCTCTTCAGCACAGGTGCATATGGGGGCCAGAAGACAGCCTCGGGGCCATCCTCATGAATTCAGCCAGGTTGCCTGGAATGCACAGTTAGACTGCACTGGGTAGCCTGGAGCCTCAGAGCTCCTCCCCTGCCCAGCATTTTATGTGGGTTCTGGGACTCAAACCCAGGTCCTTATGCTTCAAGGCAAGCCCTGTAGTGAGCCATCCACCGAATCTCAGGAGTTTGTTTTGGGTTTTATGTTTGAAACCTAGCCTGTCCTAGAACTTACTATGTAGCCCAAGATGGCCTCACACCCTTGGTAATCCTCCTGCCCAGCCTCCTTAATGCTAGGATTACAGGAGTGAGACACAATACCCAGGAGTATTGAGAAGTTGAGGTTAGCCTGGGCTACACAGCAATGCCCCGCTTTAAAACAACAGATGGAGATGATGCAGACTCGGGCCTTTGGAGTCTTTGGAGATAGGGACCCATTCCCTAGACTAATAGTGACATGAAAAGCAAACCTACAAGCTCTCGGTGTTCATGTGCCCACATGTACAGTGTCTGTACAGATATTTAATTATAAAGGAAGGTGGATGACCCCTGTTGCCTGTAGAAGGGGAAGCAACCGAGGACACTTGTAGTTTAACAAACAGAACTACCAAGGGAAGCGGGAAGGGAGCTGATGTTGAGGGAGCACTTACTACCTGTCAGGCATCACCCGAGGTCCACACAAACCCATATTTAATCCTCAAACCTATATCCCCTCTCGTCTGCTCACCTGAGTTCCGGAATAATAAATCTAACCCCACACCTACCTTCTCTTCTAGGACATCTGCTGGAGGCATTTCTAACTGGGCATGTTCAAACCCCCTATGCACCCAGTCTAAACATCCTGCCTTATCACTCAGTAAATCTACTGTCTAGTAACTCAGGCCTGAGACTTGGGAGTAACCATAGGCTAACCCTTTCTTATCCTGTATCCAAGTCACTGGCAAAGCCAGCAGCCTCTGCCTCCACCTTCACCTCAAGTCTATTTACCTCTCTCCCTAACCCAGTTCTGGAGTGAGATGCCTCCTCAGGGGACTGGAACCTCTCTCTGTCCCTCAGGCTCCAACATGTCTCTCCCACCCCCTCAGGCTCCACCTAATCTAAGAGGAGGCTGGAGCAGCCAGCAGCACCCACCGCTGCCTGAAGTCAGCATACAGCAGCCTGTTGGGGAACCCTTGGCGGCAAATCCGGATCCCCTCCAGGACCCCGTTGCAGCGAAGCTGGTGTAGCACCAAGAAGGAATCCATGACCCCTGGATGTAGTGGGAGTGGAAGAGGTGGTTAGAAATGTAAGGGTGTGCCCTTAGGTCCCTACCCAGGCTGAGCAAACGCTGCAAGGTGAGAGCCTAAGATGCTTCTGGTTCCCCCATCCAGGCTAGCCCGGGGACACCACCTGGAGTCTTGTTCTCGTTGGGGACGATACAACGGACAAAGTGAGGCTGTGTGGCTCGCAGGTTGGTCATGAGCTTGTTGAGATTCTCCTGGAAATGGGGAGAGCAGGGAGAGGCACAGGAGGGGCAGAGAACCAGAATTGGATGCCGCAGTGGATAGGGACCAGAGGGGACCAGAGGAGCCAAAATGCTCCTTATGACACCTACCCCACCCCATCCACCACCTAAGTCTTCACCACCCCCCAGGGCTCCCTCCCGTGGCTCCCCCTTCCCCCAGCCCTACCCAGGCAGCATGGGGGCAGGCAGCAGCACAGACTTGCTGTGATGTTCACATGGAGAGGAGCTAAACATCACTGCAAGTCTTAACAGCTGCCCACCCAGAACACAGGGACAGCAGGGAGCAAGAAGGGCGTGGCAGCCTGCAGAGGGCGGGGCAGCCTGCAGAAGGCTAGGGCTGCTGGGGCCCCAATCTGGACCTCACCTTGTGAAGCTGAGACACTGTCTGAAATGATGCTGCCTTCTTGCGCTTCTCTTTCACCCCAGACTTGGGGGGCTCGGCTAGGAGAGATAATGAGAACTGGTCATGCCAGGGAGCTTGACTCTGTGGGTCCCCAGAAATGTCCAGCTTGTTACTCTACTCACTGGAGCAAGAACCTGCATAGTTCTCATAGAGGGTAGCCAAGAGCCTATTCTGTGACTTTTGGAAGATGGGGACCACCGTCTCATTGAGGGGGTCCTTGTTTTTCTCCAGCCAGCCCACGATGCTATAAGGTACCTACAATGAAAAGTGTTGACCCAGGTGGTGACCCTGAGGAGGGAGAGAGAACAGTGGTTGAGTATAGAGCTCCAGCGAGCACCTACCACGCCTGCATAGTGGACCACCTCGAAGTGAGCCTGGTACTTGCGTTTCTTGTCTGGGCGAGGCTGCTGGAAGTTAGGTGACTTCCCAGAGTGATTGTCATAGAGCTTGGCCCTGAAGCTTGCATCTGAAGCCTTGGGGAACATGCATTCTTCCTCCAGGATGGACAGAATACCCAGAGGCTGGGAACAGGAAGCAAGATTGAAGGGCCAGGCTAGACCTTGCTGGCTGGATCCTTAAGACTTTTATTTTCCAGTCTAACTCCTTCTGGGAGCTGTTCAGATCCATAAGCCAGCCACGCCCAGGAGAACTGAGGCACGTGTGTATACCAGGAACCCATCTTCTAGGAGAGACGAGTTTGTGGCTTGGTTTCCGATCCCCTTCCCCACCTATGTGTGTAGAACAGACTGGCGTCTCTGTGCCCTGTTAACTCACATCCATGGCTCACATGTACACACTTTTTAAAAGCCAATTGAGTCTACATTTTGGCATCTACACGCATTAGCAATAGGGGTCCTGTGTTTTACTAAATCTATGTTCTTTTTAAAATAAGTGTTTATTTATATGTATAAGTATGTGCCTTCATGAGTTTATGTGCTCATGGAGGCCAGAGGAAATTGGATTCCTTGAAACTGGGGTTACATGCAGCTATGACTTGCTTGTTGTGGGTGCTAGGAACTGACCAGATCGTCTTCAAGAGCAGCAAGTGCTCCTGACTACTAAGCCATCTCTCAAGCCCCAAACCTTCACTTCTTAACTGAATGGGAATAATGATTCACTTCAATGCTTATTTAATAGACAAAAATAAAATAAAATAAAATAAAAAATATAAATAAAAAAAAAATCAACCACCTAAATGCCTAACAGCCAGAGACTGAGAGTTACCTGCTGCATGGCTTATTCTGACCTTTTCACAGTATTAAAAATTCATGTTCAGAGGGAAAACATACTACAAATTAAGACTGTGTCCATAAAAACATCCATGCTGGGCTGGCAAGATGATTCCGTGGGAAAACACACACGTCACCAAGCCTGATTACACCCCCCCCCTTTATTTCTAGTGTTTCCAATTTCCTTTCCCATTCTTCGTGCAGTGGGGAAGCATATGCAATGTGTTACAATCAATAAACATAGTCCTCAAGTCAGTTCTGTGCAGGGACCTGGTGAATGGCAGAGCTGCCCATACACTGGCCCGTCCTTACCTTGCTCATGACACTATTCGCCCATACCCACATATTCCCCTGCACACCCACGTGCACAGCCACGCAGCCACATTCATACTCACACACTCACTTCAATCACAACCACACATTGATACGCAGCTGATACAGGCGCGCATGCGCAACTTCTGGCCCTGTTCCCAGGCTAGGCCTGACCTTCTCGATGAGGTCGATGCAAGGCTGCAGGTCAAGGCCAAAGTCGATGAAGACCCAGTCGATGCCCTCCCGCTTGTACTCCTCCTGCTCCAGCACGAACATGTGCTGGTTGAAGAACTGTTGCAGCTTTTCGTTGGTGAAGTTGATGCACAGCTGCTCGAAGCTGTTAAACTACGGGCGGCAGAGCCCCAGTCAGCAGGCTCCTTGTGCGTGGGGGATTAGGGGAAGCAGGGCTGTGGTCCCCCACACCCACCCATCAGCCTCTGCCTCAGATAGGACCGTGCCGTAGTTGTGAGCTCTTCTCACCTCGAAGATCTCAAAACCAGCGATGTCCAGGACCCCGATAAAGAACTGTCGGGGGAGCTTTGTGTCCAGGGTCTGATTGATTCGAGATACCAGCCATCGGAACAACCGATCATAGGTAGCCTTGGCCAGGGCCCCCACAGCAAATACCACCTGTGGATGCAGGGAGGCAGGGTTGGGCGGGACCTCAGCTGTACCTGTGCGAGCAGCTTTGTAGCCTTCTCACCTGCTCCACACTCTGGCCCTTGGTAACGTACTCGTTTCCCACACGAACCCGGGGGTGCAGAAGGCCTTTGAGGAGGTCTCCACTGCTGACCCCCATCAGGTAGGCAGCCTTATCGGCACCTGGCAGGGAAGATGGCTTAGATAAGGAAGAGGGGGGTCAACAACGTGGGCACTTGGGGGAGTCAGGGGTCTGTTGTCACAGCCTGGGGGTTTGAAGAGGAAGGTTAGGAGGAATCAGGACCTGCGGATTGACACCCTTAGGAGTGTCTAGAATTCGGACAGGAACAGGGAATACTGAGATCAAAGATTATTGACAAGGGTTAATGAGAATGTATGGGACAGTGTCCAGGGTGAAGGCCAGGTCAGACTGAGGTTAGCAGTCCTCACTCTCAGTGCCGTCTGCTTCAGCCTGTTCCTCTCTCTGCTTCTGTTTGAACTTCATGTTGCCGAAGTGCAGGAGGGCGCCCACGATCTTATAGCAGGCACACTTCTCATCCACGCTGAAGCCCAGGATATCCATCGCATGCTGGCGTAGGAGGAACAAAGCAGGCTCAGAGAAGTCTCACCGAGAACCACCCCACTCATCCTATTACTCTGTCTCTCCCCAGTGTACATGCTCTCACACACCCAAATCATGGGAATCCAGCTTGGTGTCACTCCCAACCCCCAATTCCCCCCACGGAGCCTACATCAGTGGCAATAAGTTCTTCCCCGTCATCCATATTATCCACGGTGGTGACGCCCTGGCTGCAGAAGTGGTAGTCATAGGGGTTCATGGACAGGAGCAGCATGTCTGTGGACAGGGAGCCCCGGAGGTGAGTCAGGCTGAATTCTCAGGTTGCCTTCCCTCTCCTAGCCCTCCAGGAGGCCCGAGGACAGGGGTCTGTCAGAGAGTCTTGAGCCTTCCCAGGGCTTCTCTGTAACCTGGGCTTCCGGTTCCTATCTACTTAGTTAGCTCCTTTCAAATTTTTATTTTATTTATTAACATATTTAGTAGCATACTTATTTTATTTTGTTTAGATGGGTCTCTCTACATATACCTGGCTGGACTGGAACTATGTAGACCAGGCTAGCTTCAAACTCAAGCGCTCTGCCTGCCTCTGCTTCTTAGTTACTAAGATTAAAGTTGCGTGCCACCAAGCCCAGCCCCTTTTAATTTTTAAGGTTCATATGCATGTCTGGGCATGAGTCCCTTTCTTTACGGTTCTCTGGGGAATGACCCTCAGTCTATAAGACTCACTCATCCTCTGACCACTGTTCACAGTCATCTCTCTAGCCCAGATCCTCAGCTAGATACCTGGACAAGGGAGGACCATGCTTTGCCTTCAAAGGGCTTTCAAAAGTGAGAGTAGATATAGATTACCACAGGGTTGCCTTGGTGCTGGGTGGGGGTTCTAGTCTCAGGATGGGCAGCTGCAATCTTGGCAGGACAACGGAGCTAAGAGGCCTGTTTTCCCTAATGTGCGCATGCACACATGCCACCATCGATGCTGCCCCGTCCCCTTGGTGACAACCATTTCCAAAAGTAAATAAAAGGTAAAAGAGGGCTTAGCGATAATCAGAAGCAGTGGGAAGAAGAGGGTGGGTACAGACAGGCTGTGTGCTTCCAGGAGAGTGGAGGTGCCCTACCCCCTCCGCAGAGAGGGCCTGGCCTGATGGGGACCAGGCAGTGTCTATGGGATCTGACCTCCCATCCTCACCCTCCTGACCCTCACCCTGCAGCTCCGGCTTCTTCCCCGAGAGGATCTGGTAGTAGACATGGTAACCACGTTCACCAGGCAGCTGGAAGATCACTCGAGACTTTTCCAGGAGATCTGCAGAAAAGGAGTGCTAGCCTGCTGTCTCTTTACTTCCCCAGGGCAAAGATCCCAGTATGGTGCAGGTATAGGGAAGTGGCAGTAACAAGAGGCAGGACATGTGTGGAGGTGCCCATGTCTGTGCACAGGCAGGCCTGCACTGGAAAGTGCCTTCCCAGTATCTGTGTCACTGTGAAACTTGTGTCAGTCTCTGTGGTAGTTCCTGGTGTCTTCCTCCATTGCTCTCAACCTTATATATTGAGGCAGAAGTCTCTTAATTTAACCCAGAGCTCACCAACGAAGCTATCTCACTATGCAGCTTGCTTTAAGACTCCCTGCCTCTTGCCTCCCAAGGGCTGGGATTACAAGTGGGCCACCAGTGTTTACATGGGTTCTGGGGAGTCTGAACTCTGATCCTTGAAAAGTACAGCAAGGACTTTACTTATAAGTCCTAGCTCCTCAGAGGAGTTGCAGAAGCAGGGACAGGAAATGGTCAACTTCAGACAATAGACAGAGCAGGAAAGTAGAGACCAGGCGGCCAATATGATGGACTCAAGTGGGAGCTGGTCGGAGATGGAGAGAAAAGTCCAGAGCAGAGAGAAGCCATTTGTTCCGTTTAGCCTCTGTCCTTCCTCCCACACCTCCCCTGCCCTCTCCCAGACTCACAGCTATCAATGTCCGCAGAAGCCAGCTTTCCAGTGGGACCAAAGTGGATGCGGATGAACTTGCCCTGCAGTGGAGGGACCATGCCACTGTCAGTCCTGTTGAGGGTTCCTACCACCAGGGCCCTCCTGGCATCTGAATCTTCTCCCCCCAAATCCCCCTAGCCACATACTTCCCAACTATGCCCACTCACAAAACGGGAGGAGTTGTCGTTCCTCAGAGTCTTGGCGTTGCCAAAAGCCTCCATGGCAGGGTTAGCCTCGATGATTTGATCCTCAAGGGTGCCCTGGTGGCAGTAGGAATGAGGGGCCAGAGCAACCCATGGAATCTCTGGTTGCAAGGAGAAGTGGGCATCCCCAGGAGCCCATAATTGTCTGCCCCACAGCTGGCCCTATACTTACCCCAGTCTTTGTTGCCAGAAATTGCTGGAGGGAGAAGGAAAATGTCAGAGGGTGTGAGGTCTTTCCTAAGGGTGGGGCATTGGGACGGTAGTCGATGGGGCAGTGTATGTTAGTCACCCAAATAGTTAGTACTGTTAATCGTAACATTCTCCCCTGGAGCACGCTATACACCTAGCTCTCCTGGGCTGATTAGCTGGGAGATGCTAGACAGGGGAAGCAAGCATCATCTTGAGGGCTTGAGGCAGGGGCAGCACTAGGGTCTCCTGTCTCTGCCTTCTCAGAAATCTCTACATTGTCCACATCTGCACAAGGGGCCTAACTAGAGTCTTCTCTCCTTAGTGGGCTACCAAAGCTCCCCCTCCTCTGGAAAGACCTCCCTGATCTTTGATAGTGCATTGACTTCAAGCCCCTGCCCCCTGACGGCCCCTTCACACCTTCCCTGTCCTGTGTTAGCTGTGTCTTCAGCATTGTGTATGGACTGCTACTCACAACGGCCCTTCCAGCTGCATGTGCTGAGCTCTGTCAGAGCAAGGAGCTGAGACAGAGAAGGGCACCGCCTGGACTTATTGGCCCAGAGTCCACTCTCCTTCTTCCCCTCCTAGCTTCATTCCTCCCCCCATTTCCATTTGCTCTGCCACCCCCCCAAGAGCCTGGGAAGAGAAAGAAAAAGAGGATTTTGGGGTTGGTCACTAGGGACTTTGTGGTCGCTCATTCAGTTAATGACCTCAAGGGAGCCCAAGATTTAAGAATGCCCCAGACACATTGCTGATAAGTGGGGGAGGGGCCCCTGCCCTCCCTGTCCAACTCACTCACTGCTTTTGCTCAAGACTCTTTCTGGCCAGGCCAAATCTGAGCTTGAGGGGAGGGAGTTAGTACAGCTTTAAAGTTCCCAAATCCTGTGGGTGACCTTCTGCTGAGCTGCCCCATGGCCTGACTCTAGGATCAGAGCCCCTTCCTATGCAGGTACTCCCCTGTCCCAGCACTTCCAGTTGTGTTCTTGCCAGCTTGGGCTCTGTCTTCTCTTCTCTCCCTGTTATCGGTTACCCTACTTATTTATAGTATCCTCAAAGGCCTTTCAGGGCTTGGGAAATGGTGAGAAAGGAAGGGAAGAAAGAATCTCAAAAAGTCAACAGCAAAAACAAAAACCATGGCTGCAACCAAAACCCAAAACAAACAAAATCCAAAATCAAGACAATCAAGTGAGGAAATGGGGAAAAGAGGGGGACAAAAGACAAAAAAAAAAACAAACAACAAATGGAAAAAGAAGAAAACACAGCAAGGAAGAAAAAGAAAAAGAAAAAGAAAGTTGCCCCAGAATAAAGCAAGGCTCAACAGGAGCAGGACAGGGTTGTGCAGAGGAAGCCCGGGTTCTCTCACATCCGTGTAGATGCATGGGGGTCAGCCAAAGCCACAGAGCTTTCAACAGCTTGGCCTGCAGGCCAGGGATGGGATAGTCACATTAGAAACAATAAAAAACACCATGCCTTCATTGTTTAAGAAGTTTCAAAACAAATCTTAATCAAAACCATGGTCCTTGCTACAGTCAAGAATTCCCAGTGCCCTCAGCTCTGGGTAATTAACATCTGTGATCAGCCTGCTCCTCTCATTGGGATCAGGTAATAGACCTCGATGAATGTGGTCCAAGAAAAGAATCATTTCCAGATAAAAGCACCCTATTTGGTAAACTCTTTAAAAATTATGAAGGTCATGATGAAAAAGTCTCACACACACACACACACACACACACACACACACACACAGGAACAGTGATATGGCTCAGGTCTGGCTCAGGCCTAACAGTGACGGAGGTGGCCACGGGTTTTCTGGTCAAGCCTTGCTCAGGCCAGAGTCTCTCACCAAGGTAGGAGGCTCAGGCAGGGCTAGGGGCTCTGGGAGGTTGCACTTTTAAAAAGAAAGAAAGAAAGAAAAAAGCAGGAAGCAGTGGGGATTGGTGCCCAAGTGGGCGAGTCTTACTGCCTTCTTGCCCGGCCCATCTCCCAGGGCAGCGACGATGGCAAAATACTGAATGACCCGCTTGGTGTTAACCGTCTTACCGGCCCCCGACTCTCCGCTTGGACAACACAAACATCAGTCACTAAAGCCCATTTGTGTCTCTAATACTCCCAGCCCCCACACCTCAACCCTTGCCCGCCATCTCTCTTCCCAACTCAGTATTCTCAGATCCAATGGCAGGTTAGGTCGCTCTGTTTATATTGGTGAGGTTCAGGGGTCCAAAGGCAAGAATGGGAATGGGAATGCCTGAGTCCAGCTTTGTCTGGCTTCAGAGGGCTTGTTCTTAATAACCTACACTTGTGTGTGTGTGCTCATGTGTATCCATGTGTGCATTTGCACATATTGGCCTGACTGGACATGAACTCAATACATATGAAGTGGATCCCTTTCCCATGAAGGCTAAGGAAGGACGAGGGCTGAGATACAGAGATGAGAAGAGAAGGAAGGGAAAGGAACCTATATAGAACCTCCAGAGAATCAAGGTGTGAGATTCCCAGATCTCAGGAGAGACGGCAAGGAGCTTGGGGTCACTCCCATGGAATACCTGCCTTCTACCCCACCCCAACCCCCCACATAAAGGGGGTCAGGAAAGACATTGGCTCCAGGAGGTAAAGGCCCTGACCTAAGCACTTTGGGTCCAACCCTGAGAATTAACTTTGATTCCCCTGACCACCACTATCAAATGGCCAGCACTTGCCACTCGATGCCCAGAGCCCCACTCACGTGATCAGCATGGACTGGTTCTCTCGGTCTAGTGGAATAAGAGATAATAAATGTTGTTAGCCAGGTGAGGGACTAACCATAGGCGGACTGCCTGGGTCATCCAAGTCACAGACACAGCTGCCACTACCCAAATGCCCAGTGAGAGATACCAAGTAGGACTTCCAAACTAAAAAGGCAGAATAGCTAGGGTAGTACTAAAGGAGGGGAGTGCTGAAGGGAAGGGAAGAGGAGCGGAGGGGAGGGGAGGGCAAGGGAGGGGAGGGGATCCTAACCGAAAGCCACCCTGAGCTGAGGGGTGGTAAGGGAGGTGGCTCTTACTGCGAAGCATGTCGTTGTAGGCATTATCTGCCACTGCATATATATGAGGCGGTGCTTCGGACCGGCGCTTGCCCTTGTAGGCAGCCACCACAGAAGCTGTGTAGACCGGAAGCCATTTGTATGGGTTAATGGTGACACAGAAGAGGCCCGAGTATGTCTGAGGAGAGAGACAGAGTTCACCGACAAAGCTTTTGGGGGGGGGAAGAAAGACGTCCAAGTTCCCATTCCCATGACCCATGAAATATTCAAGAAACCTTCAGATATGCCATGCACGGCTCTTTCTCCTGCTCCAGCCTGAGCCCCAGGTAACGACTGACCGACCCCATAACCGTTTGTTGACCCTTCAGAGATGCCAGCAGCCAGGCCCCACACAAGGCCTTGGCTCTGCTTCCAAGACCCTAGACATCACCAAGTCATAGCTCTAGGACGCTCCCTCATTCACCTACAGTTTGTTCCTCTAGCCCTCTCCTTTGCCACTCTTCAGTTCTGCTCCTTCAGCCCCAGAGCTCACTTCCAGTCCTCCTCTAGCCTAGCCATTCCTTCAGTCCGGATTCTTCCCTTAGACCCGCCTCATTAGCGGCCCTGCCCACGGCTGAGCTGTCCCTGCCCAGGGCTCACGTAGATCATCCAGCGAGCATATCGCTGGCGCAGGTTGTGCAGTACTGCGGCCTCGTTGAGGTGAGTCATCATGGCCATGTCCTCCAGTAAGTCGAAGCGGGGTGGGTTCATGGGTTGCATCTCCGTCTCACGCACTGTCAGCACCTTCCGAAGAGATATGTCACAGGGTGAAGAACAGAGATGGGCCAACTGACCTTTCCTCTCTCTCTTACCTACCCATTCCCATGCCCCATTCTGCTTCATTCACTCTGTGATTCCGGCTGGCCAGGAGATGCACCCAGGGTCAGAAGGGCTAATCTCAAGGAAGGGGAAGCTCAACCTTCTGGTCTTTGGTCTCCACAGTGACTCTGCCTCCAGTAGCTTCTGTCTTGACCTCAGCCTCGACATAGGCATCCTGTTCATCAGGCACCCAGACCCGTTTCTTACCTGGGTTACAAAATAAAACAAAATAAAATCAAGACTTTGAGAGGGCCTCCAAGTGTCCCGTGGGATTTCTGTGTTAAAGTAATAATCCCCATCCCCTCTCAGCCCCCAGTCCTCCCTGGGAGCCTTTCTGCCAGGACAGAGAAATTCCATTGCAAACTCATCCAAACCCAGGGCAGAGATGGTCCCTAAAGATCTCAAATGAACTAACTGAAATAACAGTCTACACTCCACACCTGGGTTTAGCTCCCTGTCACCTGGGAAGCCTTCATTCTCTTTGGGTCTGTCCCTTCAAATGCAAAGGCCATAAGAAGTTGCAGGTAGGGCATCCCTTCAGTATGAGGCTCCTAACTCTCCGGTGGGTTGTTCCTTCCCCATTTCACTGTAGGCTTGGACACAGCTGGTCAGGAGATGTACCTTGTGTCCTCTGCTCATTCCTGACTGGTCAGCTCACTGAGAGCTTCGGAGAGCCCACATTTTTATGATGATAAAATGTGGACTTGTGTGGACAAGTTCTGTTCCCTGCTCTCACAGTCACTAGCTGTGTTCCTTGGTCAGACCTATTCATATAATAAGGATCCAACCTAGGCTCCCTTAATTAATTAATTAACTAATTAATTTTAATTTAAAATGCTAGAAGGAACTCCTCTACTCTGTATGCAAAGAAAACAGTTAAGATAACAATAGCAGAATGTCGGGTCAAGCACGAGATACCTCTCCTTTCTTCTGAGACAGGTTCTCACTGTGCAGCTCAGGCTGGTCTCCAGTTCACAGAGATCCACCTGCCTCTGCCTCCTGGGTGCTAATATTAAAGATGTGCACCATCACTTCCAGCTAAACACTATACATTTTGAGCACAGTGCTGCGTACAACTCCAGATGCTGCATGCCACTGAATCTGGCTCTACTTTAGTTCCCATCTCCCCAGATTATCGAGAAGAAACACAGAAAATTGTCAGCTCTGGCGTGGTACATCATAAGCCCCAGACATGCATTGCCTATGTTATTATTGTACTGTGAGACAATCAAGTCATAAATAGAAGTCTTTGTTCCTGTCCCTAACCAACAGTGGCTTTGGCTACACAGATAGCACTAAAAATAAGCTCAGCACAGGTTTTGTGAACATGGAGGCCACCTGCACACATCAGTCTCGTGTCAGAGGTCCCAGGTTCCAGCCTGAGTCTTCAGAGACTTCAGGAGCAAGGTGACATTGTCTCATTTTACAGAGGAGCAAACCAAGCCTCGCTTCTGGCCACACACGCATAATCACACGGTCTCTGTGATTTTAGTTTCTGGCACTTAGAAACTGAGGGGAAGACCCAGGTATCAGGCCGCAGTGCCCCTGTCGTATCAAGCAGAATGCCTGCTCTCTTGACTCTTAGTCTGAATCCATTGGGCTTCTCCATGGCTGTGTTCCTCTCTGCTCTCACTTACCATCCCATGGAACAGTGTGCACCTTCATCATTTCCTGGTAGCCCTGGCGGAGGTAGCAGGCTGATTCTCCAAGTTCATTCATATCCATCATGGTGACGAGAGGTGCAAGAGGAGGGCCTGAAAACCGGGCGGAGATTCAAGGCAGTCCTAGGCAGCAGGCCCTGCAAGATGGCGAGGACAGAAAACTCAGGGACCAGGACCCACACTGGGGTATGATCCTCTAACCCACAAGGCTTGATAGTGGGTGATTCCCTGGGTGAGCCTGCAACCATACACCTCCAGACATAAGAGCATCCTTTGCTATAGGGACTGAGGTCCTGGGCCCACCCATGGGCACTCTCCTGCCTTCCCTCCAGCTCCAAACATAGCTCTGATCACCCACCTTCAGCCCTGATCACCCACCCTCCACCCTGATCACTTACCCTCTAGCCTGATCACCCACCTGGCACCACGGTGAGGGCAGGGAGCCTGCTACCCCTTTTATTGTCGTTGTCAAGGTCAGCAAAGGAGAGCTATGTCAGCAATCTCCACGTGTCACAGCCACCCCCCCCCCCAGCCTGGCCACAGGACACAAAAGGCAAATTCCCTTTTATCTCCTCCAGCTCAGCCCCTGGGCTATTTTTACCTCCCATTGTCAGGGGATCACAAAGGCAGAGAGAGAGAGACAGTCACTCAGTCAGGAAGCTGGAATTCAGAGTGACAGGGACCAGGACAAGGCAGTGAGGTACTCAGGAGTGGAAACCGAGTCTCAGGGAGTCTCCTACGTGCAGAAAAAGGACCTACACTCCCAGAAAGAGAGAGCAAAAAGACCAGGGAAGGGAGCTATAGAATCACCCCACTGTGGCCATCTCTTTCAGTTCTCTTCACGCAATTAGGAAGAGTGAAGTCCAGAGGAAGACAGCACTAACTACGTGTCAAAGGTCAGCAGTCACAGACAGCACTGAAAGAATCCGATCCTTCTGCAGCACCTGGACACTACCCCCTCAGCCTCTAGCTCCACCTCTCAGAGTCTCCAAAGGGAAATCCAACATGAAGAAAACCCAAACAAAGCTGGGCTTAGTGGACACCTGTAACTCCTGGTACTGAGCATTAGGTCTCAAAGAAACTCAAGAGAAATGGCTGACATGCAGTTAGCCATTTACCCAGAGTTTGAAACCTAACACTCAAAAGGCCAGGCAGGAAGAAGCCAAGTTCAAAGTCAGTCTAAGTAATTTATCAAGACCCTCATCTCAAAATTAAATAATAATAGACAGGAAGAGGGCTGGTGTAGTCCCTGACAGGAATGAAGGAAGGAAGGAAAAGAAAGAAAACCAGAGATGAAACCATACAATAAAGACAAGGAAGAAAATCTAGACGTTTCTACCAGTTAGGAGCTCCTCCATATCCTGACATTCATGATTTACAGAAAAGCCAACTTCTTGTACCCAACTCTCATAAACAGTTGGGTGCTTACAATTCAGTTTGTCTGATACAACTCAAGAATATGTCAAGACACTTCCAGAATCTTCTGTCCATCAATTCATTCAGGGCTTGGTGACACTGCAGGATTTTAGAATTATAGGCTCAAATGATCTAAAGAACACTGGACACAGAACTAAATAACCCCAGAGCCAGGATTCCAAGCAGATGCCAGGCTGAGCAGAGCATAAAAGGATCCAAGAACCTTGGACACTGGACATAGACCTTGGATGCTCCAAATAGACACCAGGAGAATTCTCTGTACCAACAGGCAATTCATTCTAGGTATGTATCTGTGCCAAACAAAATATACAAAGGTAATTGTATCACCACGTATGCTTTCAGAACAGGCAAAACTAGGCGTGAGGACAGAAGAGGAAGGCTGGTCTTCTGAGAATGGAGGGCATAAGAGAGCCATCTAGAATGTAAGAGATGCTCCAGACACTGAGCTACACAGGGTGGTCACATACTGGGTCTACCTTGTGAATAAAATCAAGCTGTATGTTTTAAATGTATGTACACACACACACACACACACTGAAATACACACACACCATGAAAGCCCCCTTTCCCTGAAAAACATGAAAGCTTTAAAAACAACTTTATTGCCAAATTTGGTAAAGCCTGGCATAAGTATAAACCCTTCTTCCCCCCAAGGGAGCATCTCTACTCACTTTTGCCTACATTCGGAATCTTTATGTCTGGGATCTTATATCTCCAGTCCTCATCCTCTTGACGTGTTTGTGAGTACAAGGTCATTTTCACTCTCTGTGGAGGTGGGTTGTTTCTCATTTGCCTCCTGTCACTAGAAAGGAACTGTAGGGGATGGGGTCTGGGCTGCATTCCCAGCACCCTTCAGGAAGCCTGTCCAGGGGAGACTCAGTAGACAGCTGCCAGGCAAACGAACCAACCATGATAGTTCACGTGATAGAATTTTCATCTCTGTACAAGGTCAGAGGCTGGGAGCTGAGTGTGAACAATTTATAGGTGTGGAGAGTAGGAATTGGAGAGATGGTGCAGTGGGTAAGAGCGCTTGCTGCACAGACCCGAGGATCTGAGTTCAAATCCCAGCACCCCTGTAAAAAGTCAGGTATGGCCATATGCACATCTGTTACCATGGGAAAGGAAACAGGAGGATGGCTGGACTTGCTGGCCATGGCCTAGCTCCAGGCTCAGTGAGGAACCCTGCCTCAAAAGAAAAGGTCAAGAGTCATACAGCAGGACACCTGATATGTCCTCCTTAGGCATATATGCAGAAGTGAGTGCACACATATACATGAGCACAAGAGTGTGCATGCACACACAATCACCCACACCCACACCCAGGGAAATACAGAGAATAGATACAACTTTTTAAAGGTGCTCAGAATGCAGAGCTTTTTGCCCCAGGACAGAGTGACAGAATTAACCTTAAAAGATCAGGACTTCCCAATAACCATAGTCTGTGCCAAAGATACAATGTAGGTGAAATTCTAGTTACCTACTCGATGTACAGATGAGTGCTTAGAAGCAAACCAGAATACAGGCCTAGAAGCGTCCTGCTTGGTTCCCTTTCAATTTGGTTCCCTTTCACTCTCCAGGCACATCTTCCTGCTAAAATGAACATCTGGGTCAAAATAGCAAAGCAATAAGAAAACCTGTGTCCTGAGAGAGCCAACAAAGCTTGCAGTTTGCAAGGGCTCGAGGTGTTAAGTTCAGGTGCTGTCAGAAGTAAAGGGAACTCATGGGACTTGGGCAGCCTCAAAGGAAACATAACTTCATCAGAGAACATTTCTCTGGCAAGTCTGGGTCCCTGGGTTTAGTCCTCAGCATTTGGGACAAGGGAGTAGACCTGTGGGCAGGGAAGAACAAGGGAGCAAAGCTGTGTACACAAGGAGGGTTCTTAAGCTCAGAGCCAGCCTGCAACTGAAGAACAGCCTTGGAAGAAAGTGAGCGTGCAGTAGAGGTCCAACTTTAGGAAGCTAGACTCCAGGATTTTAGAAGCCAGCTCCAAATCCCTCTGCCACCAATATACCCCACAACACTGGGTGTGGCTGGGAAGGAGTTTTCCTAGGAAAGAGCAGAGGGTAGAGAGAAGGCAAGATCATTCAGAATCTCAAAACACTTGGAAAGGGACACAGGACACAGAATGCAAGAGTAATGGGAACCGTCTAGGGCAAGGATGTAAGTGGCCTAGAGTGTAAGAACCGCCATTCTGGCCATCATGTTAAGAACAAACTGGGAAGGTAAGGAAGGAACAGTTGAGTAGTTTGCTGTGCTAGCCCAAGTTGAGGCAGATGGTGCTCGGGTGCTGAAGGCAGGGGTTGTGTGTGTGTGGGGGGAGTGGAGTGGAGACAGGGGTCATGAGCCCACAATCCCAGGAGAAGAAACTGAAGATCCTGCCTGAGCAACTGCATGGGCTGAGGCTAGGCCCCAAGGCATAAAGAGGGGTAAGGCTGGACCTATCATTGGAATAGAACTATGAAGAACTTCAAAAGAAAGACTGGGATTTAGAGCTTTGCCCTGTCTGAGTTGGGGCACCATCAAAGGCGTTTTTATTTATTTCTTCATCAAAGAGCCTTGAGCAAGAGGATCTGACACTGCGGTCAGATTTATGTGTTCATCAGATCCTCACGGCAGCTGGTGTGGAGGATGGATTGAAGGGGCGAGACCCACCGGTGACAGGAAGATGCATTCAGGAGGAGGCTGCCATAATGGTCCACATTCAAGGTGGTAAGGCCCCAAGGGGGGCCCGCCACCATGGCACCCTGGGGGTGGCTGGGCCCCTGCTTGTCTCAGGTTTGTCCTCTTCATGGGGCCCTGGGCAGCTGCAGAGGGTTCAAGTGGGCCCCAGCTCCGATGCTCCAAGCAGGAAATAGGATGAGGGCAGCCAAAAGGCATCAAGGCTGTTTATCCGGAGAAGAGATGCCTCAGCATGGATTTATGGCTGAAAGGTTACTGGGGGGAGGAAATGGGGAACCAGCTGTCCCCCATCCCCATAAAGAACTACTGTGGATCCATCTGCAGCAAGAAGGGCAAGGGTGGACACATGAGGAATAATGTCCTGCCAGCATCAGAGGATGAAGGGACGCTGTAAATGGTTGTACAAATCAACTCTCATTTAAAGTCAGGGAAACTGAGGCACAGAAGGAGAGGCACCACTTCTTTGCACCACTTTCACCCAGCAGTCTGACTTCAAGCTTCTAATAAAGGCTCTAGGGTCTAAAGAGTACCTCTCAGAGCATTCATGAGGATCCTTCAAATCACCAGAGTAAGAATTCTGGAATGTGGTTACTTCAGTAAAAGAAAACAGTGCATGTGTAGGTGTGTGGTGCTAAGCATCTCTAACGCCCAGCACTTGCTCTGTCCCCGGTTCTGATCTGCTCAAACGGGAGTTCAACCTTTGCCATAGTTCCACAGTCCGTAGTGTTGTCTCTCTCTGACTCCAGCACCAATCCGACTGTTTTGGACAGCAGATGGGAGGACTTAGTATCTTTCAAAGGTCTTAGTCTTTCCATGTTACCTGTTCCTTTCTGCCCTCTGAGGATGGCCTTTGCCTCTCTCTCCTCTCTCTCCTCTCTCTCGCTCAGCTGAGCTTGTTCCACCCCCCACCCCCCAGGGGCCCTGGCTGGATGAGTGGCTCCACGTAGACAATGCCTGGGCCCTGGGCCCAGGCTGGAACAGGTGACAGCTGCTGTGCATCTATCTATAGCTCTCTTGTCCTTCAATTGTTCCTAGCTTCAAACAATGGCTGGTCCCTGGATTACAGACACCCCCACCAGGCCTGCTGAAGTGGATCCCAGAGGGAATAAGAGGAGGCTCCCCGGGTCTACACTGTGAGCTCACAGGCGGCCATCTTTGTCTAGACCCTGATCTTCCATCTTCCACTTGAGTTCTAAGAGTGCCTAGCTCCAAGACTGGAGAGCTGGGGGATTCATGGGTGTGAGGGGTGGGTTTCCCTCTCTCTAGCCTTAGCTGACAAACACTTACGAGTACTCAGGTCTTTTATACAATCTACTAAATCCCAGTTCAGCTGGGCGCCTGGTAAATGTTCAGTATGTATTTCTTACCTTGGCCCTTAGAAAGAGAGACTTGTAGCAGAGAGTATGACTCAGACTTAAGAGGCAGAACACCTTGGGTTTGAATCCTGTCTCTGTCAATTACCAGCCACGGCATCTTGAGAAGTCGCTTATGCCTTTAACAGTAAGCAGGAGAGCAACTCTGTAGCTCCTGAAGTGTGAGACTAGTACGTAGTCTTGGAGGACTCTTGGTGTATTACTGTCTAAGACAGGACAGTAAGGAAGTGA
>JADRCH010000205.1:1214590-1258636 GCA_019843965.1 Rhynchomys soricoides | reverse complement strand
AATCATTGGCTCTAGCCTTTATTTTACAAGTTAAGGTGGGGAGAAGGTTCACAAGAGGTCACCTGATTCACTCCTCCTCCCAGGCAGCCCCCTTAGGAGAGTGGAATTAGCATCAAAATACAAACAGCACCAGGGCAATCCATAACATTTCCCCCTTTTAGTCCAATTAAAAGGCTCTTTTCCCTCAGATATAAATTGAGTACAACTATTACCATTCTACAATTTATAAAGTATAAGATACACTTAACACCCAGTCCGTCGATTTTGTCGATTAAATAAAGCACTCTGCCATCTATCCTAACTTAAAAGACTTATTCTACAGCTGACTTATGTCCTGGCTTTAGACTGTATGCCATCTGAAAACCATCCTCTCAAATCTATATCATTTTTCTCAATGCTAAACAGCTTGGGTTGGCTATGAGACTACCAGTCTTCAACCCTTTTAGAAATCCAAAGCACAAAACATAGCTTCCAAAACTTAGCCAATTTATGGAGACTGCTGATCACCTGGACAGTCCCTTATTCTTCAAAACATTGGAGCATCAGTCTTCAGCCTTCTGGCCCAGGACCATCTGACAGACCTTTGTAACACAGAATTTTGAAGGGCTGTCTTGGCAGAGATTATCAGTCGACTATTTCACATAGTGTGTCCTTTTTATGGATAGTATTTTGTCTGTAGATGAACTGAGACAATTCTTGTCTAGTGGCTATTTTGCCACAACTGGAGTTGATGCTCAATTTCTTCTTTGAATCCAAGAAAGGGGTGATGTCAGGAGCAGACAGGTCTCTAATCAAATGATCTTTAATAAAGACATGTCCATAAACATCATATTCTGTGGACTTCTGATGTCTTTGAAGATTATCTATGCAAAGCATTTCTGAACTGTTAAGCCTTGACTACTCTCGGCCATTTCTAATTGAAATATCTCAGAAACACCCTTTTAATTAACTCAGAACCATGAGTTTGCTATCTGGCCCTTAACTTGTATTGTTTAATTATCTAAAAACAGTTTATAACAGCAGTTATAGAAGGACTGGGTCTAAGCCTTGTATTCTTAAATGTGTTGTATAGGCACAATGCCTATATGGGTGTAACAGTATTAATCCCAATTTTATCTTGTTTTTGTTTTGTTTTGTTTTTGTTTTTGTTTTTGGAGACAGGGTTTCTCTGTATAGCCCTGGCTGTCCTGGAACTCACTCTGTAGACCAGGCTGGCCTCGAACTCAGAAATCCGCCTGTCTCTGCCTCCCAAGTGCTGGGATTAAAGGCATGCGCCACCACTGCCCTGCTTAATCCCAATTTTATATTAATAAGAAATTTATACCAATGAAAACTTTAAATTTGTATCAAATAAATTTTATACCAATGTAATAGATTATAACTTCAACTTTGTATCATTATAAAGATTTCTACCAATGTAAGATATAGCTATGTAATGTTTTGCTTAAGAGTAAATTTGCTAACCTATCCCTCTTTATTTCTCTAATTTCTATGATATTACTATTCCCCCTTCTCTTCCACCCCTTCCCTTTTACCTAAGAAGGAAGGATAGAGAAGAGGAAAGGAAAGGTAGAAATCCCCGAGTTTAAGCTCTCTAGTTCCCTCCCTGACCAAAGCTACATTTGTAAAGTATCCCTTAAATGACAACATATCTATAATTCATAAAATAACCAGAACCATCAACCTCAACATAAGGAACTGGGTCGATGATCTTCTTTTGTCTGCTTCCAGCTGAATTGGGGCAAAGAATTCCCTTCTGGGGGCCCAAAGGGAAATAGGAAAATTGGCTTTGTCAAAGGAGAGCAAGCTGGCATCATTGACTTCCAGTCACTATGTGCTGGGAACGTTCATTGCTTAGCTGACATCTTGACTATGACAGCCTGAAAGGCTGGATAGGCAAGCTAGCTGTTCTGGAAAAGTTCTGGAAACAAGTCTTTAAAAGCAGCAGCTTCGATGAAGTTGAGGTAGAATCAAACACGATGCTGGAACGGAAGGTCCCAGAATCTCAGCATCCCGGAGTGTGAATCTTTTCAGGACTACCTTTCTCTTCTTCCATCCTGCAGTACATAAAACTCACAAGCAACATATAGTTCAGTAAAGACATTCACATGGAGCGTGCAGGGTGCACAGATTGGTTAATGAAGATCAGTTTAATCACATAATCAAACTGTAATACAACTTTGTATACATGCCATCTTAAAGGATGGTATGTAATAACAAGTCATGAGAAATTTGTCCCCAATAAATGTTATTGGCAGTGTATAGACATTTTAGTCTCAGCCGGTTCCAGAGCTGTCTCCATATACAGAGATATAACATCACCACACATGCATCACCTATTTTGTTGGTTCTGTTAGTCTCCCTTTTCTTCTCCATCACCGAGGTCTTCAGGAGGTCTTGTCATGTCTGGTTTTTATCAACTTGGAAGGGACCCACAGGTTTTCTTCTCCTGTGGAAACAGAGGCATAACCCCTCCTCCAGCATAACACATTTCCCATTTCCTATTCTGATGTCAGAATATCCTTAATATAAACAGGCTGGTTTAGTTCAGTAGTTTTTTCCACAATCCAGGGTCTTTTCAGCGGCTGTGGTGTTTTATTCATTAGCATTTAAAAAATTTAAGGTTAATAAAGCACTATGTAATCTATCTTTGGGGTTTTTGTTGATCCCTTTTCCCTATTAAGCATCTCCCTTAGAGTTCGATTAGATCTCTCCACTATCGCTTGTCCTGTAAGATTGTGTGATATGCCTGTAACATGTTTTATATTATAATATATAAAAAAACTGCTTCATCTTATTAGAGATATAAGCTGGACCACTGTCCGTTTAATTTGGATGGGTATTCCCATAATGGCCATAACTTCTAACAAATGTGTAATTACAGAATCAGCTTTTTCTGACACTAAGGCAGTTGGGGGGGCAGTGAACTTTTATTTCAGGTTAGTTGAGTTCTAATTGATACATTGGGTGCCAATTTATTGTGGTAAAATCTCCAACCCAAATAAGTCCATGTAAAGAAAACACAACTCAATTAATATGAATACAAGCTGCACGCCTAGATTGGGCAGATCCACCACTACACTACTATATTCTCCATCTATGAGATCTCTTATCACTTGTGGTTTCTCTAGGCCAAGTGTTTCTGCCCCGTTTTCCTCTCTCTTTCTCTCTCTCTCTCTCTCTCTCTCTCTCTCTCTCTCTCTCTCTCTGTTTTTTTGAGATAGGGTTTCTCTGTGTAGCCCTGGATGTCCTGGAACTCACTCAGTAGACCACGCTGGCCTCGAACTCAGAAATCAGCCTGCCTCTGCCTCCCAAGTGCTGGGATTAAAGGCGTGCGCCACCACTGCTTGGCTTCCCCTCTCTTTTTCTTCTCCTTCTCCCTAAAACTTTTCAGCTCCACCTTCCCTTCCACTGTCCAATCACTGGCTCTAAGTTAAGGTGGGGAGAAGGTTCACAAGAGGTTACCTGAGTATGATTCACTCCTCCTCCAGGCAGCCCCTCTTGGGGAAGCAGAATTAGCATCAAAATACAAACAGCACCAGGGCAGTCCACAGCACATCGGTGGCTGTGAGCTGATCAAATGGGTGCTGGGAACCCAACTCAGATCTTCTGGAAAAGCAGCACGTGCTCTTAATCCACCGAGCATCTCTCCAGTCCTATCTTTTGTCCATTTTTAAGTGGGCAGAGTGTGCATTCCTGCAGTTTTAGCGCTGGGGGGGGGGGTTGTGGAGGCAGGAGGATCAAGAGTTCACGGAGTTGGAGGCCAGCATGAGCTTCGTGACTCACAAAAAGAACCCACAACAACAATGCTGTTTCACTGACCTAAGATGTGTCACAGACCTAAGAAGACCATAACCAGTCAGACAGGCACTAGTAAAGATGTAAGGACCAGAACTCATACATTGCTGCCATTTGGGAAAATGATTGGCAATTCCTTAAAGGGTTTAACTTAGAGTTAAGATGACTCAGCAATTTATCTCCTCAGCGTCTCCTCAAGTGGACTATAAAATGTAATGCTCATACAGATGTGTATGTGCATGTTAGCAACACCCAGAAAAGCAAAAAATGAAAAAAAGTGAGGCAGGATGGCATACACCTTTAATCCCCAAACCTGGAAGACAAAGGCAGGCAGATCTCTGTGAATTCAAGGCCAGCCCCAACTACATAGTGAATTCCAGGCTAGCCAAGGCTATATAATGAAACCCCGTCTTCAGGGGGTAAAATTGTTTACAAAGGGAAAATTGCTCAAAAAGCTTAAACCAGCCGGCAGCCGTGGTGCACGCCTTTAATCCCAGCACTTGGGAGGCAGAGACAGGCGGATTTCTGAGTTCGAGGCCAGCCTGGTCTACAGAGTGAGTTCCAGGACAGCCAGGGCTACACAGAGAAACCCTGTCTTGGGGAAAGAAAAAAAAAAAAAAAAAAGGCTTAAGCCAATAAACAAAAATGGTATAATTACAAATGTAAGTATTCAACCTAAAGGCATGGAGTTGCTAGCCTGCATGTGTGTACCATGTATGTATCTGGTGCCTGATAAGGCCATAAAAGGGTGTAGAGTTCTCTGGAAATGGAATTAGCTAACTTGTTTTTCTCTGGGAAGGGAACAGGACCTTCTGCAAGAGCAGCCAGTGCTCTTAACCTTGAGTCATCTCTCCAACCCTAGGGACAAAGCTACATCATGCTGGCCAAGTGAAAGTCACAAAGGCCACACATGATGATTCCATTTGTATGAAATATTCAGAATATAAAAAAATCATAAGGTTCATTTATTTTAAGTTTTTACTACATCTATTTAGTTGTATTTGTGCACATGCAGAAGTCAGAGAACACTTGTGGGAGTCAGTTCTCTCCTTCCACCATGCAGGACCTGGGGACTGAATTCAGGTCTTCAGGCTTGTGACAAAAGCCCATCTTGAGGGAGTCTTCTCACTGGCCCAATCCTCTCTCCTCTGGGATTTTCTTTGCTTGTAAGTGAAATAAGAGCTGGATGGACCAGATTTTGTGATAGGTCTCTGAGGATCCTGGAGCTTAGAAGTAGCCACCTGGCCAGGAGGTGATAGCACACACCTTTAATACCAGCACTAGGGAGGCTGAGGAAGGCAGATTTCTGAGTTTGAGCCCAGCCTGATCTACAGGGCAAGTTCTAGGACAGCCAGAGCTGCACAGAAAACTCTGTCTCAAAAAATAAACAAAGAAGGAGGAGGAAGAAGAGGAAGAGGAAGAAGAAGAGGAGGAAGAAGAGGAGGAGGAGGAGCAGCAGCAGCTGCTGCTGCTTCCCCAGTCCATCATCAACAATGAGAGCCCTTGAGCTGTGGTTCTTAGCCTTTCTAATTCTGTGACCCTTTAATACACCCTTATGTTGTGATGACCCCAACCATAAAACTCTTTTCTTTTCTTTCTTTCTTTCTTTTTTTTTCTGAGACAGGGTTTCTCTGTATAGCCTTGGCTGTCTTGGAACTCACTCTGTAGACCAGACTGGTCTCGAACTCAGAAATCTGCCTGCCTCTGTCTCCCAAGTATAAAATTATTTTCTTTGTTACTTCATTACTGTAATTTTGTTACGGTTGTGAATCATTAAATATCAGTGTGTTCTGATGGTCTTAGGCAACCCCTGTGAAATGGTGGTTCAGATCCCCAATGGGGTCATGGCCCACAGATTGAGAGCCAGTTCTGGTGTTAACTGCAAGTGGGGCTACAACAGAGTACAGCTTCTCTATTTCTTCTCAGTAAAATAAGAACAGTAATGTCTCCCTCCCAGGATTACTGTGGGGTGTAAATGAGATAGCACATATAAAGTGTCAGGGAGAGGTGTGGCACACAGTAAATCCTCAACACATGCAAGAGTCCCATTTTGATCCCACAGGCATTTCCTGAGTAGCAAGTCTGGACCATGCCTTTGCTAGAGGCTGGAAGGTAGGAATTCCACTCTGAATAGTTGAAGCAGTGGCCCCCAGCCAGGTGGAGAGGTAGACAGACTCATAAACTGTAGTGCCAGATGGGGCAATGTCATGGCTAAAAAGAGACATCAGCCATGTGCTATGCAGACTCTGGGATGGTGGGAGGCGTCCCAATCAAATACCAGACCAAAGCTGGGTGTGGTGTGATGATACAAGCCTGCAAACCCAACATTTGGGAAGTAGAGGCAGGAGGATTAGGAGTTCAAGGGCATCTTTAGCTCTATAATAAAGTATGTGAGACCTTGTCTCAACATCACTCTCCATAAAGCTAGCAGGGGCTTGAAGAGAGGCCCTCAGGGGGCAGGCATAGAGCACAAAGTTAAAGGCACCCTTGCTTGTCTTTTTCTGACTAATTCAATTGTTCACACAAAACCTTCAACATAGACCAAAACAGGTTCAAAAGTCAGCTCAGGGAAGCTTGACCTCACCCCAAAGTGTAGGAAGAGGGTCAATGGCTGAGACTATAAGAATGCTGAGGTGTGTGATCTCCAGCAAACTAGGATAACTCTTCACACCTCCACTTCCCCCCAGCTGTAAAAATGGAGACCATAACAGTACTGGACTCAAAGCAACAGTTGTGGTAAGAAAGCTAGCCAAACTCCTAGCACTTGTGGCCAGTTCAATAAAGAGCAGTTACTAGTAAGGAAAAAATAGAATCCACTTTGGAAGTCAGGCTGTGTATTCACCAAGGTCAGAGAGCTTGCTTCAGTCACAGTGCTAGGTTATGCAGTTAGGATTTGGACTCACATCTTCAATACCAAAGGCTCCCTACAGCTTCATCTCCCTTGGCCGAATCTTTGGCAGGTTCTCTGGTGTCTAGTATATGAATAGCAAAGGCATGGGGCCAGAAATGCCCTGGGCAAATTCCTTCATCCTGGATTTTTGATTGGAGATGTAATCTATGTACAGTCTAGGATGGCCTGGAGACCCTCCCACTTCAGCCCCCTCCCCCAAGGTGTTGCAGTTACAGACATATCACAGTGGCCTGCTTTTAAAGTGTACATGACGGAGGAAAGTGGGAGCCTCGCTAATCCTTTTTGAAGGGGTGCTGGGACCAAACCCTGACCTCACACGTGCTAAGCAACCACTCTACCACTGTGATACACCCCAAGCCTCCATACTGGGCTTGTTGATCTTAGATCCTTTCATTTCTCCACATGGTACACACAAAGCCTTCACCAAATATATGATAGACAGGGTCTCATGTAGCCTAGGGAAGTCTTGAACTATCTTCTTGCCTCTCTACTTTCCAAGTGGTAGGGTTACAGGTGTCCACCACCATGCCTGGCGTTGCTTATCAGATCCAGGGCTTCACGAATGCCAGCAAACACTCTACCGATGGAGCTGAGTTGAACCTCAGCCCTAACGGAGCAAAGCAGCTCACAGAGATGACATTTCCTCTGAAAGGATGTTCAAGGAGCCATGGGTAACTTGTCGGCAGCACTTCAAGTTTTCACTAATGCCGCCGGCAGCCACCTTCCCTCCTAGACTATTTCAATTTTCTGCCAAATCCTGAAGATCATCCTTCCAGGCACCAGTCCAGGGTCGGGGCAGCAGTTCTCAACCTTCCTAACACTGCAGCCTTTTAGTTCCTCATGCTGAGGTGACCCTCAACTATAAAATTATTACGTTGCAACTTCATCATTGTAATTTTGCTACTGTTACGAATCATAATGCAAATAGCTGATATGCAGGATATCTGATATTCCACCTCTGTGGGGTCACAACCCACAGGTTGAGAACCACTGGTCTAGGGGGTGTTAGCCCAGACCATGCTGTAATGCTCCTACATTTTGGTTAAACGGTGATTTAAATTCCTGAAACTAGAGTAATCTGGATTTTCAGAACTACAGTAACCTGTTTCCCATGATTCCTGCCATCCCACCCGGTCTGCTGACCCTCAGTGACAGACAGCCCAGGAGATGCTTACCTTTCTCCTGACATTCTTCCATCAGCCTCCCCAGTTACTCCTAGCAGCGGCAATCTTGAGCCAAAAAGGGGGGATGCTTTCCACCACCTTTGCTTTCTTCTCCCCTTTTCTAGTCTGTAAGTGAGCAGTTGGCCCCTCTGGACTCTTGACCTAGAGGTGTTGACATTTTCTCAGGTTAAACCTGTTTTGTTGTTAAGTTGCTTCTTCGTCTTTTCCTGTCCCGGACCTGTCAGGGGGAGTGAACAAGGTAGATACTGGCCATGCTGATGGCATTCACGTTCAGGAGATGGAAATGACAAAGAGAAGTACTTCCAGGCACTAATAACTGGAATGAAGACAAATCATTCACGTGACAGACTGACAGGGGTGGTGGTGGTGAACATCTGAGTGACCAGGAGCCAGCTGTGCCAGGATTTAGAAGTAAATCATCCACAGAGAGGAGCGGAAAGGGCAAAGCTTTGCTGGGGTGGCAGGTCCTTCATTCCCTCTCTTATTAACCACCATGTCACTTTGGACACGTTAGGTAACCTCTCAGGCTCAGCTGCCTCATCTACAAAATGGAAATGGAGTCACTTCACCTGCCACAATGTGAGGGGTGTTAACATCTGGGGTCCTCCCCAAATGTCACCCATAATCACCAGACCATTGCAGATTTATCTTAAAAGAGAGAAACCTGTACAGTGAGCCCTGGGCCTTGGTGCTTTTGTTTTTATTGTAATTTCACTTTTGTTTGTTTTGGTTTTGAGACAAGGTCTAACTAACTCTGGCTGGCTTGGAACTGGCTATGCAAACCAGGCTGGTCTAGAACTCACTGAGATCCTTCTGCCTCTGCTTCCCAAGGGCTGGAATTAAAGGTACAAGCCAGCACTCCCTGCTTACTGTAATTTCATTAAGTACCAGAAATAGCTACCTTTGTCTCTGGTTAATACAGTGACTTTTGTCTGTCAGTCTGGGCTGCTGCTTCCTACCTGGTCAGGTACAGAAGCAACAAGAAAAAGGTATCTAACATTGTTCTGGCAATAACCAGACCACCTATCTGCCAACTCTGCTTGCATTCATACAAGACATCTGGAGGGCTGTCCTTCCTAGACTGGAGAGATGCACCTGTTTTATCTAGAGAGTTAGAAAGACTCTTCAATTTGATACCCCCTCACCCCCCCCCCCGTTTTCCTCCACAGCCATGGCTTGGAGCCTCACTGATTTATAGCTAACTCTGGACCTAACATATAGAACGGTGTCTTTTCTCTGCTAAATCTCCAGCCTCAATGTTTCTTCCTGAGGCTAGCTCTTAACAGCCTGCCCCACCTTTTATTTATACCAAACCAATTGGGAGTTTGGTATCTTAGTCATAATTCCCTAGGGTTTGGTCAGATAATTCATTTCAGGAAAAATTTTATCAGAAAGGAAAATTTTCATCAGGTACTTCAGATTTTGAATCAACCTCTCAAGTCTAGGAAAAAGAAAGTTTACTGTAGGTTGCCAGAGGATGAGGGGTCTGTATAGAGGGAAAAGGATCATGAACTTGCATATTTAAAAACAGCCCCACGGGGCTGAAGAAAGAGCAGCTGAGAGAACTTTTGCTCTTGCAGAGAACCAGGGTTCCCAGAGGATCCGATGCTCTCTTCTGCCTTAGAGTGTCCGCATCTCACAGAATGTCACTAACTATGACTCTCTGGGAACTAAGCTAACAGGTAGCATCCCGCTGTTGTAGCCACACCCAAGGCCTCTCCCCTAGAACACCGACGTATCCCTTAAAGCCCAAGTCATTTTTCACGTAATGCCCCTTCCCGGCTGCCGTCCAGTTCCATATACACGGGGCTCCTTCCCCACCTTCCTAAGATTAGCAGGGCGGTCTGCGCAGGCGCACTGGGTCGTACCGAAGTCCCGCCCCCTGATCCTGGGTAACGGCGTGAGGAGTTTGAGCTTGGCGAGCAGCTGGACAACGAGCGAGTAAGTCGGGGCTCGGCGACGGCGGCTGGCGAGGGTCAAGTTTCCTTGAGAGGAGAGCGGTGAGGGAGGGGTCTGAGAGCGATTGGAACGCGGCGGGCGGGCAGATGCGGTGGCTGGGACCGCGGCGAGCACCGGGAAACTTATGTCCAGTGAGGGGGTTGTGCTGTGTGTGCTGAACCTAGATTTCCAGATCGCCGGCTCCCAGCTCTGACACTGTCAGCGAGGCCAGAGTTCTAGGGAAAATAAACAAGCCGCCATCGTAAAACTGGGAGAGATCAGGAGCAAACTTGGTCCAGGGATGGGGAGCGAACGGGGTCCATCATGGGGACAAGCCAGGACCGGCGACTGTGTTGTAGCCGGAAGCCCTGAGCCCGCACTTGCCTCGCCCACAGGATTAAAGTCCAACCGGATTTCTGTGTGGGCGTTTTAAAGTTTTTCGTGATTCATTCATCACTTATTTAACCTTTACTGGTTCCTGGGTTCTAGTACTAGGAGAGAAGTATCAAGACAAACGCTATTTTAATGATAGAGGTACGAACCTGGACAGGGAAGTCCGGAAATGGCTTCCAAAACTCATTTGAATTGGGAGTACAGAGGCTGGCGATGATGCTCAGTGGGAGAGCCTTTAAGCCACGAGGAAAGCGGCATCAGCCAAGATTGAAAGTAGGAGAGAGGCTGGTGTGTCTTAGTCACTTACGATGCCCTTACTACTCCGAAAGTGCCCAGGAAGAGGAGTGGGTTGGCCAGTGCTCGGGCGAGATCAGTAGAGGCAGACATGGGGGAATTAAAAGCGCTGCATTTAGTCAGCAGAATCCACAGGACTGGAAGAGATGGGATGTAGGAGAAAAGTGCACGGGAGGCTTGGATGCCAGGGTGAGATTGTCAGAAGAGGAGCATCCCAGGGAGCAGGCGAATGTTCTAGTTTGAAAACCAGGAAGATACCTGCTGTGTAAATACAAACTTGAGTGTCACCAGCCAAACAAGTCACAGAGCAGTTTAATCTGTAAAGAGAAAAACAAGGGGCCCAGTTAGCATTTTCTAGTTATTATGTTTTTGTGCATGAGTATGCATGGACGCCCAAGCCTCTTTTGTGTGTGTGTGTGTGTGTGTGTGTGTGTGTGAGACACAGATGTGCCTGTCAGTGTTTGCATGAGAGCATGTGCACATACATGTAGGCCCCAAGCATCAGGTGTCTTCCTTGATCACTACACTTCCTCTCTCTCTGCACCTCAAGTTCTGGGATTATAGCCTACCTCCTACCTGCCCGGGATTTATGTGCATTCTGGGGATCTGAGCTTTTTACCTGCTGAGCCTCCTCCCTAGCCCTCTACCTTATTTTTTTTTTTTAAAGACGGGGCTTTACTGAACCTGGAGCTCACTCACATTCATTAACCAGCAAGCTCCAGATGTCTGGCTGTCATGATCTCCCAAGCACTGCAAGTTCAGAGCTAGCCTGAGCTCCATATTGAGTGTCAGGCCAGCCAGGACTATATAGCAAGGTACTGTCTCCAACAATAGTTCAGCTATGAAGTTTTATCACTTTTTCTGGTCAGGATCTTGCTATGTCACTCAGGCTGGCCTCCAACTCAGCAATCCTCCACTCAGCCTCCCAAGCAATGGTCTCAACTGGTGGGCATGAGCCACCACACCCACCTGAACAGTTGACTAATTAAGCTCTCTGTTTGAAGGCCTTGGACATGGTGCTGGCTTTGATCCCACTACTGTGGTCATCTTGTATGAGTGCTGAGGATAGACTTCTCATGTTTTTGTGGCTAGCACTTTACCAATGGAGCCACTGCCTCAGCTGATACAGAGGCTTGCTGCTGTATGTAGCCCAGGCTAGCCTCAAACTCATGGTTCTCCTGCCACCACCTCCTGAGTGCTGGGATCACAGCCCTGTGCCACTATGCCCAACTGTAGCAATTATTTTTAATGTGTTACCTTTCTCTAGGTTGCTAGTACCTAACCATTAACAGTATTGTCAGCTACGCACAAAAGCCTGTGGACAGACAGCTGTGGAATTCAGTGTGGAGAAATGGGGACTAGTGGAGGTTCAGTGGCTCTAATGCTGGAACCATGGGTTGTTATTCTGGCCCTGTTACCAAGTTTCCATAGAATGTCTAACAAATCTCCCACTGCTTGTTGGGTGGGTACAAACGGAACAAGTACCTATGTATAGCACTCGGCTATGGGTTCATGTATTGGGTGGGCTTGGTCCCCATTGTGATTTTAGGTAGTGGTGGGAGCCTTAAGAGGTGAGGCCTGGTGGGATGGCCCAGATCATTGAGGAAGCTACCCTTGGAAGGAATTGGGGTAGCCCTTTCGAGGCTGAGTTACTTCTTGGAGGAATGAATTGTTATGAGTAAGCCTTCGTCCCACTGCTCGGTTTCTTCCTGGTCACGTGCCCACCATTGAAAAGTTCTCAGCTAGGGAGTCCTCATCGAAGCCAGCACCATGTCCTCAAGCCTTCAAAACAGAGAGCTTAATTAATCAACTGTTCTGCTGGGTGTGGTGGCTCGCACCTGTGTGATTTGTAGTTGCTATTCCTGATTTTCAGTTTGACTGTATCTGGATTGAATTACAATCCAGAATTAGAAAGTTCACCTGTGATCCTGATCTTGAGGCTGGGAGATACAAGTTTCTGACCTGGGTCTTGGCATGGAGATCTTGAGGCATAGAGGCTATGAATCTCAGGAGACTAAAGCTAGGAGATCTCTGAATTCAAGGTCATCTGGGACAAAGCAAGTCCCAGATCCAGACGTGGTGGTACACACCTTTAATCTAGGCCACACCTTCTGCTGGAGACCTACATAAGGACATTGGAAGAAGGACGATTCGCTCTTCGCCTGCTTGCCTTGTGGGACTGAGCAACTGCTAGATCCTTGGACTTTATTCACAGCTGCTGCTGACCATTGTTGGGGAGTTGGACAACAGACTGTAAGTCATCAACAAATTCCCTTACTATATAGAGACTACCCATAATTTCTGTGACTCTAGAGAACCCTGACTAATACACCGTTGCTTGGGAGGCTGAGGGTGGAGGATTGCTGAGTTAGAGGCCAGCCTGAGTGACATAGCAAGATCCTGACCAGAAAAAGAAGTAAAAAACTTCTTAGCTGAACTGTTGTTTGTTTGAGATGGTACCTTGCTATATAGCCCTGGCTGTCCTGGCACTCAATATGGAGCTCAGGCTAGCTCTGAACTTGCAGAAATGTTCTTACTTCTGCTGGGATCATAGACAATGTCCCACCATGCCCAAATAAGAAACCACCTTATATAGTTATCCAGATTCATGTCTTTCACCATGGGAAGAGAAACTGACTACTAAAAGCTCTGAACATGCTGAGAAGCCTGACTGGTTTTTCTCATTTAATCCATAGTGTCCTTACAAGGGAAGGGAAGGTTACAGACTCAAACCAGGTCTGTCTGACTCCAGCCTTGTTCTTTACTATGACTGCTGTCTCCCAACCTCACCCAGCAGGGCACTTGTCCAGACTGCCTTGAGATCACATGCTGTTTCTGTGAAAGCGTTGTGCTGAGGCTGGCAGACTTGGATGAGTTATCTAAACCCAGCTCATTCATGAGGAGGAGACAAGCTGAAAGAGATGGAGGTTCTCTATCACGGTCTGACTCTCTTCCTGAAGACAACTGAGTTGGGTAGCCATGTTTGTTTCTTAGAATTAAATGACAGCAGGGTAAGACAAAAAACAGTGAGCAGATGTTTCCAGGTGTTTTATCCAGATCCTCTGAACCCTGAACCTGCTGCAGAGTGAATAAGCAGCAGGTTGAGAGCTGCTGTGCCTCTCGGCCACCACTGAGCAGCTCCTTTACCTTGGCTGGGCATTGGGTTTCAGGCATTTCTACTTTGATAACATGTTTTTCCTTCCTTCTTCTCCCTCCCCCTCCCCCTTCCCCTCTTCCTCCCCCTCTCCCTCTCTATCTCCCTCTCCTCTCCCTCTCTTTCTTTCTCTTTGTCAAGGCTTCTCTGTGCAGCCTAGGTTGTCCTGGAACTCACTATGTAGGCCAGGCTAGCCTCAAACTCACAGAGATATATTCGCCTCAGACTCCCAAGTGCTGGGCATGTACCACCACTCCAGGCTATAATGAGATTTCTTAAAAATATTTTTGGTCCCTTTTATTCTATGGTGATAAATGTCCACACAAAGATGTAATTGTTTTGTGCTAGTAAATTGGATCCTGGGGGAGGCTGGAGAGATGGCTAGCAGTTAAGAGCACTTGCTGCTTTCCAGAGGTCCTGAGTTCAAATCCTGGCACCCACATGGTGGCTCATAACTGGGAATCCAGTGCCCCCTTTGGGTATGTAGACTTACATGCAAACAAAACACTACTAGGCAGGCAGATCTGAGTTTGAGGCCAGCCTACTCTACAAAGTGAGTTCCAGGACAACCAGGACTGTACAAAAACAAAAACAAAAACAAAAACAAAAACAAACCAACCTGTGTTGAAAAACTGAAAAAAAAAAAAAGGCTTCTGGTTACTATAAGGAAGAAATTGAAATTGACCTTATCTACAATTCATGATAGCATAAAGTTTCCTCCCCTACCCACTTGTAATTTGTTTGAGATTTACTGGGGTAGGTTGTTGGAATAAGAAAGGGAATTAAAGCCAAGAGAGATGACTCATTAGGTAAAGATGTTTCACCGATTACCTCAGTTTGATCCTGGAGATTCTTGTGGTGGAAAGCAAGAACTGATTTGCAGGTTTTCCTCTGACCTCCACCAGGCATTCCACGGCAACAAGCGCAAGCGCGCGCGCACGCACGCACGCACGCACGCACGCACACACTAAATAAGTGTAATTAAAAACTTAAAAAAAAAAAAGATTTATCTTATTTATATGAGTACAGTGTCACTGTCTTCAGACACACCAGAAGAGGGCATGAGAGCACATTGTAGATGGTTGTGAACCACCATGTGGTTGCTGGGAATTGAACTCAGGTACTCTGGAAGAGCCATCTCTCCAGCCTGTAATTAAAAACTTAAAGAAGGGAAATTGAAAATTTACTACAATGGTTTCCATTCTAGGAAAACATTTTAAAAGGTAGTTTCAACCCCTTCTGCCCATTGTGCCCCTTCAATCATAAGCTCTGGTGGGGCTCAGTAATATGTATTTTCCCCCAAACACCCAGAATATTAAGCCAGGTTTGGAAACATCTGATTCATCCCTTTCCGATTATTTCGCAGGCAGGGACTCTGCAGTCCTGGGAGGGGAAGTTACTTGTTCCAGTCACATACGGCATTAGCGCCTTTTTCTCCATTGAAGAGTTTTAGACTGGAAGCCCAGAGTCCTGGACTTAAATACCACTGTCTAGGGCAAGTCATTTCACATCTCTGAACCTTTGTTTCCTCACTGTGAGAGTAATGCCATTGCTGTTTTGAGAATCCAAAGAGAATGAATAGTCACAGAAGCACTCTGTCACCTGACTTATGCACACAGAGGAAGTGGAAGCAGTTTGCTCCCTCCCACAGTTGCCCCTCTGGTAACTGGTCAGGTCTCACAATGATGGAGGTAGCCACATTTCAGTGGCTGCTGGGTCCCAGGACTTCTGTCACCAAGTCCTCTTGTCTGTCACAGGTTGGGATGGCTGCCAGCTGGGGAAGCATCTTGCAGGATGAGAAGCAGCTAGAGGAGTTGGCACAGCAGGCCATAGACCGGGCCCTGGCTGAGGGCGTGCTGTTGAGGTCCACACAGAACCCCAGCTCCTCTGACGTAAGCTTCATCATGTTCCTCTGAGCCCACCCTTCCACGATGGGGGCAGCATCTTTGGGTCAAAGACTGTCTCTTTCCTTTATGTTATTCAATAACTAAAATTGATTTCTAAAAGTATGATTCTAAAAGTAAAAAGCAGCATGCTGGAGAAATCAAACTTAAATCTGGGGTTTGGAGTGTAATTTAGGCACCTATTTAATTTCTGTACGATATACTTTCTCCCAGTATGTAGACACAGTAAGACTACATAATTGACTATGGAGGATACTTAAGAGATAACTCCCAGGAAGCCATATATATAGCAAGCACCCTGAATGGGGAATCTCGCTGTCTTCACTGCAATTGCTTTTTTGTTTGTTTTGGAAACAGTCTTAGTTTGGAGCCCTAACTAGCCTAAAATCACTGTGTAAACCAAGAGAGCCTTGAACTCATGGTGCTCCTCCCATTTCCTCTGAAGCATGCATCACCAGGCCTGATTTGGCTTGTGATAACACACTCTCACACACACATCTGTAATTTAAAATCCAAGTTGAGTCAGGCATGGTGGCATGCACCTTTAATCCTGGCACTCAGAAGGCAGAGGCAGGTGGATTTCTGAGTTTGAGGCCAGCCTGGTCTACAGAGTGAATTCCAGGGCAGCCAGGGCTCAAAAAACAACAACAATTCCAAATTGAGTCATACATATTATTCTGCCATGTGTTTTTAATTTTTGTTTAGCAATCTATTTAAGGAGTTAACTTTTATGTGAGGGTTAGCTTCATTTGTCTAGGTTTTTTTTGTTTTTTTGTTTTTTTTACTGAAAAGGATAACAAAATAAATGTTGAAAAGTAAAGGACAGGGGCTGGAGAGAGAGTTCAGTGACTGCTCTTCCAGACAGAGGTCCTGAGTTCGAATCCCAGCAACCACTGTGTGGCTCACAACCATCTGTAATAGGATCTGAAGCCGTTTTCTGGTGTTTCTGAAGAGAGGAATAGGATACTCACATATATAAAATAAATAAATCTGAAGGAGGAGGAGGAGAAGAGGAAGAAGGAAAGAAAAGTAAAGGCCAAATTTCAGTTCTCATTCAGTTGCTTATTCTACTTGCTCTTAGACATATTTTCCCCTAATGGTGACACTCACTATTACTGTTTTATGATGCAAAGATTAAAAACTCACTGGTACATCAAATACACACGCGCGCACACACACACACACACACACACACACACACACACACACGCATGCGCACGCGCACACACACTGGCTTTTTTTTTTGGTTTTTCAAGAGACAGGGTTTCTCTGTGTAGCCCTGGCTGTCCTGGATCTCACTCTGTAGACCAGGCTGGCCTCGAACTCAGAAATCCGCCCACTTTGGCTTTTTTTGAGACAGCGTTTCTCTATGTATCTAAACTCCTTTTCCTGGGCTCAGTTGCACTTATGAGACAGGAAGATCACTTGAAGGCATGAGTTTGAGACCAGCTTGACAGCATACTGAGATACTTTCTCAAAACAACAACCAACAAAAAACCTCTATCATCTGTTTATTTTGCAACTAGATAATACATTCATGTTTCTTTTTCTCTACTGCTTTTTTTGTTTGTTTCCAGACAGGGTTTCACTGCATTATCTAAGACAGTGTCGGACTCTCTACTCTCCTGTCTCAGTCTTCTGAGTGGCGGCTGTGTTTACTGTCTTTTATACCACCGCACCCAGCCCTTTCTCTTTGTATTCAGAGGCATGTACTAGATCAACCTTTCTGATTGTGCTACTTTCTTTTCATCTCCAGCCTCCCACTTCTTCTTCTTCTTTTTTTTTTTTTTTTTTGGTTTTTCAAGACAGGGTTTCTCTGTGTAGCCCTGGCTGTCCTGGAACTCACTCTGTAGAGCAGACTGGCCTCGAACTCAGAAACCAGCTTGCCTCTGCCCCCCAAGTGCTGGGATTAAAGGCGTGCACCACCACTGCCCGGCTCAGCCTCCTACTTCTTTCCTCTTTTTTCTTTCTATCCCTCCCTCCTTCCTCCTCCCCCCCACCCCCCGTGAATTTGTTCTAACCCACACTTTGCTCTGTGCCAGCACCATCTTGTCATGGAAGACTAGGTGGTCAGCCAGAGGCTCTCACCTGTGGAGCACAGGTTTAGTTGGAGAATGTAGCAGAGAATAGAATTAAGGGATACCACTGGACGTGGAGGTGCAGACAGTGTGCAGTGCAGCATTAACTGTCATTTATTGACCACTCATTGTGCGTCAGGCGTTATTCTGATCACTTTGGAACTGCTGACTCATTTAACCTTCACCACAACAGAGATGAGGAAATTGAAGCAGCCTGGAGAACTTAAGTAACCTGACTGAGGTCACTGAGATCGTGGGAAGATTGGCAGAGCCAGACTCTAATCCCATGGAGTTAGGCTCCCGAAGCATGCTCTGCACATTCCCACCCTGCTGTCTCTCTTGGGACGCCCACTAGAATTACTGATTTATTTTGATTAGAGGTAAAATGGGGAATGATAGTCAAAATAGAGCTTAAAAGACAAATAGGGGACACTCCAAAGTAGGGGGAGGGCAAAAATGTTCTAAGATTGCTGCTGAAAGGCAGGGCTGGTCAATGGTGCAGTCAGGTGAGGTCAGACAGCCAAACTTGATTCTGGGTAGAGGGGAATTCGACCTCCTGTAGACCAGTGTAGCACATCAGCCACATGAGGGCTGAAGATTTGGCACCTGCATCATTAGACAGTGAGTTCATTTTGAACAGGTAACACATGGGCCAGGTGTCCGAAAGCACATCTAGTATGGAGTAAGGCTCCTTCCAGCCAGCATTTCCCTCAGAGGCAAGGCATCTTTACATTTTTGTTAGTGTTGTCTTCTTCCCTTTTTTCAAGAAAAACATTTAGCAGAATTTTTATTTTAAAATATTTATTTTTATTCTATGTGTTTATGTTTGTGCCCAAGTGTATATATGTGCACTACTTACAGATGCCATAGAGGCTTCAGGTCCTCTGGAACTGTAGTTACAGGGATTGGGGGTGGCCTTGTGGGTGTTGGGAGTTGAACTGAGTTTCCTGTAAGAGCAACTGGTGCTCTTGACTACTGAGCCATCTCTCCATCCCCATACCAGCATTAAAAAAAAAAGTCAGAGCCAACACTAAAACAGGGGACTGGAGAGATGTGGAATTTTTTTTTTTCTGAAGTACTGCTGAGCAAGCATGAGAACCTGAGTTCAGACCCCAGAATCCATCCCTGGCACAGTAGTAGGCACCTGTAACCCCAGACCTGTCGAGTTCACTTGCTAGCCAGTCCTGTCAAATCTGAGTTTCAAGTTTAGTGAGAGACCTTGTCTCAAAAAATGAAGGTGGCGATCAATGGAGGGAAAGACACCGAACTCTCAACACACATGCATTCTCACACGTAACAAGCCTATATACCATACACATGTGCAAATAATACAACTACAACAAGACTTATCACCCAGCTTATCTGTACAAATCAAATGGGAAGGTGTGGTAGCACATGCCTGTAATTCCAGCACTTGGGAAGTGGAATCGGGGGAAGCAGAAGTTTAAGACTGGACCACTAGATGGCTCCATAAGTAAAGGCACCTGCCATGGCGCTTTGTGGCGTTGGAGTCCATAACCGAGTGCTACAAGGAAAGACTGAGTTCCCAGAAATTGTCCTTTGAACCTCATATGCATACTATAGAACACGCGTTCTATAGAACATACTATAGAACACACACACACACACACACACACACACACACTGCAATTTATTTAAAAAGAGACTGAAGCTCACCCTAGCCTACAGTGAGGCCAGCCTGCTCTATGTGAGACCCTGTCTTCAAACAAACATCAGATGGTCTGGCAGTTGCTTCTTCTCCATCTCATTGTCCCTGTTGTTCCCTGGTGACAAAGCAGAGTGTTATTGTCATACTGTGCTATTGTTTTCTCTAAAAAGTGAGAGCTGTGTGTCTCAGCCTGTGGACAGCAGAGGACAGCTGTAGGCATGAGTTCTGGGGCAGGACAGACAGAGGTCTTGGCAGAAAAACTCTGGGAATGTTTTAGATTGGGTGGGGCCTGAGAGAGGCAGTTTCCCTCGTCTTAAAGACATGCAGTTTGGGTACTGGTCACCTTTTCTGTGATCTGCGATAATCCTGCCCCTGTTTTTTTTTGTTTTGTTTTTTGAAGACAGGATCTTTCTATATGTGTAAAAAGGAAGTCGTGTGTGTGTGTGTGTGTGTGTGTGTGTGTGTGGTGTGTAAAATTTGTTTTGGGGAGAGGACTAAGTGACTCAGGCCAAAGCAGGATTGAGATACACTTCTCGCCATGTACCTAGCTCTTTTATTTTGATTTATTTATTTATTTTTTATTTGAGACAGGATCTCTCTACATATCCCTGACTATACTGGATCTCACTTTGTAGACCAGACTACCCTGGAATTCACAGAGATCTGCTTTTCTCTGCTTCCCAAGTTTGGGGATTAAAGGCACATGCCACCACACCTAGCTAGAGAGCTCTTTTGAAATGTGTATGATTATTTGTAATATCTAGTTCAAGGTAATCTTTTTTAGATTATATAAAAGGCAGGTTTATTGGGAAGCTGCTCTTGGGTGGGCTAGATCACTGGCCTCAAGGATCAAGGCTAGGGAAGTCACCATGGGAAGGAGGAGGGAGGTAGAGGAGGGACAGAGAAAGAAAGAAGGGGGCACAGGCACACAGAGAAGATGAGAAGAGGGGGGAAGCTCAAGGTAATTTTTAAAAAGAAAGTATATTAATAAAAGTTCTAAGCTTGGCAGTGGTGGTGCACACCTTTAATCCCAGCACTCGGAGGCAGAGACAGGTGAATCTCTGGGTTCAAGGCCAGCCTGGTCTACAGAGTTGAGTTCTAGGACAGCCAGGGCTACACATGCAGAGAAACCCTGCCTCAAAAAACCCAACAACAACAAAGAGAAAAATAAAGAGAAAGTTCTACCACCATAAACCCATTCTACCATAATGGCAAACTGATATTAACCAAGAGGGTAAATAATTCAAGTAACAGGGTCTATTTTTATCTGCCAAGTTCCAGTCCGTTTGTTGTTGGAACTCTCAGGAAGCATATCTCCCTTTTAGAATAACTGTTGGATTTCATGACTATGTCAAAGTCCAAAGAACCCAATGGGCAACTGAATGCCAACCTGTTAACCAGAGTCACCACTGTAGCACCAGGACAAAGGCATGACACTCCTGGTTTCTAATCCAAGAGCCACAGTTCATTTCGGCAGCCTTACCAGGAATCTTTCCCCCCTACCCCAACTAGAAGGCCAGGGGCCTCCGGTGTAAGCTGCTGACATGGGGACAGACTTCAACATCAGTCAGTTAGGAACATAGGCGAGTGCAGTTATATGGTGAGATGCAGTTTGAGTGGTTTAGTAACCATCCTGGTTCAAATCCAAACACCAGCACCTGAATATATTTTAGACCTACGAATTTCTAACTCAAGTCCTTTGCTAAGTTTGAATAACAATAGTGCCTTCCTCACAGAATATAATGATGAACCCATCTTAAGTATTCCTCACAATGATTTGCAAGCAGTAAGTACCTGATAATTCTTGTGGGAGTTTTTATTTTGTGGGCCTCTCACTTAAAGAAAACCCTGTAGAATTGTCACAGAACCTGGAAGCTGCCATTGTACTCTTTCTTGCTTTTTCCTCATCTCTTCCCTTCATGAAGTGACGGCTGCCCTGCAGTTGTGTGCTCAGTGCCTGTAGGCCCGACTTAGCGAGAAGATGCCCCATATTCACAGCTTTTCTCTCTGCCCCATTCTCTCTCATTGATCAGGTGGTGACATATGCCCCATTCTCTCTCATTGATCAGGTGGTGACATATGCCCCATTCTCTCTCATTGATCAGGTGGTGACATATGCCCCATTCTCGCTCTTCCCCTCACCAGTGCCCAGCGCTCTGCTGGAGCAGGCCTATGCTGTGCAGATGGACTTCAACATACTGGTGGATGCTGTCAGCCAGAACTCAGCCTTCCTGGAGCAAACACTGTCTAGGTACTGAGAGCTGGGGGCTTGGGGACCAGGGATGCTAAAAGCATGGGATGGGACGTCTGGGGAACCATGAGTTGTTGCTGTGTTAGTTAACCTGGTGGGATGGGGAGCAGGTGCCCCTCAGAGGACATAAAAAGTAGAAAAGGAGTGAGGAGAGCTGCCTTCTAATCCTGTCTCTGCTGCCTTTTGTCTGGCAGGCAAAGGGAAAGCCCTCCTCCTTCTCTGAGCCTCAGTTTCTTCATCTGAAAAATGAGGTTGACTGAGATCTAAGGTTGTTGTGATTCTGTGGTCAGTGACCCCTTGCTTTTCGTGACAAAAACTCCATGGTTGGGGGGACTGGAGAGGTAGCTCAGTGGTTAAAAGTACTTGCCTGTGGAGCAGAGGACAAGGGTTCAGTTCCCAGTACCAACATGGTGGCTCACAGGGAACCTACATGGTGGTTCCAGGGATCCAGCACCCCCTCTTAGGCACCAAATATTTCATGGAATATATTTACATACACATAGGTAAGATATTCATACTCCTAAAATAAAAATAAATAAGTTTTAAAAAAGTTCTCCATTTGGAATTATGGAAAATGACCTGGTTTTGGAAGAAAACAGAGGGTAGGGAAGGCCATTAAAAAGATGTGTTTAATTTTTTTAAATGAACTTTTTTTTTTTTTCAGCTAAAGCCTCATATCTTTGGGTAGGACAGAATGCAGACCAAGCCATACCGAAGATATAAGTAAACAACCCTAAATAATAGCTCACAGATAGAGATAGCCATTCCTTTGTCTCTTCTCATTAGATCATCAGGTCCTGAAGCAAGTGAAATTTCTCAGTTAATTGTGGAATTAAGTATAAATTGCTTACCTTAGAATCAAATATATACACACACACACACACACACACACATATATATATATATATATATATATGCTTTATATGTGTGCTATATCTATGGTTAAGTGTTTTTATGAAAACTGTTTTGTTAGAGACTGATTTTTTTTTTTAGATGTGTTCCTTGGTGGCAGGTAGATATGGGAAAAAATATTAATGATATGAAGTTTGGAAACCATTGGCTTGGAGCTAAAAATCCAGTGGGTCATGGATGCATGGCCCCTGCCACCACCTTTCTCAGGATGGGCTTACTTTATGCTCATTACAAGCAGCCTGGTTTAGCCCATTTACACTTGACAATGTGATTAGGTGGGAGACCGGCTCTAAAGACCTTCTCAGAACCCAGCCCCTTCCCTATCCCTATCTCTTTCTGCTCTCTCTCTGTGTGTCTGTGTGTCTGTCTGTTTCTCCTTCCTTCCCCCCCTCCCTTGCTTCCTCCCTCCACCACCATCATCATAGCTGGCTCATGAGGGGAAACAACAGCCTAGAATCTGGAGTTGAAGGGTGTCCTTTTTCTTGGAAGCTAAAGCCCAGCTGGGGAATTCTTCACCTTACCATGGGCTAAGAAAGGCCCCAATGAAATCACTCATCTTCAGAGAGGGCTGGCTAGGAGTAGAGAGGCTTCAAGACAAACTCCTGCTCCAGCACACACCTCCTATAATCAGATAAGCCTATAAACCTAGCATGGGCCGAGGCACCAAGTTTGCCTGAAATCTTGAGAGCATCAAATTTTGTGTTAGTGACTCCAGACTTCTTGCTGTGCTTCTCCCCAGGGCTCCAGAAATCCATATTGGATGAGCCCTTAGCACATGTTACCGTCCACAGCAGCTCCCTGGGCTGAGATGACAGGCCTGCTTAGAGCTAACCTACCTTCTTGCAGTCTATAGCCAAACAGAAGAGATGACATTAGTTGTCATATAATAAAGTGAAAATTGCATCTTCAGTCAGCTGTGAAAAGGGGATGCTCACAGTGCTTCAAGAGCACCCAGAAAAGGGCTCTGACCTGGACAGCAAACACGTCGCCACAAAAACAGTATCATATGAGGGCCAACCTCAGCAGTGAACCAGGATACGTACCTTGGGCCTGAAAAACCTGCAGGCACACAACAAACCGCCCTGGGTACTGTCATGGAGAAGGGGGAGACATATCTGGGAGGTAACCAGAGGGCTATGGAGAGTTGACTTTAGGTCATCCAGAAAACTTCTCAGCCATCAGGTATTCAAGATGTTTGAATTTTTTAAAAAAATATTTCATTCCAGTCATTGCCTGCCCGTGGTCCCTCCTCCCACAGTCCCATTCATCCTCCTCCTTGCCTCCTAGAGAGAGGGTGCTCCCCCCGTCAGCCCTCCCCCTTCCCTGGGGCCTCAAGTTGCTCAAGGATTAAGCACATCTTCTCCCATTGAGGCCAGACCAGGCAGTCATCTGCTATATATGTGCTCAGGGGCCTTGGACCAGCCCATATATGCTCCTGATTGGTGGCTCAGTCTCTGGGAGCTCCCTGGGGTCTGGGTTAGTTGAGACTGTTGGTCTTCCTATGGGGTCACTCTCCCTTCCAGCTTCTCCAATCCTTCCCCTAATTCAACCATAGGGGTCCCCTGACTTCAGTTCAATGGTTGGGTGTATCTGCTTCTGTCTCAGTCAGTTGCTTGTTGGGCCTCTCAGAGGACAGCTATGCCAGGCTCCTGTCTATAAGCACATCATAGCATAGTACTGTCAGGCCTTGGTGCCCTCCCATGAGATGGATCCTAAATTGGGCTGGTCATTGGACTGCCTTTCCTTCAGACTCTTCTCCATTTTTGTCCCTGCAGTTCTTTTAGACAGGAACAGTTCTGGGTCAGAAACTTTGACTGTGGGTTGGTAATTCTGTCCCTCCAATTGAGTCCTTGTCTATCTATTGGAGGTAGACTCTTCAAGTTCCCTCCTCCCACTGTTGGGCTCTTTGGCTAAGGTCAGCCCCATTAAGTTCTGAGAGTCTCTCACCTCCCAGTTGTCTGGTACTTTCAAGAGAATCCCCCCACCTCTCATCCCCAGAGGCTACATATTTCCATTCATTCTCCTGGCCCTCTAGGCTTCTCTCCTGTCCTCTCTCCCCTATACCTGATCCTGTTCCCCTTTCCCCTCCCCTTCCCCTATCCCACCCAGGTCCCTCCCTCCCTCTGCCTCCCATGATTATTTCCTCCCCCCTCACTTGGGCATATCTGCTTGTTACACTTCTTACAGTCTGTGGGTTGTATCCTGGGTATTCTGTACTTTTTGGCTAATATCCACTTATCAGTGAGTACATACCATGCATGTCCTTTTGGGTCTGAGTTACCTCACTCAGGAATTTTTAAAACACAGTGTCCTTTACGTCTCACTGCTAGCCTATGTTATAAGCACAGTTTCTTCTTCAGTTGAACAAAAGAAGGTAGAAAGGCAGTAGGATTCCCTGAGATTGCCTGACAGTGGGTGACAGAGCTTGAGTTTGCACCCAGGTTATCTGGCTCTAGAGTAGACTATTGGTCACTATTTTCTCCTAGGTTGGAATGGGTATTCAAGACCCAGAAAGGACGTAGGAGTCAGTGGGTGGAGTGGGACACATAGCCTAAAAGATGTTCTCTTTCCTCCTCTAGTACCATCAAAAAGGATGACTATACTGCCCGTCTCTTTGATATCTACAAGCAAGTCCTGAAAGAGGGCATTGCCCAGGTAACCGGGCCTAGCCCCTCCTTTGTCTGGTACTTGTCTCTTTTATCGATGGTGGATTAGTTTTTGTTTTATTTTTGCTAGAAGAATTGACCTCAGTCTTGATCTCATAGGAATCTGCCTCTGACTATTCTCTACCGGGCTTGCACATGACCAGTTCTGGGATGACAGAATGATCCTTCTGGGTTTGGGAATATTAGACAGTTCTCCTTAGCTCTGTAGAGTTAACGATGAGGCTTGATCCCAGAGTCAGCCCCTGGGCCAGTGTCTTCAGCTTTCAGTTCTCTCCACAGACTGTGTTCCTGGGCCTGAATCGCTCAGATTACATGTTCCAGTATAATACAGATGGCTCCAAAGCCCTGAAACAGATTGAGATCAACACTATCTCTGCCAGCTTTGGGGGCCTAGCCTCCCGGACTCCAGCTGTGCACCGGTGGGTTCCTAGGGCAATGTGGAGCACATTTGTGGGGAAGGGTTCAATGGACCAATAGTCACTGGCTAAGCCAGAGATCTCTTACTGTGACCATACCTTCCTGGGCCCTGAGTCATGTGTTCTTCACATCTCCCCGTTTTCTACTTAAGAAATCAGATCACTTATATATCAGAGAAAGAAGAGCCCTCATTGCATATTAATCCTGCCCTTAATCCTGTGCAGATTAACACTCCAGGCACAGAAAATGATGCCTTTGAGGGTCCTCTTATTGGAAGGTCCTGACATAACTGATGCCTGAAAGCAGTTCTGAATCCAAAGCAAAAGGGGGTTGAGAAGCTTCTGAGGGCTGGGCCATAGTTGTAGTTTCCTAGCCATCAGGGGTACTCCAGGTCACTAGGATTCCATATAGCACCTGGGGGCCCAAGGTAAGGGGCTCTGACCCCCTCAAAAACTGAGTTGAGGTAGAATGGCCTCAAAGGTCTCAGGATTCTTCTGGGAATGGTAGTAAGGTGCTTTTAAGCTCTTGGCTGAGTTTCAGAGTAATGTTCCTATACGTACGTATCTGTGAGGTCATGGACAGAAGGGTATTCTGGGTCATCCAGTTACTGAGCAGCCATCTCTCTTCCAACAGACATGTTCTCAATGTCCTGAATAAGACCAAAGAAGCTTCCAAGATCCTGTCTAATAATCCCAGCAAGGGACTGGCCCTGGGGATCGCCAAAGCCTGGGAGCTCTATGGCTCAGCTAAGTAAGAATGTGGCAGTAGTACCCTGCCATCCTGTCAGCATTCCTGAGTGTGGCAGCTTCTACTTTGCTAGACATCATTGGGGATGAAGAGGTGTTTCTAGGAATAGCAACATACACCTTTAAATGCCAAAAAAATATTTTAGTGGGGTTTTGGGTTTCCTTCTAAAATAAGAGATGCTGACTATATTACTGTTTCCTTGTTGTGTGGAGGTCATCATGATGACGGACAGTGATTGCATCTTGCTGAAGCTCACTGGTGCCACACCTAGGGTTAGAAAATGCCTGTGCCACTGGTCTTGAGTTCCCATACATATCTGTAATGTTCCCATTTGGCTTCAAACATTTGCTTTTACATTTTACTGCTGTCAGTGCACTTGAAATAGGAATCCTCTGCTTCTGTTCCTTTGCCTTCTGTTTTGCTGTGGTTCAGGGGGAAATCAGGGATCCTGGTTACTGTAATCATGTGTGATGAGGTCAGATGTGATCTGGGAATTTTATGGTATCCATTTTAACTGCTTAGAAGTGTTTTCTTTGCTTTCTTCCTACTTTTCAACCATGTTCCAGATGTGAGAAGAAGCTAGGTAAGTGACTCCAGATGGTTGAGAGGCCACTGCTAGCAGCTGTTCAGTGTCCTCGTGGAACTGAGTTATGCTCTAGTGAGCACTGAGTGCTTTCCATGCAGGGCCTCAGAACATTTGCGCTGAGGCAGTGCTGTTCCTCTCCCTGCTTTACAGATAAAGGAACCAGGGTTCAGAGAGGTACAGTGATGGGGAGCTGATAGTAGAACTCAGTGTTTATTACCTCCAAGTGTACCTTTCTGGGCTTGCTAAGCCCCACTAAGTTCCAAGAAGCCTCAAATTCTGAACATTTACAAGCAGGACAAACAGTATGTCAAGTAGAATTCTCCACCAGGTTCCATTTTAAGAAAGTGAAATCAGGGAATGGGTCACCTGAGAAACCGCAGATTAAAAAACCCTGCAGAGAGAGCCTCCTGCCAGGCTCTTCCAGGCCAAGAGTAATGTGGGGAGGGAATATTTGTGTGCCCAGAGTCAGGCACTGGTGGTGATGGGCTCTGTGGCCTCTGAGCAGGGACTGGCTTTATCCACCATGAGAGTGGTAAGGCTCTTCTCCTGAGTAAGCACATGACTTTAGTGGGTCTTCTTTTTTCTCTGAGATTGTTTTTCTTGAGCTAGGCATGGTGATACACACCTTTAATCTCAGTACTCAAGAGCCAGAGGCAGGTGGGTCTCTATGCATACAAGGCTAGCCTGTCAACACAGCAAGTTCCAGGACAGCTAGGGTACATATAAAGATCCTGTCTCAAAAATAAAAAAATATACCTGTAATTCTAGTACTCAGTAAGCTGAATCAGGAAGATGGCCTTAAGTTTGAGGCCAGTCTGAGCTATGTAGTGAGTATAATACCAGGAATACATAGCAAGACTCTGTCTCAAAAACAAAACAAAACAAACAAACCCAGAAATTTTTAAGAAAAGAAATCTGAGAATTAAATTATAATTTTGTTTGCTTTTTAAAAAAACCCTTTTGTCATGCTGAAGGTCAAATCTAGAGCCTTGTGTGTGCCAGGAGAGTACTCTGTCTCTTAGCTACATCTCTAGTCTTGTTTGTTGTTTTGAGACAGGGCCTTGTTATATAGCTTACATTGGCTGTGAACTCATGACAATCCTTCTGCTTTAGCCTCCCAAGCAGGGCGTTATATACCACCAGTCCTGATTATAAAATTATGATGTCAGCAAGGCTGGAGGATTAGCAGTTAAGAGCATTTGTTACTCATGCATAATTTTACTGTCTGTAAAATTATGGTTTCAGTTTAGACAGATGCTTTCAAACATAGGATCTGGATCTGGAGCAATGCACAGAGAGGAAGAGTGCTCCTTGACCTTCCTGAGGATGTGTGTTCTACTCCCAGCACCCACAGTGGGTCACTTACAACTACCTGTATTTCTAGCTCCAGGAATTGGATGCTCTCTTCTGGCTTCTGAGGGCCCCTACATATACATGGCAGACAACCACAAAATCATGTACACATAAATAAAAATCTTTAAGACGACAACAGTAAACAGAGCCTGTAGTTAGAATGAGCAGAATAAGGGTGGTTATCGATATTAAAAGGTTAGGATCTGATTAGCACTCCTATTTCATAGAGGAGTCGATTAAGGCTCGGAAAGAAGTTGAATGACCTGCTCAAGGACACACCACAAGACACTGGCAGAGTCAGGACTAAGATTGTTGGGTCCTCTCTCCCAGCCAGCATGCTATTTCCAGTTCACCTTCCTCAACTGACAACCTTCCGAGTCCTGCACAGTCCAAATGTCTCAGAACTGAAGGCAGTAGGGGGTAGAATGTGTTTTCTGAATCTGGCTCCCACTGTTCAGCAAGTGGAAAGGCTGACTTAATGAGCCAGAGTTGCAATTCCATTTTAACCTGCAGGCTTCCTCATTTGCCTCTTGGAGGCGAGCCATCCTGGGCCAGGTGCCACCCTGCCCCCTCAACACCTCCCCATGAGCCCAGTGGTTCAGGTACACAATGAAGAGCAAGGCTTGGCTCTTGGGTCTCCCAAGGCAAGATGGTGTATAAGAAACCACTTCCACTTTGTCTTATAGACCTAGTTTAAAGTCAGTTTTCAGTTTAAATGTCATATCTGTCCTCTTGACTTGAGGCAGGATGGGAAAGTATTCAGCCAAGTAGAAAGAAGTCAGGCGAACATAGTTTAGGCAAGAGGTTCAGCTAAGGTTGAAAAAAGCAGAGAAAGATAAGTAAGAGGCCGATATAGGTGAGAAATAATTAGCATACTAAGCCAAAGTCTGGACTTCCAGATGTCTTAGCAAGAATCCACCAGCACAAAACAGCAGCTATAGCAGAAAGGGAATCTGGCACTGTAAAACACTGGCCTTATAATTTCTAGTTGGGGAGGGAGGGAAGGGCTTGTGCTTAAAACACAACATATCTTAACTGGTATAAGCTTTTCTTGAGTGTCCAAGCTCCAGCTTCTTTAAGAAACCATTGGATAAACAGAGAGACAAGCCCGGCAAGCCTTTGTGATCCCATTACTGTGAGACCAGATGTGGCCCTGCTGACATTACAGAGCTGCTGAGGTCCCGGGGGCACTTGTTTGTAGTTCCCTCTGTGGAGTTGCATTTGGCTCCTTTGTTTTTCACATAACTCTCAGATCATGTTCTTTACACCCTTGTCATGGAGTCATTAGCACCTGACAAGCATTGTGGTTGATTTACAAAACATTCCTCTGTGCTTATTCTCCAGACAGATTTTTGAGTCATGGTGTTATGTTTTCTGTTGTTTGTTTTAAGATAGGGTCTCAGGTAGCCCAGGCCAGTCTTAAATGCCCAATTCTCCAGTCTTCACCACCTGAGTCCTGGGATCAAAGAATGCATTATCACCCATGGCCCAAGTTATCTTCTAGGGGAAAAGAAAGTGGGTATGGTAGTTTTAAGTTGTACAGGAATGCGACATCATTACAGTTTCCCATCTACCACTAGAGAACAGAGATAGATGCCTCCTTTTCCCCACTACGTTTCCCATTTTTAAGAAATGTATTGTTGCCTCAAGCAATCCTAACTTGAGACAGCATCTGTCCTTAGGGAAGGTATATTCTGTCTGTCTGTCTGTCTTGTATATATGTATATGTGGACATCAACTCAACATCTAGTGTCTTCTTCAATCCCTTTCCATTTGTTTTTGAGACAGTCTCTCATTGAACTTGGAGCTCACCAATTTGGCTAGACTGGCTTGCCAGCAAGCCCCAGGGATCCTCCTGTCTCTGCCTCCCCAGTGATGAGATGACAGGCATGTGGCCACAGCTGGCCTTATTTATTTTTTTTTTAAAGTGGATTCTGGAGCTCAAACTCAGGTTCTTATGCTTGCATGGAAGGCACTTTATTGACTGAACCATCCCCTCAGTCCCTCCATTCTGTAGGACTAGCCTCAGGTTCACGATCTTCTTGCCCCTTTCTCCCAACCCCAAGTGCTGGGATTACAGCCTGCATCAGCAGGACTACTTGAGAAGCTGTGTTCTTACCTGGCTCTGAAGGGAGTGGCAGGAAGGACAAGCTCCGCAGCAGCCCTGGCTCACTCGTGCTCTTTCTGCAGTGCGGTGGTGCTACTGATTGCTCAAGAGAAGGAAAGGAACATATTTGACCAGCGTGCCATAGAGAGCGAGCTGCTAGACCGGTAAGGGAAGGAGGAGCCCCTCAGGTGTGACCCAGGCGAGAGGGCCATTCAGAGCACACATGTACTACCTCTGATTCTCACCCTTCTTCCCCAGGAAGATCCATGTAATCCGCCGAAGATTTGAAGATGTCTCTGAAAGGGGTTCTCTAGACCAAAACCGAAGGCTGTTTATGTAAGCATCCCCAAGGAGTGGTTAGACAGCTGGGTTAGGAACCTCTCTTGACACCTCCTATCACTAAAGAACTTTTCTTCTGGGAATGCAATAGCTTGTTTTCTTTTCTCCTAATTTTTTAAGTATCTCATCCTCCCAGGAAGTTTTAGGAACACTTAGCTCTGCTTCTGAAGGGATTTATCAGAGCTGTTGATCTTCTGGAAAGAACATCATCCTTAAAGATAACCTTAGTTTTTCATAGAGAACCCTGGGGTTCTACAAGTTTTCTTGCCATCTTAGCTTTTTTGTGGCTAGTCAAAACAGGCCTGAGCAATTGGGCTGGGCAGGCAGGGAGGCAGACTCATCCCCCCATCTGGTTGCCACTCTCCACTACAGCCTGAATTTGTCTTCTAAGACAGGCCCTATTGTTTTTCCCATGGGCCATCACACTATAGCTTTAATGCCACATATTTGGATTGAACCATAGCTTGGACAGTTAGACCAAGCCAGGTTCTACATGGTGGCACATGCCATTAGTCTCAACACTCCAGCCACAAAGGCAGGCAGATCTTGGAGTTTTAGGCCAGCCTGCTTCCAGATCCCAGAAAGTTCCAGGTACAGAGAAAGCTAAATAACAAGACCCTGTCTAAAAACAAAAGAATATAGCCAGGTGTGATGGCACACATTTATAATCCTAGTGCTGGGGAAGTGGAAGCGGGAAGATCCAGGACTCTGCATCATTCTCAGGTTCAAAGTCAGCCTGGGATATACGAGGCTAGGTCTCAAGAAACAAAGTAACAAAAAAGAGCCTCCATGGACTTCCCCAATCTCACTTCAGATATTTCCAAACATGCCGTTATCATAGCAAAACCAAGTAGCTAGCTTACTCTTCAGATAAACTAGATAACAGGAAATAGGCCAAGGGCAAGGGAAGAAGTTACCTTAGAGTCAAGGTTTTGTACATCCCCACCACCAGCAGTTTAGGAAATCTTAGTCTGGCTTCTGCTACTTTACGCAGTGGAAATATAAAGTGCAGTTCTGTTTTGCTAATCATGGCAATATGATTCTTTCACACAAAATTTCGGATGCGTGTGTTTTTAGTTTTGCCTATGCTAACCTTGTTTCCTTGCTGCCTTCATAAAATATCTTTAGATCTAGAATATTTTAAAGCACTGTGTGCTGCACACCCATTTTTAATAGAAGTAGTGGGTTTCTGTTGTCACTAATTCTAGTGAACCCCCTGTCCAGGCTTACTGTATGAACTGTCACATGTACTTTGGATGTATCCCAAAATAGACTGAACCACCAAACATGTCAGTAATCATTTTATTCAGAAGCCTTTATTCATCCTGTGTTACAGGGATGACCAGGAAGTTGCTGTGGTGTACTTCCGAGATGGCTACATGCCCAGTCAGTATAACCCACAGGTTGGTATTTTCTGTCAGACCATTCTGTGCCTCCAGGGAGCTGCTAGAGCCCCACAGAAACCCAGCTCAGGCGTCACAACCATGCTTCCCTTCTTTCTCATGGGGCTACTGCTGCTGGAAATACCTTTCTTCTTCCTGCAGGCTTTTTTTTTTTTTTTTTTTAACTTTTCATTTTACCAGATCTTTAGGATCTGAATCCTCAGGAATCTGTCTGTAGTGTTTTAGCTATTTATACACTTTCTGGAGATATGTTGGTAAATGTTTAACAAACATCTGTAAGAGGAAGAGCCCCAGTGTAAAGTGTTGCTAATAATGTTGAGCTACTCCGTTTAACCACTCTGACCAAAGACCTGGGAAGAGATAGGTACATTAGCTGATGCAAGCTAGTTCCAGGCCACCCACCCACCTACTTTTGTTTGTTCTTTCCTGTGGCTTTTTTGGGGATTGAGAGGAACAAGGTTTTTCAAGGCTGCCCTGAAACTCAGTGTAGCCTCAAATGAGTGGCAATCTCCTACCTCAGCCGTCTATGCTGACAGCATGGCTGGGAGTCATCGAGCCCAGCTTCTCTGACCATTTTCATTTGCTTTCTCTCTCCTTTATCTGAATCAGACAGGTTTTGTTTGTTTGGTCATGTTCTCATTTATATTCATGGCAATCAATATTACCTCATCCTGTTAACTACTGTGTAGTTTCAAAACTCACTTTGTACACATTTTATTTAACTCTTACGACTATCATGTGAGACTTATAATTATCCCCATTACATGGATGCAGAAACTAAGGTTTCGAGCCATGCAGAGGCTTGTCTAAAATCTCACAAGAATTTCCTAGGATTTCTGACTCTCGGGCTGGTGTATTCTGAATATGCCATTCTTCTCTTACTGAGGTTAACACCTACACCATGGAGCAAAGGCTAAAAAAGCCCAGCTGTCATGGATTTAAAAAATAAAGAAGGGAAGAAGGAAGGAAGGGCCGGAGAGAGGGTCAGCAGCTAAGAATACTTAACTGCTCTTATAGAGGACCCAGGTTTGGTTCCAAACCCACATGGCAGCTTACAACCATCTGTAACTCCAGGAGATCCAGTGCCTCTTCTGGTCTCCACAGGTGCCAGGCACACACACACAGTACACATACATGCCTGCAAATAACACTTAACACATACAATAACAATAAATCTTTTAAAAAATACTTAACAAAAGAATCAAGGAAATACCCTGGGTGGTGAGCTGAGAGTCATGACTTGCTTTTCTAGCTCCTCGTGGGTCTCAGCTTCTGAAAACAGGAGCTACTCTTGAAAATGAAGGGTCCCCTTCGAGATTTATAGTTCACTTAGGGTTCTTTGGGGTTGAGCTCTGTGGGGGACAGCTCTCCTGAAGGACAGCTCTAGGGAAAGTCCTTTTGTCCAAAGACATGGTTAGTGCTGGAAACTTGCTAACTAGAGATAAGGGAAATTGTCTTGTTGGGGAAAAGGATCCAAGTTTCGGGAGGCAGAAGAACAGTTTATATAGAGAGCAGCTTGTCTGCATTTGAAACATGGACATACACCTACAGGCTTTATGACTTGTTAGACGGTTCTTCTTGTGTTTTGAATTTTGATTTTCCTGTTTCCTTTTCTTTTCTTTTTTGAGACAGGGTTTCTCTGTATAGCCCTGGCTGTCCTGGGACTCACTCTGTAAACCAGGCTGGCCTGCCTTTGCCTCCCAAGTGCTGGGATTAAAGGCGTGTGCCACCACTGCCCGGCTGATTTTCCTGTTTCTAGAAGACATCTTTCTAGTCTTGTGTTCTGGGTCTCTATGACTCTGCCCAGTCAGCACTTAGCTGACTAAGATGATTGGTAATGATCAGGTCAAGCTATTCCAGTGGAGAGCTTTGGGTAGAGGCAGGGCTTGTGCACTAGGCTTTAGCCTTGATCCAGCTATGGGCAGGTGTCTGTGATCCTGACAAGGACAACTTTCTCCCCAGTGCCTGAGAATGGGGACCAGAGCTGGGAGGCATGCTCCTCTGACATTTCCCTGTCTCTTGTATTCTAAGCTCCTAAAACAATAAGACTATTCAACCTGTGTTTAGCCACCTGCAGACCTTTGTTCATATGATCCTGTCTGCCATAGGGCCCATTCTCCAGTGAGTTTCACCTGTCAGACTGCCTATTGTGAGGATATTACTCAAATTTCACTTCACTGAGCAACAATAACAGATTCTGAGTACCTGTGAAGTGTCAGAAACTGCATTTCTGTGGGGATATAACAGAAAACAAGGCAGAACCTCGTGTGGTTCTTATGTTGAATACACAGCCTGGTCAGGGAGATAAACATCAGAAAAAAATAGAAAAAATTATTTTTTTGAGTTCTGGTTTTGTTATGTTTATTAAGATAGACTCTTATTCTATCGCCCAGGCATGCTGGAAGTCATCATTGTAGCTCTGACTGGCTTTGTACTCAAGACCCTCCTCTGAGTATTAACATTACAAGTATGGAATACTATCCTCAGACTGAGGGAAACATCCCTAGTTGAGAGGTAATTGGCTTTGACTGAGAGAACAGGATGAAAAGATAGAGGGTTATAGAGAAACCCACACTGTCAGGGGAAAGATGACTGAATCAAGACTCGAGGATGAGAAGGCTGTAGCTATTCATGGGGAACATTAAAAGGCAGAAAATTGCAGGCAAAGAAAACAGTAAATAAAAGACCCATGAGAAGGAATGAAATTAAGTAATCACAGTCCTGTATGGCTAGAATGTGGGAGTCAGGAGTTAAGGGGAGTAGCTGGAAGCAGCGGCATGAGATGAAAAAAACTGGGGAACTTAGTCTTACAGGAATGGTAAGGAGTAGACTAAAGATCTGGAGCACAGTGAAAAGCTCAGCTTATAATCAAGGATCCCACAGCCTTCAAACCTCATCCAGCCAGGTGTGGTGGCACGTTTTTTATAATCCCAGCATGCAGGAGGCTGAGGCAGGAGATTGCAAATTCCAGGACAGCCTGGGTTCCATAACCAGATCCTGCTAAGAAATGACAAATCTAGTACTCTGAAGTCTGAGGCAGGACAGCCTAGGCTATCCAGGGAGTTATAGGCTAGCCTGACTACCAAGTGAGACTTGGTCTCAAAAGAGAGGGTGGTTGGAGGAGAGAAGGAGGGAGGGAGGAAAAGAAGTGGGAGAGAAGGAAGAGGGAAGAAGAGAGGCAAGAGGAGCTCACCTGGTTTTTCTTATCTTCACAAAATGTCTTTTCTTTTGGATGTGGTGATCCCAGCACTCAGGAGACAGCTGTAGATGGATCTCTGAGTTTGAGGCCAGCCTGGTTTACATAGCAAGTTTCAGGCCAGACAGCTATATAGTGATTCCCTGTTCCTTCTCCCCAAAGACCTTGTAGTAATTTACCATTTAATTATGAACTTGCATTGTTTGCTAGACCACAAACTCCAGAAAGACTAGCATCCTGCAGCCTGAGAGGTCATATCTGCCTCACAAGGATGTTGTAATGATCATCAGCTTGAAGATTAAAAGGCACAATATCTGGCACCTGTTCAGTAAAGGCTCTGTGGTCTTAATTGCATCTGCAGAACTGGGAAGCACGCCTGCTGCTAGAGAGATCACGTGCTGCCAAGTGTCCAGACATTGCCACACAGCTGGCTGGGACTAAGAAGGTGCAGCAGGAACTGAGCAGGGTGGGCCTGCTGGAAGCGCTGCTCCCAGGCCAGCCTGAGGCTGTGGCCCGCCTCCGTGCCACCTTTGCTGGCCTCTATTCACTGGACATGGTATGTAGCATTTTTTCGTACTATACAACAGAGACCTGGGCACAAATGTGTTGGGGGGTGGGTGTGCAGCACAGCTGGCACTATGGTTGGCATATAGTGCACATCCTTGGTGCTCTGGAGAATCCCTTAGCCTTGAGGGTAGGTGTCTTAGTTAGGGTTTCCATTGCTGTGAACAGACACCATGACCAAGGAAACTCTTATAATGGACAACATTTAACTGGGACTGGCTTACAGGTTCAGAGGTTCAGTCCATTATCATCAAGGCAAGATCATGGCAGCATCCAGGCAGGCATGATGCTGGAGAAGCTGAGAGTTCTACATTTTGATCCAAGGCAGCCAAGAGAAGACTGGCTCATGGGCAGCTAGGAGGAGGGTCTCAAAGCCCACCCCCACAGTGACACTCCAACAAGCCCACACCTCCTGGTAGTGACATCCCTGGGCTAAGCATATTCAAACCACCACACTAGGAGTTAAAACCTGGGGGGCTAAAATCCATTGCAAACTCCCTCCGTAATGGTGATGATAAGGATGAAAACCAGAGGAAATGACTGTGGAGTAGAGAGAAGTAAGGAGTATCCATAGCCAGTTTCCAGGCCTTGTTGCAGTACTGAAAGCCTGTTTGGTGTTTAGTGCCACAAGGGAGTTAAGGGTCACATCCAGATTGAAGTGTCTATCCTAAAGGAATTTATGGTTGTTTTCCCTTCTGTCCCTCTCCCTGTTGTCACTGCATGACCAGCAGGACCTGCTGCCTGAATTCTAGTGACTACTTTCTGTCTCCTATCAGGGTGAAGAAGGGGACCAGGCCATTGCTGAGGCCCTTGCTGCTCCTAGCCACTTTGTGCTGAAGCCCCAGAGAGAGGGTGGAGGTAGGTGGATCCCCTTTGTGGAGCTGCTCAGTGAAGGGCTACAGGTTGTTGTTGTCAGTGCTTATTGGCACTTGATGTGGATTCAGTCCCAGGCTTAGTGGTTATAAGAGAAAGCGACCCAGATCCCAGCATGGAGCATATCTTCTAGCACTCTGAAACTGAGCACCGTGGAATATAAGGGGATCTGATTAACTGCAGCAGAGTTTGGACAAGCTTAGTTTTGAGGTACCTGTGGGTAAATTATAGGGAAATGAAATAAGTACATACTGGGAAGTTGAAGAGAATACTTGGTTGTATTCCTGTTTACTGTGAAACTCCTTGAGGGTGGGAAGCATGTCTGCCTTACAGACTTGACATTCCACTTGTGTTTTGGGACAGGTGGGATTCTTCTAGGTAGAAAGTGGAGAAGATCATTCTAAACTGAAGAAAGAGCATTCAAGTAAATGCATTGGGCCATTAAAAACACGGACTGGACTGTTGAGGGGTTAATGAAAAACTGGTGAGGCTAGGGTTGGAGATGGTGGGAATATGGGCTGGGAATGACTATTGGAGCCTGATAATAAAGAGCACTGAAAATATTCCAGGCAATTTGGGATTGGGGAGATGGCTCAGTCACTAAAGTGATTACTATACAAGCACTGGATCTTCACCCCCACATAAAAGCCAAACATGATAGCAAGCATCTCTACTCTAGGTCTTTGGAGTGGAGGTCAGAAAAAGACAGATCCTGAGGGCTCACTGGCTAGCCAGTCTACCTGAAACAGTTGGCTCCAGGTTCAGTGAGAAGCCCCGTCTCAAAAAATGAGGTAGAGGACAACTGAAAAGGATAACTCAAGATTGGCCCCTCCCTCCACTTGCATATGCATGGACACATGCACACACACTTACATACAGATATATGTTATAAACTGTATTTTATCACAAGTGAGTTAGGAAGCCATTAAAGTTTCAACAGGGAAGGGACACATGAACTGTTCAGGATCCAAGTAGGATGAAAACTTTCAAAGCTTAGTTCCTTAGCCTTTATAGGTTTCCTGGAATGAGAAGAGGTATTTGTGACAAACCATGGGAGAAGGCTGATACCATTGTCAAGAAGACCCATGTAGAGGTTATGACTAGGGTTATAACAATATAGAGCATAGATGGCGACATTTCTGAGTTGGTAATAGGTAAGCTAACTAAGGTGACATAGGGAGAGTGAACTTAAATAGGACTCAGGGATGCCTTTCATCCTATTAGGAATAGCAAGTTCAGGAGAAGTAAGTTCTTAGCAGAAACAGATTATCTATATGGATATGCTGAGTTTGCATTAGGGACATGTGGTACATGCTTATTTTGTCTAGGACAAAGAACGTGAGTTAAAAGATTTGGGAGTTAATGTATCAGTATAGATGGTGTCTTAGGAACAGAAAGTAGAGGACAGCAAAGGTAGAGAATTCCTAAAGAACCTCTGTGTGTGTGTGTGTGTGTGTGTGTGTGTGTGTACCCGTGTGTACGTGTACATGTGCGTGCACATGCCCATGTGTATATATAGTCACATCCACGTCTTCCTCTATTGCTCCCCACTATTTTTTTATTTTTAAACATAGTCTGTCACTGATCCTGGAACTCACCAACTGACTAGACTAATGGCTAGCCAGCAAGCTCTGGAGATCCACTTATCTCGACCTTCCACTTCCCCAGCACTAAGAGTGTTACAGACACATCCACCCCATACCTAGTTTTACATGGGTGCTGGGGATCAGAACTCAGGTCTTTGTGTTTGCACAACAAATACTTTACAGACTGGGACATCTCCTCAGGCCCGGGGAACCCCAACATTTAAGAAGACAATGAACCAGTAATGGCGGCTGAGGAGAAACATCCATAGAGGGGGCAAACCAAGCAGAACAATGTGTGGTGACAGGGGTGTTCACTTGTATAAGATCTCTCTTGTCAAGGTGTTCTTGCCTTCTCAGAAGCCAGATATGCTCTGTGTGATGGGACAGTTTAATTGCAGGTAATAACTTATATGGGGAGGAAATGGTACAAGCTCTGGAGCAACTGAAGGACAGTGAGGAGAGAGCCTCTTACATCCTCATGGAGAAGATTGAACCTGAGCCTTTTGGGAATTGCTTGCTACGGCCTGGCAGCCCTGCCCAAGTGGTCCAGTGCATCTCAGAGCTGGGTATTTTTGGAGTCTATGTCAGGTAAGCTAGTCAGGAGCAGCTTCTTCTACTACATCCTTACAAGAGTGTCAACCAAGAAAGCACAGAATGAACCTTGGATAGAGCCTCATGGGTCAGTTTCAGCTCTAGCTCTATTACCTGTTTCCTTGCCTGTTAAATAAGGCCAAGGATCCAAGACTTAACCAGCCCACAGCACTAGCAGTGAATCCTGGAAGAGACATGCTTCATAGCTGTAAAGGAAATTCCATGCAGTACCAAGAGGATTGAGAAAAGATGGTCGAGATTCCCGGAAGTATGAAAGTCTGAGTCCAGCTCTAAAACCAATAGGGATTCCAGAGGAAGATGAGAGAGAGGAGGGTATTTGGTGGCCTTGAAATGCTGAGTAGCTTCTGGACTTGGATCTGAATACTAAGAATCAAGAAGGAGGCACAGTAGTGTATGCATTTTGTCTCAGAACTTAGGAGGCAGAGACAGGCAGATAGATCTCTATGAGGTTAAAGGCCAGCAAGTTTCCGGACAGCCAAAGCTACATAATAAGAAAAATAAGAATATGTTTCAAATAAGAAAAATAGAAAAGTAAAAGAAAGGGTTTTGGAATTGGTAAGGAACAAGGCCTAAGGCAACTGCCTGAAAAATACTTGAAAGTCAGGGCAAGGTGCCAAGACAGCCAGATGCCACCATGCCATGCCCTCCCTCCACCACAGCCTCCTCCTCAGCCTCCACCACAGCCTCCCCCTTAACCTCTCCCTCAACCTCCCCCACAGCCTCCCCCTCAACCTCCACCACAGCCTCCTCCTCAGCCTCCACCACAGCCTCCCCCTCAACCTCTTCCTCAACCTCCCCCACAGCTTCCCCCTCAACCTCCCCTTCAACCTCCACCACAGCCTCCCCCTCAGCCTCCCCCACAGCCTCCCTACAGCCTCCCCCTCAGCCTCCCCACAGCCTCTCCCTCAGCCTCCCCACAGCCTCTCCCTCAGCCTCCCCTCAGCCTCCCCCACAGCCTCCCCCACAGCTTCCCCCTCAACCTCTCTCTCAACCTCCACCACAGCCTCCCCCTCAAACTCTCCCACAGCCTCCCCCTCAGCCTCCCCCTCAGCCTCCCCCACAGCCTCCCCCACAGCCTCCCCCTCAGCCTCTCCACAGCCTCCCCCACAGCCTCCCTGCTAACTACTTGCAGCATTTTGCCTGCCACTCTCCCTACCCCTATTCCCATCCCCACCAGGCACCTTGAAAGAGAGTTAAAGGAAATGTGTAGATTAGGACATAAAGGTGCATCTGAATCGTGCTATAAGCTTTTCTTGATTTATTTAATCCATATGACCATCCTGTAATATAAGAATTTCTCAACTTTAAATTAAGGACATTTTTAGGGGGTTAAGAAGCTTCAGAGCTAATAATTTCAAAGTTAGGAAGCAACTCCAAATCTGATTCTAAAATCCTAGCATTTCTTAAATGTAGCCCCTTCCAATCTGCTGGGACCAGAGGAGGGCCTAGGTTTCTAATGTCTCCTGACCTCATTTCTACAGACAGGGAACAACACTTGTGATGAACAAGCATGTGGGGCATCTGCTTCGAACCAAAGCCATTGAGCATGCAGATGGAGGTGTGGCAGCTGGAGTGGCAGTCCTGGACAACCCCTACCCTGTGTGAAGGCACGAGCTGGACTTCACTTGAAAGACCTTCTATCCCCTGTACTTGGCACTCCTCTCCTAAGGGGCTACCCCTGTCCCTATCTTAGGGGAGCTTGTCTCTTCCATAGACCTCCAGGGGCTTCAGGGAAGGGAAAATCCTGGGTACTTTCTCTCAGCCTTCTATCTGAGGACCAGAAAAGCTATGGTTCCACTGGAAGAGTTCTGGAGGTCTCCAGAGCTTTGGAGTGTGGGAACGGAAGCTGCTTTGAAGCAAAGGTCCAAAAACCCTGCACATCTTCATGGCCCTCTCACCAGCAGGTTCAAGTGCCTTGACCTGGGTGGGACCGAGTGACAGGAGGAAGAGGGTAGAAGGGCATAGACTTCCCCAGCTCTGCCCTAAATAAACAACAATGCTGATTCATTGTTTCATGTACCGGTGGGGGGGGGGCAGGTCGTGTACAGTGGATATGCCACAAAGGTGACTGGGTTTCAACGGGGAAGGGGGTTCCACTGGTTTTAGATCCCATAGATTTAGACCCTGAGGTTCTTTAATTCTTAGTCACTACCAGAGGACTGTAGGGCCAAGATGATCCGAGGAAGGAGCAACCCTGATATGACATTCATTGTAGGTGTGAACTAGCTTCTCATTCTTGCTTAGGGTCTCCTTGGAGGTCTTCAGGGTGGAGCTTTGCCTAATCCTGCTAAGATTGAGGGGTCTGGAGCAGTCTGGGGCATAGTAATTCCCTTTCCATTTGCCACACACATCAGAGCAGATAATGAACACACAGATACCTAAAAAAAAAGTTATGTTCTTGAGCTCATAAACTTTATTCCTACAACAGTGGATCTTGACCACAAAAAGTACAAGAAAAAGAGTTTCACCTACAAGTGCCTCTCGTGGGCAGGGTTCTGTTCATGGTGCAGGACTAGGAATGTTAACTCCCTTGGTTGTAGGATCATCATATCTTATTCTTTCAATGAAGCAGATGATAAGAAAGACCTCTGGAGACTGAACCCACCTGCCTAGTCCCTAGAGCAAATGGGCAGACAATGCTACCATCTGGCAAGACTCAGATCAGAGACAACAAAGTATTTTAAAAACTAATTATTCATAGACTCGCCAAGTGTCATTTGTAAAGGCTGGTGCTGTCGGAGAACGCTGAAAGGACTAGAATCGCTGCCCTGCTTCCAGTCAGGCCCTCACTTATACTCTGAATGGCTAACTTTGGTTGAGGATATGGTGCTCAAGTCTCTGTTCTGGGCTTGGAGACCTCTCTAGTCTAGGAGCATATCAGTGTGAGGCTGACCTGAGCCTGTCCCTTCTACCTGGCAATCTAGGTCATTGTCTCCCTAGTTTCAACCAAAGTGTCAACTAGCACTGGCCCTTGGTACTCCTGAGCGAGGGGCAGGATAGATGGGCAGAAATTTGGAGAGCCAAGCACAGGGAAATCCTGGACAAGAGTCTTGTTCACTGGGTGGTCAGGCAGCGGTGACTGAAGAGATGGTTGATGACGGATGGGTCGGCCACTGTAGATGTATCCCCCAGATCATGGTCATTCTGAGCAATCTTCCTGAGTACTCGCCTCATGATTTTCCCTGGTAATCCACACACCTCTTATTACTTGGTAACAACTCTGACTGATCCCAGCCCTTCTCAGGACTTTTTCATCCACATACCTGCCACCACTGGGCTGTAGCCCACCCCAATTCCTGGGGAACTCTGAACTTACCTGAGCGTGTTTTAGGCAAGCCGGGTGCATTCTGGATGTAGTCTGGTGTGGCAATGGGGCCAATCTTTTCTCTAACTGTAACCAACAAATTATCAAGTATGTCTTTAGTGCCTTTAGCCAGACAGGTTTCCTGTGTCCCGTTCTCTCTGAACAGTGTGCCTCTACGCCTTTGTTTTATTTTAATCCATATTCGTGGAACTCTGTCTCTAGAACCGGCCTGCTGGAGTTTAAGTCCCAGCCCTTGAGCAAGCAGTTTAACTTCTCTGCACCTCAAGTGTCTTCTCGTTACAACTAGGGTAGCAGCAGGATCTGTTTTGTGGGGGTAATTATAGGGATTAAATGTGACAAAGCATTTAAAGCACTGGTCCTGGTGGTGACACAGGAAGGTTTTCTAAAAATATTGGCTGTTATCCCAGTGGGAAACTAGTGGAGACTCGGAAGGGAAGTAGGGGGTCTGTCTGTAATTTGTTGCAGCCTCTCCCCAATAACTTGCAGACTCTTCAGTTTCTGCCCCAGGCAACTCCTTACTCTGCTTCTTGAGTTCCTCAGTGAGGGTAGGGCTGAAGGTATGGCCATCACACAAGGTAACAAAGCAGTAGAGGCATTCACCCTTCACAGGATGAGGGTGGCCCACCACAGCTGCCTCTGCAACAGCCTCATGTTCCACAAGTGCTGATTCCACCTCTGCTGTACTCAGAAGATGTCCTTGTCAAGAGAATGGAAGTGCATGAGAGGGGTTTCTCCTTCCTTGCCCCAGCTCCTGCTCCCATCTGCACCCACAGGGCTAACCTAATCTGATTAAATAGGGAGGCTTTCGTTCCCTCTTAAATGACATGCCTCTGAGCATGTCTTGACCATCTTCCACCCTTTCTCTTGGCATATTCTAGCATGCATTATACTTTCTCTCTAAAACCTGGGACCACGACTGGATGACATACTCTACATAGTCTCACAATAGGATTGTCCTGGCCCTCTTCAAAGATTTTGTCTAGGAGTTGCTGGGGAAAATGGAAAGGGATATAGGACCCTCACCAGACACATTGAGCATGTCATCAATCCTGCCAGTGATCCAGTAATAGCCATCCTGATCCCGTCGGCAGCCTGGGAAAAATGTTCAACACAGTGAATACCCTCAAGCACAATACATGATTTATAATGTAAAACTGCCATGCGTACTACAGTAGCTTATTGTGATCTTTTAACAAATTTCCCTGATTCTACTTTTGTTTGCCTTTGCAGCCAGCCTCCAAGATAGCCCCACCAATCTCCATCCTCTAGTTTATTGAAGACATTTTAGCTTGCATCTTAGTCTGTTCTCCCAGATCACAGTGCCATGTGAGTAACTGGAGAGGTCCTACTTAAACTTACATTCTTCCACAGGACCGAAGTTCCATTCCCAGCACCCATGTCAAGCAGCTTACAACTGCCTAAGGATTCCCCCCTAAAGCCCTGTGAGCCAGCATGTAGATAGACCCTCTAGGCTCAGTTAGACATTTCAATGACTCCATCAGCAGCTAACAGCTTGATTCTTACACGAGATACCCTGACTAAAAACCACCCAACCAAGACACTCCCAGATCCCAATCCTCAAGAAACTGTGTGTTGTTTGAGGCTGTCAACCTTGGGCATAATTTGTTCCATGGCAGTAAATAATATATCCAATCTCAAGTATATTTTTTAGAACATTCAAAATTATTTTCCAGATACTAATTAGCTACCCTCACCGTGTGTGTGTGTGTGTGTGTGTGTGTGTGTGTGTGTGTGTGAGAGAGAGAGAGAGAGAGAGAGAGAGAGA
>JADRCH010000205.1:1203322-1214580 GCA_019843965.1 Rhynchomys soricoides | reverse complement strand
GAGAGAGAGAGAGAGAGAGAGAGAGAGAGATACTGAGGACTAAATGCTACTACTGAGCTATTCTCCAAACCCCTCCCCCTTTCAGACAGGGTCTTATGCACCCCAGGCTGGCCTCAAATTGTATCAAAAGTTGGCCCTGAAATTCCTAATTCTGCTTCTACCTCTCAAGTTCTAAGATTGTACTGTGCTCAGTTTAATGAAGTGCAGGGAACAGATTCCAGAATTTTGTACATATGTAGGCAAGTACTCTACCAACTGGGCCACATCCCAGCTTCTACTCCTTTGAATAGAATCTAGACTGCTTTCCATGTCTGCATGACTCTGTATTATCTCTTACTGTCTTTCCAAATTAACGCAGTATTCTCCCCTAGGCTTACTTCACTCCAGCTTCACAGCCTTTAGTCCATTTCTTATCAATTGCAAGGTTGTATCCACTCTTTATAATATTCTTACTGTGGATTTCTCTGTGCTTGATCCCCTTTAAATCCTCAGGCCTTCTCTGGCCATCCTTGAAGGCACTAACTACCTCATTGTTTTCTTCATAACATGTCTCTCTACCCATGACTAGCTTGTAACCAATAAACTTGGTTTATTGTCTGTCCCCTCTTTACTAAAATTTAAGATAGAATTTGACAGTGTTATTCACAGTAACATACCATGTATTCATTAGATCAGTGCCTGCTCATTGTAGCTACTCAATAAATACTGCAGGATGGATGAACTGGTAGACAGAAAATGAACAAATAGGCTCTAGATATAAGGCCCAACATGACATAGTAATACCAATTTTCTTTTCTTTTTTCGAGACAGGGTTTCTCTGTGTAGCCCTGGCTGTCCTGGAACTCACTCTGTAGACCAGGCTGGCCTCGAACTCAGAAATCTGCCTGCCTCTGCCTCTCGAGTGCTGGGACTAAAGGTGTGCACCACCACTGCCTGGTTTAATACCAATTTTCTACATGTCCTATCTCTGTCAGCACTAGAGTAGAAAATAAGAGCCTGTTTCACTAGACATCTAATCTCAGATGGTGCCATCCTGAGCCTGTCCCTATAACACTCTGCTCTTGTAAAAAATTATTTTTACTATATGTGTGTGTATTTATGTTTGACTGCATTCACTTGTGTGTGGGTGCCCACCAAGAACAGAAGAGGGCACTGGATCCCCTGAAGCTGGAGTTGCGAGCTGAAGCTGGAGTGGTTGTGAGCCACCTGGCATGGGTGCTGGGAACCAAACTTGGGACCTCTGGAAGAGCAACAAGTGCTCTTCTTAACCACTGATCCATCTCTTCATCTCTCATTCCTGCTCTTATAGCCTTCACTGTAGTTCTCCTTGATACCAGATTCAGACATTAGGGCATATTCCTTTCTTTGTTATTCATCCCTAGCCACATCTTCTGAAAATGGAAGGTACATGTCTTAGAGAGTGGGGTGGGGGCAGGACAGCCAAGGCTCACCATCTCCAGTCACATAGTAGCCAGGGAACTTCTTAAAGTAGGTGGTCTCAAACCGTGTGTGGTTCCCATAAACTGTGCGCATGATCCCTGGCCAGGGCTGCTTGAACACCTGGGGAATACAGAAAGTACAGTGATCACATCTTCTAGGCTGTCTCACAGGAAGACAACCATAGCATTGCTAAACCTGAAGGAAAATACCCTAAATGCCATCCCTGAGAAGCAGGGCAAAGTATAGGCTTTGTGGATAGATGAGCCTGACTTAGAACCCCAATTCTACATGGCCTCGGGTAAGTTACTTTGCTTCTCTGGGCTTCAGGACCTTCATCTGTAAATAATAAATCCTAAAGTTGTTATAAGGATTAGATTACTAGTATGTGAAGATTGTCTAGGTTGTCTAGCACAGCGTTCTGTGAGTAATAAGCATCTGGAAAATCTGAGTTTCTTTTGGATAATTACTCAGGAAAGCAGGTTCAATTAGATGTAAGCAAGTCATGTAAGATGGAAGCCATGTTAGTGAGTAAATAATTTCTAATCAGAAGAACTCTGTGCCAGCAGAATTCTAGATTAAGAAAGCTTAGATTCAAGTCCTGCCTTTGTTACTAACTTGATCTTGGAAAGGTGAAATGAGATTGAGACCTAACAGGTATTAGCCACAAAAAATGGCAGTGGCTAACATGTAAGAAACTAACTGTGCAGTTCCAGACTAACTCTTTTATATGGATTATCTAATTTAATAAAATGTAGGAGATAAAAAGTACTATTATTTATATATATTATAACCCAATTTTACAAATGAAAAAATTACATTCAAAGGCAATAGGTAACAGCTTATCTGAGGTCACAGAAGAGGCAGAATCAGGATCTGAATCCAGGCCAGCTGACTCTAGAGCCTACAGGATTAGCCTTTAAGAGACAAAGACTCCTTTTTCTAGACATGGATGTCAAAGGAAGGGTTAAGACTAAGTCTTCTTGACTCCAAAATATTATCATCACAAATCTTGGAATATAATCTCTAAAGGACCCTTAAGAGCCTATGTACCAAAAAGTAAAGATGCAGGAAATGATGTGGAAGGATCTCCATGGGTGTCTTTCAGCAGAGGACAAACTCTCAACTGTATCTGTCCTTAGCAACCAGGGAAGATAAGGTTATAAACTCTAAAACAAAGTATCCTTAGCAGAACCTTTCTTCTCCCAAAGATCCCAGATTCTCACCAGATAACCTTCAGCTTCCCCTTCCAGCTCTTCCCCGGACTCATTCAGGATTGCAGGTGCTACACCGAAGAATGGGAAAGACTAAAAGCAAATGAGAGGCACAATCCAAGAAGAAGAATGAGGCAACTCTGTCTTAGCTTCCACAAAGCCCCAGAGCCCCAAACTCCTCACAGCTCTCAGGCCAGGACCCTACTCTCTAATAGGCTAGCAGCCCAATCCTGCCTCTGCCAAGCAAGCCTAGGACTAGCACAAGCACTTTACTCACAGCAGAACCAGGTTTCATGGGTGTGGCACCAGGGAGAGGGGTCAGCATATGGCCACCCTGTGGAAGTCAGAGATCAGGGATCGAATCACTTTTCCTATGCTGTCCCTAATCCCTAGCCTCTTGAATCCCTTACTCACAGTTTCTGTTTGCCAGAAGGTGTCTACAATGGGGCAACGCTGGGAACCTACTACCCGGTGGTACCATAGCCAGGCTTCAGGGTTGATGGGTTCACCTACAGTGCCCAGCACCTGCAAGGATGTCCGGCTATGCCTTGAGCAGGAGAGTGGAAGAGAGGAAAATTCTGAGTGCCACTAGGAGCCAAAATACACATGCAGTCAGCATTCCTTTGCCCCCTCCCCTATCCCAGGTCAGGAAGTTGGGACAATAGAAAGAATCAGCATATCTGAAGGATATCTATGGGACAACAGATGGGGAAGGGTCTCACTTGGTGACAGGATCATCTCCAAACTTCATGAGCATCCGGATTGCTGTTGGTGCTGTGTAGAACTTGGCCACCTTATATTTGTCTACAATGCTCCACAAGCGGCCTTCGTCTGGGTATGTGGGGATCCCCTCAAACTGACCCCAATGAGATCTGGTTATTTTGGGCCCTTCCCAATAGTCTTTCCATCCCCTACCACTCCCTCAGGTTTAGTATTCACCCTTTATGACCAACTGTGTCTTTACCCTCTGACCACACAAGTCAAGAAACTTTCTAGTGGGACATACAACCCCTGAAAATCCCTCTTTCTCCAGGAAGTAGGTCCCTGCGTAAGTTTCCCTTCTTTAGACTAAGAAGCTTTGGGGAATGGTCACCCAGGAGAATTTTGTCCATGCCCAGCTCTCATCTCACCAAAACACTGGTGGCACCATTAGCCAGTGGCCCATAGGTGACATAGGAATGACCAGTGATCCAGCCAATGTCTGCTGTGCACCAGAACACATCCTCCGGGTGGAAATCAAACACATACTTGAAAGTTGTAGCCACATAGAGCATGTAGCCTCCAACTGTGTGCACCACACCCTGTGGGAAGAATGGGGCCTCAGGTTGGCGTTTTGTGTCCATCTCTACTGATTAACAAATAGAGCCTGCACAGGGCTGGAAAAAGATCCTTCTTAAAGATTTTAATCCTGCCAATGCCCTTTCATGGCATCTGTCTCTGAAGATCACACCCTGATGTCATATAAGTATACTGACCACTTACATTCTTAGATTGTGTATCTGAGTTACCCATATCACTCAAGCTCCCAGTACTCACACTAACAGTTTCTGTTGGTCATTCCAAGCTCCCTTGGAAACTCACTTTTCAACACACACACACATACACACACACACACACACACACACACACACACTTGCCTTGGGTTTGCCTGTGGAGCCACTGGTGTACAAGATGAAGAGTGGGTCCTCAGCATCACACCACTCAGGCTCACACTCGTCTCCTGCCTGCTGCATGAGCTCATGCCACCACAGGTCAACCCCTTCATTCCAGGAGATCTGAGGGAAGACAGGAATGGGCAGGGAAGACCAGTAAAGAAGTTCAAGGTAGAGGAGACAGCCTACCTGGACCCTGGAAGAGTTAAGGCCCTACAAATAGGAGGAAAGGAAAGGAAGGAGGCCTTTCACGGGTACAATGGAGCAGAGAGAACAGACTTACTCTGCCATCCTTGCTCTTCCTCTACGCAGAACCCTGCTTACCTGGCTTACTCTGAGGAATGTCACTTTACTTCACATCTTGCAGCTCTCAGCTGAAATGGCACCTTCTTAGAAAGACTCCCCGAACAGTCTGTGACCCCCACCCCCACACTTGGCTTATCCCCACAACACGTATTTCCAGGTGTTTTCTTCTTGGTTCTCATCTCCCCCAAGCAGGAGGGTGGAGGAATAGCTGTATTTCCCCCATAGCCTTAGCACCTAGTAATGTATTCGACATTCAAAAGACATTTTTGTTGGATAAATAACTAGGCATACACAGCCTGAATACACACATATACACTACAGGACTGGTGGCACATCAGCAGGGATGTCGACAACCATACAATTCAGAAAAACAAAATTAGTCACTGCCTACAGGTGAGGAGAGCACTTAATTCTGTTAGTTAATAGCAAGAGAACTCAACAGATTTGGTTCAGGAATTTTTTCCTATGTGTTTAGAAGCCACCCCTCCCTGGAGTTTCTCTCTGGTGTCTTTATCGAAGTAGAACCAATAGGGTTTCCCATAGCAAATCCTACTGGAGACAGGTTCCACTCAGCAGGAAGTCCTGTTTCAAGTTAGTAGAGAAGTAAAAGGCAAATTCCTCTCAGGGAAGGGATGGCTTACTATGCTGGATTGCCTTTGATAATGACTTCCGGGTCTGCTATCCTGAAGCTTCTCTCACTTCTCCTTTGAAACCGTTTTCTTTTCCCGACTATGTTACCTCTTTGAAAACTAGTTTTTCCAGTCTAAACTGTTGAATAAAGTTGGATTCCCTTAATGTCTCAAAAATTACACTGGAGTTCAATCTTTTACCCACATGACCACGAGAAGACACTCATTTTTCTATTTTCTTATTTATGTGTATGTGTGTGGAAGTTGAGTGTATGTTGGAGTGCCATAGAAATGCAGGTGCCTGGGCAAGAGGAAGGTTTTGCATCCCCTGGAACTGGAGTTTCAGACGATTGTGAGCCACTTGATGTGAGTGCTTGGAGCCCTGTTCCCCTCAAGAACTGCAAGTGCTCTTAATGCTAAACCATTTCTCTAGCCTTAAGGAAGGTGTTTTAAACAAGGATAGTTCCTTTTGCCATAAAGGTCTAACAGGACCTTGTAAAAGTCAATAGAGACATATGATTGTTGCACGAAGAGAGAGAGAGAGAGAGAGAGAGAGAGAGAGAGAGAGAGAGACACTGACTGACTAAAGTCAGAAAGGTTAGGGGTAAGTTTAATGACCACTGGGAAAAAGGTTAAGATAGGGTTTTCTTTATCTACCTTAAAGCCAGTCAGTAAATTATTTTTATTTTATTTTAAGACAAGGTCTCTGGCTTGCCTCCAATTACAATTCTCCAGCCTCAGCATCCACAGTGGTGGGATTACAAGGTTATGCAGTTACATCTGCTTCCACTAGATTCTTGGGGTGTTCAGTGGCTCTGGTTGACTGGTAGATATAGCAATGTTAGATAAATTCCCTTCTCTAATACATAGTCATATACCCATATTGTTATGTGAATATTTGTTTGTTTGTTTTTAAAAACAAAAGTATCAGACATATACCTTGATAAATTAGAACATGACTCTCTAATAACTCCTGTTTTTCTGTATCACCTGACCTTTACTCAAGAGAATTAGAAATTTCTGGAATATGAGCATTATAAAAATTATCTAAAAGTGTAGCTGGGTAGGGTGGCACATGCCTTTAATCCCAGCACCCAGAGGCAGAGGCATGCTGAATTCAAGACCAACCTGGTCTACATAGGGAGTTCCGGGTCAGTGGTGGCTAACAGAGTGAGACCCTGCCTTAGAGGGATTGGGTATGTGTGGGGATGTGACAGAAAAGCCGTCCCAGCAAGAAAACATAAAGTACCCTATCTTTAAATGCATGATCTATTTAAGTTTATATGTACAGTGCCACAGGGATACTTTTTTCCTGTCAAATGACTGAACTGAGGGCTTAAATGCTTTTAAGTGGAACTATGTCAATATTCTTTATAAATGGTGCTGGTTTGTAGTACATTGAATTGTCATAGGGTAAGACACAGTTATACTGAGGTTTGGCAATGAGAGAATTTTTACAGTCTTATAACACTGTTTCCTTTGTGGGTGTCTGTATGTGTGTGGGGGTTGGGGGAGTAGGTGTGGTGCTCCAACTGTGGAGCTGATAGTGAGTACCTGGAAGCAGAATGAGCTGTTAGTGAAGCAAACATTGCTTGTCAATGTGTACCTATGAGGCCCATGGCCTTGAAAGAGGAAAAGGGCTGGGTTTTCTAAAATAAAAACTGAGGAGTTGGCCCTTGTCCTTGGGCCGGAACAATCTTCGAGATCACCAGGTATGTAAGAGGAATATGGAGTTTGTAGATGGTCTGGCTGAGAAGGACACCGTGAACTGTACCGGGCCTTCCTTTGAAGACTGTGTAACAAGGCAGGAGCCTACCAAGGTTTCTACAGTTTTTACTACAGTATTCACACAAACAAACCTGAACTCTGTGAGAGTAATTTAATTTTCTTTGTTGTTTTGATTTGTTTGATTGCTTGTTTGGGGTTTTTGTTTGTTTCTGTTTTTGTGACTGACTTTACTTTCATCTCCAAAACCCAAAACCCATGCCTCTGCTGCTTGACGCTAAATTACAAGAAACGTGATTGTTGTATTGTTTTGGATTTATTTGCTTATTTATCCCAGTCTTCCTTCCAGAAATTGCCAGTCTGTCTGATGTTTTAAGGCAGCCACAGCACCTAACATAGACTGAGTAGTTGCTACATGCCAAACATCATATAGATAGAGAGATAAAATTCTATGAGATATGCACAGTTACTGTCTTTCCCTTCTATATTAAGAAACTGAAACAAGAGAGCCCAAGTTTCCTGAGTTTACATTGTAGCAGGTGGCAGAGACAACATCTGAGCCCAGGAGTCTGGCTCTGGAGCCTCCATTCTAAACCATTTGTTACCTCTTTCAAAAGAAGTTTCATTTAGTTGTTTTCTTCCATTCCTGGCTGGCCTGGAACTTGCTATGCAGATCAGACTGTCTTAAACTCACAGAGATCCTTATGACTCTGCATCCCCAGAGTTGGGATAAAAGGCATGTATTTTGTAAGAAAAACAGTTTCCTAGAAACCAGGTCTGTGTCCATACTCATCAGAATAAGGGCTTACATGTACCACCAGCACAAGAAGTCAGACATGGAAGACTCAAAGTAACCTGTAAAGATGGTAAAGCTCACAGAAACAGTGGCCTTTATATTTTGTTTTAGGGGTGGGAACTATTTTTTGATTAATCATTTATCATCTTTTTATTACTGATTTTTTGAAAGTGAAGTCTAGAAAAGAGACAGAATTTATTTGATATTATACAACTATACTTTGGCCTCTGAACTCCAAGCCACTGCTCTATACTAACCTGCTTTGAGCACCACCTACAGTGTGACTTTTGTTGAATTTGGTACTTGATTATGTCAGAGTGATACATGGTTTATAAATTCCAAGTTGCATATAAATGTATTTAGGAATCCCTTTTCTGCTGTCCCATACAAAACTTCCTTTTCTTCTGCAACATAGGTCTAACTTTCCACTTGATGGTAAAATCCCAAGATCAGAGCCTGTACCTCCTCCAAATGCCTCCTGTTTTCTTGGCTCTATCTGCTACTCAGCTAAGTGCATAGAATATGCTTTCTAAAAGATCACCTAGTCCCCTCTCCTACAAAGGATCTATGTGGCAGGAGTGAACTGATGTCTGTTGCTAACTCCAATATCCTTGCTATATGTGAGCCAACAAAGGCAAAAACAGACATTTGATTCTATAACCCTTCAGAATGACAGGGATATCAAGGGGCCCAAGAACAAAGGGACCAGGCTTAGCTCTGGCAGTAACCTCACTGGAGCAGACAGACAGAGAGCATATGAACATACAGACAAGCACACAGGGAAGCAGTGATCAAAGGCAGTGAAGAAGTGGATACCTGGGGTCGGATGCACTTGGATTTCTCTTTCAGCTTACCCTGTTAAGAGCCCATGGAATGGAAAGGCTGATGAGCAGGGTCCAAGGTTAGGGGTGAGAGGGAAGGGTGAGTGTTCCCTAAACCCCGAGTTGCCTTCTTTCTCCCCAGCCTGCTCTTTCACTAGTCCCCTCTGCCTCTATTTTCCTAACTTCTATTCTGTACAACATTTCTAATATCGATTGGGAATTGATCTCCATTCTCCCTAGTCTCATACTAGCTAGCCTCGCTAGTCCCAACACCACTCAGGTACTTCAAATCAAAGGATCTAAGTAATCATCTGTCCTTCTGGACCCCAGAATTTACAAACCTATGCCCCTCAGAACTGTAGGCTGTCAATGGGACTTTTCCTACAGCCTTCAGCAGAAGTAACTGGTCGGAAGCCACAAATGTAGCTCATTCAAGTCACAGTTCAATCAGGATGAGTACTAGTCACCCAAGTCAGCACATTTCCCACCCAAGCCCAAGCCTAAACCCCAAGGGTCCCCTGTGCTTATCAACCTTCACAGTTTTTCATGCGAAACTCCTAAAGCCCAAGGGCTTCTCTACCCATATTGAAGGTGAAAATCCCCTGCTCTCAGCCCTGTTAGAAGTTTTCCTGGAATTGTCAGAATTATGATGAAGAAGCAAAGGGGGCAAGGGAGGAAATTCTTGGGTAGGAAGAGGGGATTAGAGCCCAAAGGAGAGTAGTGTCAGATTCACCTGGACATCTGGACATGGCCTCTTAACTGGTGGGGACTGGCTGGGGGAGTCATTCATGCCCAGCTCTGCCCGCCCCAGATGTTTGACCACAATGCAGCATCTCACTGGGAAACCCCTGAAGAAAGAAAAGAAAAGGCTGAAGTATCAGCCTGACCGGCTAGAAGTTGACAAGATGTGCCCATGCCCCTCTAGGAGTATATAGCAAGGACAAAGGGAGGCCGGCAGTAGAGAAAGATCCTGTTAACCAGGTCAGTAGCCAGTAGGTGCACAAACTTACTTCTCTCGGCACTTCTCCAAGGACTCATCCGCCAGCTCCTTCAGGTTCACAAGTTTTTCCCCCCTGTAGAAGGCATCTTTGGGGAGCAATAAACATTCCAGGCCTTAGTGCACACTGTGTTCCCCAGTGGGCCCAATGGCCACAGGGCCCTTCCTGAATAGGCCTCTTGACTCTGGTTCTCCCAGATGATTTGGGCTGACATAGAGTCAGCTGAGGTAGGAGAAGGAGAAGGCAGGCAAGCAGTCCCTACCCTCCATTCCAAGTAGCCCCAAATCAACAAGCAGACTGGAGACCAAACGAGGTGTAGGAAGATCTGGAGAAGGGGTGAAAGAATTAATCACCTGTAGTGATGAGCAGACAGCAACTGGAGTCCAAGATCCTTTCACAGAGAGACTCTGCAGAGAAGCCTGCAAACTAGGGAAGGGGGAAGAACGCTGAGGGGAAGGGGAGAACTGGGGGTTGAGTGATCAAGGAAGGGAGGTGCTCATGAAATTCTGCATCTCCAAAACAGGGTTCCAGAAGATCCTGAATAACTGATTTGGACCTATATTTATGATTCTTCGCCATCCATGTCCAATTTCCTTCTCCACAACCCTGTCCCTCACCCTTGGTTCCTCTCACCAGCCCAACCTCCTACCACAATGGAGTGCAAAGCTCCAAGGCGAGCACATGCCAGCATAGCCACCACAAGTTCCAAGATCATAGGCATGTAGATGGCCACTCGGTCACCCTTCTGAATGCCTATAGGAAAAAAGACAAAACAGAGACCACAGGCCTTTCTTGCTATTCTTTGCTCCCTCCCACTCAGACGGCCCCTCCCAGCTAACTTTTTCTATTCCTGTTACCAGATTTCTTCCACTTCTTGTCCTCTTTCTCACCAGTTCCCCATATCCCTCAGGGTTAGGTCCTCTAGTTCCTCTGCCACACCCATACTCACCCTGTTTACGGAGAACATTGCTGAACTGACACACCTGGACCAGGAGTTCACGATATGTGATCTTGGTGGTCTCCCCTGGCTCATTGCCTTCCCTGAAATACACCAGAAACAATCAGTAATTAGGAGTATATCTTTGTTCTCTTATAAATAAGACAGGAGCAGTCCCAAAATTCCATCTGCTCTTACCAATGCCTGACAGTCTCCTGTCAGTGACTCTTCTGCTACATCTTTCTAAAAAAATTTTAATTAACTAATTTTTAAACTTTATATGTGTGAGTGTTTTCTCTGAATGTATGAATGTGTACCACCTTGCAAACCTGAGGCCACCAGAGGCCAGAGGAAGACACTGGATCTCCTGGCACTGGAGTTACAGATATTAGAAGTTGCCATGTGCATGCTCAGATCCTCTAGAAAAGCAGCCAGTTTCTCCAGTGCCCTGGTACCACATCATGAGCTGACTGGATGCTCACTGTGGCCTCTCAACATACTTTATATGCACATTTTATGAGATTGAAAGAGTACTGTCTATCTCTGAGTTGTATTTTTTATGTCGACAAAATGGAGTGATGAGCCCTTCTCTTTTACCCTGGGTTGTATTAAGGAGAAAGCATTAGAGGCACCTTGTTGTTGTTGTTGCTGTTGTTGTTGTTGTTGTTGCTGCCAATGCCAGTCAGGGTCTCATGCCTAGAACTCCTTACTGCCTGCTTCTGCCTCTCAAGTACTAGGACTAA
>JADRCH010000205.1:1167335-1202922 GCA_019843965.1 Rhynchomys soricoides | reverse complement strand
GATGTGTGTCACCAGGTCCAGCAAGATATGACTTTTGCAAAGCATCAAGACTGAATTAAAACCGTGTATAGTGACTCACTCCTATAACATCAGGAGTAATATCCTGTAATATCCCAAGAGACAAAGGGAGGAAGTTCTCAAGTTGAACTGTCTCAGTTTCAAGGCCAGCCTGGGTTCCATAGTAAGTTCCACGCCAGTTGGGGTTATAGTATGAGACATTGTCTTAAATAGATGATTGACTGATAGGCAGACAGACAGACAGATGACAGAGATAGATATAAGTATGATGACAGTCATCTGCATTCTCAATACTTGAGAAGTGAAGCCAGGAGGATCGAGCATTCAAAATCATCTTTGGCTATTTAGAGGGTTGGAGGCCAGTCTGGGCTACATGAAACCTTTCTGAAAAAAGACATGAGGAAACTGCTGTGGTATTTAGATATGGTGGTGCATGCCTTTAATCCCAGCACTAAGTAGGCTAAAGCAGGATCACAAACTTGAGGCCAGACTGAGCTACTATAGGAAAAAAATAAGTGGGGAAAAGAAAATTATATTGTTATTTAGAATAGGGTCTTCATATTTCCTGTGTTTGTTCCGTTACCTAAGGAATTTGTTTGAATATAGATTCCTAGACTTCAACTCAGACTAAATCAGGATACAAAATCTACTTATTTGTGTATGCACACACACACACACACACACTCACTCACTCACACACACGTACACACACACACACACACAACGCGTGCGCACACTCACCCATTCCTGTCACCATGTGGATACAGGGGATTGAACTCAGGCCATTAGGCCTGAAAGCAAGCATCTTTACCTAGTGAGCCATCTTGCCAGCTTAGAATCTGCTTTAAAATAATTTTTAAAAGTTTATATGTATGACCATTTTGCCTGCATATATGTATGTACATTATGTGATGGTCTGGTGTTCTCAGTGGTCAGAAGAGGGCTTTGGGTCCCACGGTAAATGGAGTTAGAGAGGATTATGAGCTGCCATGTGGTTGCTGGGAACTGGACTCTGGTTCTCTGGAAGAGCAACCAGTGCTCTTAATCACTGAGACATTTACCAGCTCTAGAATCTGCTTTACAAACACACACACACACAAACACACACACACACACACACTTGTTCTTGACAATGTGAATAGGTACAAAATACACTCTGACCACGCTCACCCCTCCTATCAATGCTGACACCTTTCTTTCCTATTAATCTCCTTCCCACTTTTATGTCATCCACTTTTGTTTTGTGACCCACTGAGTTTAACATCTGCAGGAGCACGGGTGTGGAGCTACCCACTGAAGCACAACACTATGAATCTGCTTCTTTATTACAGCTGGGACAAAAAATTTGAAAATCACTACCTTTTGACTTGAGGACATGGCTCAGTGGTACAATACTTGCCTGGCATGTGGCAGGCCCTTGGCAATGCAAGCATCAAAAACTGTGGGTTGTAGGTACAGTGGGGAACAAAGAGAGCCAATTTTTTAAAAAGATTAAATATATGAGTACACTGTAACTGTCTTCAGACACACCAGAAGAGGGCATCAGATCCCATTACAGATGGTTGTGAGCCACCATGTGGTTGCTGGGATTTGAACTCAGGACCTCTGGAAGAGTAGTCGGTGCCCTTAACCTCTGAGCCATCTCTCCAGCCCAAGAGAGTCATTTTTTAAAAGACAACCAATGAAAACAGGCATAGTGGAACACATCTCTTGTCCCAACACTCAGAAGATGAAGGCTAGATCTTAAATTCAAGGTAATCATGTGCTACACATAAATCCTTATAAATACAGTTTGATTATTTTGTCCCCTCTTTTTAGACAGAAGCACAAATCCCCTTTAATTTATTTATATCTGTGAGGGGTACAACATCACACATACTCCGTGTCCAGTGACCTTTATAGGAAAGTTGCTTTGAAATTTGGCACAAACAATGCCATTGTTTCCATGAGCCTCAACTACCTTTCTCCAGATTACTCTGGTTTTACCCAGGAGTAATTCTGTTGTGTTTCGCTTTATACACATAAGCAAAACTCTTGCCTAGATACAATTTAGTTTTATCTCAAGCATAACTTACTGATTTTATTAAAATCATTATTGATTTTAAAAAGAGCTAAGTGCTCTCTTTGGTTCTAGGAACTTTGGTTATAGCTAGCAAAAATGGCCTTGCCCCATAGTATTCCAGATATATCTGCCTTTTAGAAGGTCTGTTCCCATAAGATGGGCACATGCTTTTAGCACTCGTGAGGCAGAGGCAGATAGATCTCTATGAGTTCGAGGCCAGCCTAGCCTACACTGTGAGTTTCAGAACAGTTAGGGCTACACAGAGAAAATCCAGTCTTGAAAAAAAAAGGAGGTGGGAGGGAGGAGAAGGAAGAGAAAGACAAGAAGGAAGGGGGGGGGAGAGGAAGAGAGAGATGGAGAAGAAAAAGAGGAGGAGGAGAAAAAAGGGGAAGAAGAAGAGGAGGAGGAAGAGGAAGAAAAGAAAAGAAGAGGAGGGGGAGGAGGAGGAAGAGGAAGAGGAGGAGGAGGAGGAGGAAGAGGAGGAGGAGGAGGAAGAGGAGGAGGAGGAGGAGGAAGAGGAGGAGGAGGAGGAAGAGGAGGAGGAGGAGAAGGAGGAGGAGGAGGAGGAGGAGGAAGAAGAAATAATAATCCCATTCCTAGCAGGCATCAACATGTGCCAAGATGGCAGAAAGAGCTTTATCCTGGTTTTCATTGGTGTTTTTTTTTTTAATATTCATGTATTTACTTGTGTGTGTACACGCACATTCCATGGTGCCCATGTAGAGGTCAGAGCTGGTTCTCACCTTTCACCCTGTTGAAGCAGGATCTTTTATTTCTGCTGTGCTGTGTACTCAGGGCTAGCTGGTTCAGGAGCACCCGGGCAGTTCTCCTGTCTCTGCCTCCCATCTCACTCAGGACTGCTGGGATTACAGGTGTCCACTACCACATCTGGCTTTTTACGTGGGACCAGGGATTGAATTCAGGTCTCAGGCTAGCACTGCTAACACTTTACCCACTTAGCTATCTCACTGGCTTTCTTTTCCCTCCTTCCCTCCCTCTTCCCTCCATTTGTCTTGGTATAGGGTCTCACTATGCAACCCAGACTGGCTTCAGACTCCCAATTCTCCTGTCTGCCTCTCAACTCCAAAGAATAGGATTACAGGTGCAAGCCTTCACTCTGCCTCACGTGCTGCTTTCCCATCTCCTTTTCCTTGGGCAGGATAATCCTAGGCTGAAATGGTTCTTATTACTTTGATTTCACAGAATATGATTGTTTTTTATAAATCTTTATTTTTCTGATGACTGAACAAAAAGTGTTAATCAGAGATCTCTCCCTACCATGTTTGGGTTCTGGGAATCAAACTCAGGTTATCAGGTTCGTGACGGGCACTTTTACATGCTATGCCATTTTGTTTTAAAAACCAAAACCAAAACCAAAACAAAAAACCTTTAGCCAATAAACAAACAAACAAATAACTTTTACTATAAAAATAAAACAACTTCTTAAATGAATGTACTTAGTTTTTAATTCTAGAGGTAACATCTTTAAAAATAAAATACTCTGGGGGCTGGGAATATAGTCACTTGGTAGTATGCTTGCCTAACATCTATGAAGCTCCTGGGTTCACTCTCCAGCACTGCATAAAATGGGCAGGCAGCACATGTTCATAATCCTAGTGCTAAGAGGTAGAGGCATAAGGATCAGAAACTCAACATCATCCTTGGCTACATAGTGGGTTTCAGACCAGCCTGAGCTAAATGAGATCTTACCTGTGAGTAAATAAATTAAATAAAGTAATGAATAAGATAATTTTTTCTTTTTGAGACAGGGTCTTACTATATAGGTTTGCCTGACCTAGAACTCACTATATAGACCAGGCATGCTGGAATTTAACAGACAGAGATCCACCTCCTCTGCTTTTCTAGTTTTGGGATTAAAGGTATATACATAATTTTCAACTCAGGAACAACAGCTTTGAAAATGTCACCCAATTTCTATAATATAATTTCTATCTCCTGACTCCCTAGGTTTGGACTTTGGTTGGTTGGTTGGTTGGGTTTTTTTTTTTTTGTCATTCTTTCTTTGCGTATTCAACAACTAACTAACATGTGTTAACAAATACATGTGCAGAACTGCACTGATGTACAAGATACCTGACTTTGTGGAGCTTGTATGCTAGTGATACTGCAGGTAATATACAATAAACAAATTAAGCCAGGATAATTTTAAGTTTTGATAGGTGTTACAAATAAATAAAATATAGTGATAGAAAACTGAGTGACAAGGAAAAATATCTTTTAAAAATATGCAATTTTAGCTGGGTACAGTGGCGTATTCCTGTATTCCTGAAACTCAGAAGGTTGAGGCAGGCAGATTATCAAAGGTTTAAGGTCAGCCTGGGCTACATAGTGAGTTCTAGACCAGCCTGGGCTAAAAGAATGAGACCTTATTTCAACAACAAACACATACAAAGGAAGTACCATAATCACATGTGGAAATTTAGATATAAGAATATTTTTTCACTTTCCTCTACTGTTATTTAATGATTTTTAATAAGTAATATAAGTGATACTCCATGAAAATAAATGTCCCTCTCAATCACCCCACCTGCTGACAACCACTGTTACTGATACTCTGTATAACTTTCTAGAGACTGTGTGCAGATACAGCCCCTCTTAGTGTGGAGAGCTCCTGTGGAGTGACCAGAATAATGACCTCAAAGGACGTCTGTACTTTAGCATCTTCATAAGATCCTCAGGATACCTGGAGGCAGAAACTTAAAATGTTAGCCTTTAAGGAGATAAGCACCTGACAGCCCAGCCAAGCAAGGGATAAGGGTAGGAAAAAGTGCTCCACTCAAGGGACACACGTTAGACGAAGATGTCTATGTACATGTATTCTTACATATTCTAATTTTCCATACAAATGATGGAATTGTAATTATTGCTTCTTTTTGAGACCATATAAACCTATGTAGCCCAGGATTACCTCAATATCACAATCCTTTTGTCTGAATTTCCCAAGGGCTCCTATTATAGGCATGTACTGTGTGTGTGTGTGTGTGTGTGTGTGTGTGTGTGTGTTTGTGTTGACAGGGATGTAAACCAGAGCCTCAGACATTCTAGGCAAGCGTTCTACCACTGAGATAAAGCTTTAGCCTTTAGTTATTTTATACATGAAATAAAGTGAACAAATGTTGCATGTATAACTCAATCATCTTGCTTTTAAAAATGTAAACCTATGGCTTGGTACCATTCTCTATCAAGAATGGTTTCGTGCTCTTTATTTACTATTTGTATATTATAATTAATTTAACAAGTAATACTTTAATGGCCATCTTTATTCATATGTTATTTATAAATATATCCATAGAATTAATTATTAGAAATACAATTTTAGGGCCAAAAGATATGTGCATTTTATATATTGATCACTATTAAGAAATTACCACTTTAGCTAAGAGTGTAGGGAAGGCCAGGAGAAGTGCTATTTCAGCTAAGATCTCAATAAGAAATAGGCAACCATGTCAATTCTTGGAACGAATATTCTGCACACTGAAAGCATCAAAGAAAAAGGTATTGAGGCCTACTCAAAGAACAGAATGGAACTCAATGTGGCTGGAATACATCGAGTAACAGATGGGAACAAGAGCTAGGCATCATCCAAATCAGGTAGAGCCTTGTAGGGTGGTAAGTTTACATTTTATTCTAAGTGTATTCTTCCTGGCTTTCCTTATCCTCCACATTTTAAGCTCCATTTTACATTTCTGTGCTTGCTTGTTTGCTTGCTTGCTTGCTTGGACTATGGTGCATATGTGGAGGTCAGAGAACAACCTAAGGGAGTTGATTCCTCAATACCATCATTTAGGTCCCAGGTCATCAAGCTTGGTGGCAAGCTCCTTTACCTACTGAGCCATCTGCCCAGCCTCTTCCACACTTCTCACCGAGCCATTGCTTGTATTTAAAATGTTCCTCTTCCTTTTTCAGATGCAATACTATATAATATCCCCAACAAGCCATCTGCACTCCCTCCCCCTTTACTATTTAGAGTACTTATGAAGAAGGAAATGGAAACCTAGAGAAAACTAGCCAGCCAAGGTCACACAATAATAAGTGACAGAGCCAAGAATAGATCCTCAGATCTTCTGATTTCAAGTCAGGACTATTTCCTCACAGTGTAAGGGACATGGAGAGGCAAGGTGCCAGGCCTTTTCTTATGGAGACAAGTTACACAGAAATTATTAGCCTCTGTCCTGCTTCTGGCTTGATGAGTCAGTTGCTATCTTCTCCTTGGCTTTACCCCTCTTGGGGCGAGAGAAGCCAAGCATAGCAAGCTTACTAAAATGGGACGGAACAAGGACAGAGGAAACTGGCAAATGGCCCTGACTGCCAGAAGCAGAAAAGCTGCCCACAAACAAATGCTACAGAAACTTCAAAACATCTCCACGAATGCTGACGTGTGTGTCCTTATGCATAAATCCCCAGTATGTACCACGTACTAGCTCACCTTTGTATATGCATTTGCATAAAACCATATATATTAATATAGGAACATTCTAGTCACAAAAGCCACTAGGCTACACACACAAACACAAATAAGCATAAATATATGTGCCCAGAATTCAAACACAGGTTTGTCTGAAAGTACATTTACATACCCACTTACAGGCACATTTTGTCTTTTTAGAAACTTTTCATCAAATCACTCTGCTTTTTATTTCTTTTTTCATAAAACCTTCCATTACTTGAAATAATCTCCCTTTGATCCTAATCATAACTAGTAGTCTCTTTAAACCTCAGAAGTAGTCCAAATTAAGAGTTCAAAGATCAGCCGGGCAGTGGTGGCGCACACCTTTAATTCCAGCACTTGGGAGGCAGAGGCAGGCGGATTTCCAAGTTCAAGGCCAGCCTGGTCTACAGAGTGAGTTCCAGGACAACAGCCAGGGCTACACAGAGAAACCCTGTTTCGAAAAGAGTTCAAAGATCCTAGTGGGCTTTGTATGTTGAGAAGGCCAATTCTCACTCCCTTGCCCCTTCTAAGCAGCCAGGGTTATTATTCGTGTACTTTATTGGGATATAAGCTTCACTACAGCAGACACCTGCCCTGTCTTGTTCACTGCTCTATCTCTGGCACTGAGGATAAGGTTTGGTAGACAGATGATGAATGGGAACAGATGTGTACAGCTCATATGTTCACAGCTTTTTGAACCCACTTATGCGCACGCCTGCACACACACACACACACACACACACACACCAGTGTGTGTTCCTCTCCTTGGCTAAGGCACAAACTATACATTATTGATATAGGTACATTACTCATTCCAGTGTCTTCTTTCTCTGTCACAGACACCAGGCTGGGGACCCTGGCTGGTTAGAAGGGGCAAGGGAGTGAGAATTGGCCTTCTCAACATACAAAGCCCACTAGGATCTTTAAACTCTTAACAGAAAAATTAATTTGGTCTACTTCTGAGGTTTAAAGAGACTATTCATCATGATTGGGATCAAAAGATGGTTTAAAAAAAAAAAACCACCAAAAACCAAAACAAAACAGGTACAATGACTCAGAGTCTAGTCTTCTTGCTTCCACACTGAGAATTGCAAGATCAAAAATTAACAGGGACTGGGTTTGAGATGTAGCTCAGTAGCAGAGCATTTTTCAAGCATTTACAAGGTTCAACTCTCAGCACAGTGGGAAAAAAATTAATCATGTCCAGGTAAATAAGTGAAGAGGGTAACATAACTAAAATTTTCAACAGAGATAGAAAATTGTTCTCCTTTCTCTTAGGTATTCTATGTAACAGTAACTATATGTGTAGAATTATATTTAGCCTCAGTTTAGGGGTAACAATAGAGGAATCAACTAGAAAGCACAATACATGTTTTGGCAAAAGGACCCATCTAGTACCTAAACTTAATGCATCTAGTACCAGTATTTAAACCAGTTAAGTCAATTTTTTAATGGTTCAATGTTGCCATTCTTTAAAGATCTGGAATCTAAAATTGTAAGTACCGATGACTAGTTTTTTAAAAGTTTAAAACACTGGAAACCAAACAGAACTATTAATGAGAGATTTAACTGATAGATTACTGATGGGGAAATCCACCCGCAATGAAGGCCAAGTGATTAGTAAGATTACACAGTCCTTCTCATGTTCCTCCTCTGGGGAATCTTTTCCAGAGAGTCCTTCCAAACTAGCCCTTGTGTACACCCTCCAATTAGTCCACTGTTAGTTAAAAAAAAAATACATAGGGGCCAGGTGGTACACGCCTTTAATCCCAGCACTTGGGGGGCAGAGGCTGGTGGATCTCTGAGTTGGCCAGCCTGGTTTAGAGAGTGAGTTCTAGGACAGCCAGGGCTTGCACAGGGACACCCTGCCTCAAAAAAACAAAAATTACACACACACACACACCACACACAGTGAAGAAGTTGCTCAGTGGTTAATGTTCTTTCGAAGGATCAAAGTTCCATTCCCAGCACCCACATCAGGTAGCTCACAATGGTCTAGAACTCCAGCTTCAGGGAGCCAACACCTCTTTCATCTTCCTGGGCACATGCACAGCTGCACATACATACCCATAAATATTAAAAATTTAGTATATGTATATACATACATAATGTTTTTATAATTATTTTTATTGTCCTTGTCAAAACCACTGCTACATAAGTCAGTGGTTTAAGTCTTTTGTTCAAAAACACTTAGGTTGGTTCTCATACAGTTTTGAGTCAAAGTCCAAGTCCTTCCAATTCTACTAATTCTTACATGATTTAGTCCCTCTCTGTCTAGTCCCTCACATATTCTTGTTCTTTCTTCCTTTCCTGTACCTTCTGCTTCATATACTCGGCTGCCTTAGTGCTTGGCAAAACAATAAATCCCAGAGTCATTGTCCTCTACTTGTAGCACTGTTCCCCAGATGACCACATGGCTTGATCTTTACCTTTGAATCACTGATGAAATGTTGGCTTCTTTTATTTATTTTGAGACTGGACCTCACTTTGGAGCCCAAGCTGAAGTAGAACTCATTATGTAGCCTAGGCTGGCCTCAAACTCAAAGCGGTCCTGCCTTACTCTCCCCAATGCTGGGATTACTGGAAACATTGTCTTTTCAGTGAGGCTATCACCGACCACCTCATGGACAAGCACTCCCTCCCTTTACAAGGAACGTCTTCTAAAATCAGTTATAGTTCCTCTTTTCCTCCATTTACTGCCAAAACAGAAAATTCTTTTGCCCTTCCAGTGCCTTTCAGCTCATTTTCCTTGTGACACCATGACACACACAACCTTCTACTGCACTTGAATGGGTCTAACTTTCCCTATTACACCCAGAGGGCAAAAGTCATGTTCTTTCTCTGCCTCTTCCAAATAAGGCCAGCATAAAAGGGTACTCAAAGTCATGGTCAAATCATTAGAAGACTGATATGTGATTAGCAGAGAAGATCCTCTCTTTCTACTAGAAAGATAAGCATCAGATTTATGATCTGAAAATTGGCTGTTTCCCTAGAATGATAGAAACTAGCTCCTGAAGGTAGAGGCTAAAGTGGTCTTGTTCACTGCGAAATCCCCAATGTCTTGCATGGAAACTTGTTTATAGTAGGCAGTTAATATATTTTTCTGAATGAATTAATAAATATGAAAGATTTTTATGGGAATGAAGCAGGCCAGCACTATGTACTATAAGTGGAATAGTTAGATCTCCAGGCTGGAGAGATGGCTCAGCAGTTAAGAGCACTGACTGCTCTTCCAGCGGTCCTGAGATCAATTCCCAGCAACCACATGGTGGCTCACAACCATCTGTAATGGGATCCGATGCCCTCTTCTGGTGTGTCTGAAGACAGCTACAGTGTATTCACATACAATTAAAAAAAGAAAGAAAGAAAAAGAATAGCTAGATCTCTTTGGATAGCTCGATATAAAGAAAGCCTTTCTAACTGTCAGAGGTATCTAAAGATAGAATATGCTCCTTTAGGAGATTTCCACTCTGAAGGTAACATAGAATTGAGATTTGTAGAGATACTAAAAAACAGGTTCTGTCACAAGAACCAAACAAAAGCAGTATTTCTGAAAGTATACTCAAATAATGCTAGTAATGTAGATTCTAAGAAATACCCCCAAACATACACTCTAGGGTTAAGAATAGGATCGTTCAGTTTGCTTGGGACAACTTCAGCAACTATTTATACTAGATCATTCTTCAGAGAATGTAGTCTTAGTATTTTTTGGTTTTGGTTTTGAGACAGAGTCTTGCCTATGCAGCTAATGTGGCTTCAAACTCCAGTGAATGCTGGGAATAGAGGTGAGTGACATCATACTGATGTTGGACTTTCCATTTTACAAATTCCTCATATAGGTTATATTCTTGAAGATTAATTGTAAGGCCTTTCAGCTTCTTTTTTAGTTTTAGTAGTATTGGTGATCAAACTCAGGGTCTTGTATATGTTAGGCAAATGCTCTAGAACTGAGTTACAACTCTCTAAGCCTTGGTCTTTTGAGACCAGGTCTCACTATGTAACCCAAGCTCCCCTCAACCTCAGGGGTTATGAGATTGCATGCATACCATTTCATGCATGGTAGAAGAAGAGTATTTCAAGCAAGGAATGGTGGTGCATGCCTTTATTCCTAGCACTCAGGAGTAAGAGGCAGGCAGATCTCTATGAGGCCAGCCTGGTCTACAGAGTGAGTTCCAGGACAGCAAAAGCTACTATACAGAGAAATGCTGTCTTGAAAAACAAAAGAACAACAAAAATGCTATAAAAATAGTAATACTTCAAAACAGTAAAATGAAGAGATAACATGAGACAGTTCTATGACCCATAAAGTGTTGCACAAATGTAAAGATTCTGATACAAGCATACCCTCGGGTCACTTTTCCCTTCCATCAAGGGAGTAGGAAATGGAAACAACATAATTTGACAAATTACCAGCCTAATGTTCCCCTGGGTATACTTCTGCTCTAACTGTAGCAGAAAGCCTGAAAGAATGGTAGAGGGAGGCATAGCTCCAAAATTGAATTATAAATCACTCAGAAAGTTAAAGAATGGAGCTTTTGATATCCAACATTCGTTCTTACATATGAGAACCCTGAGGACCAGGAATAGGAAGTGATGGTCTTGGGGTTCCCTAGCACATTACATTATTCTAAAGTGGTACTATCCAACCCAGTAGCCATTAGTCACGTATGACTAGTAAACACTTTAAAATGTGAGTGAAAAAACAGAAAATTTCATTTATTTAATCTTACTTTAAAAATAAACTAACTTGTGGTTAGTAGTCACCATCACATTGGACACAGCAGCTGGATATTCTAAATGCCTTTCTAGTCAAGACATTTTCCTCCTAAATAACCTGGCCTTTTCCAAAGGGAGTTATTTCCAAAGCCAGAAGAGAAAGGTTAGGGAAGAAAATCTGTGTTAAAGCCCTGAGAACTGCATGGTTAAAAGAATCCAAACTCACAGAGATGTGTCTGCTTCTGCCTCCTGAATGCTAGGACTGGTGCATCACCAATGCTCAGCCAAAAAAAAAAAAAAAAAAATGTTAAGAGAGTAAAGTCCTAGCTCCTCTGTTTCTCTGTGCAATCTTTCCTGACACTGACCCATTAGAACGTCTGGGGAGAGAGAGAGCGAGTTCTCCTCTGCCCTCTTCCACAACCACCCTTCTCCTATGCTTTAAAAACTGCCAGTCCTCTCCTAACCTAACAATCATGGGGGTGGTTGAACCTATGCCGCAGATATCCTAGGTGACATGCTCTCAGCTGATCTATAACCCCAGTGCTGAAAGAATCACTTTTCAGGAGTACTCTACCCCCATGTAACAACTATTTGAGAATCTTATAAAAATAGATCCAGCGGTTTTATTTTCTGTAGATTCTGGTTATAGGCTGGCAGAGCTGGAAAGATGGTTTAGCAGTTACGAGCACTTTCTGCTCTTCCTGAGGACCCAGGTTCTATTCCCATCACCCATATGGTAGCTCATAACTATCTGTAAGTCTAGTTCCGGGGTATCTGATCCCTCTTCTTCCTTCCACAGTTACTGCTCACTGTGGTGCACATACATACATACAGGCAAAACACCCATACACATAAAAATAAAAATAAACAGCCTGGGATGGGGTCCTGGATTTCTAGCACAATTTTCAAGTGTTTACTTTTACATACAAAAGTACAGGATCCCCTAGTTTTGAATTTGGAGTTACTAGACCTACAAACTCAGCCTTTATTTTTTTATCTCTGTAAGATATAAGACAGGAAAAGAAGGTTGGAAGAGAGAGAAGCCAGTGTTAGACCAGATAACCTCTGTGTGTCTCAGACATGTTGATTCTTTCCTCCTTCCCAGTGGTAGGGGAGCAGTTCTCTAAATAGGTTTTTTTTTTTTTTTTTTTTTTTTTAAAGAAGAATGTAGATTCAGAAAGGAAGAGGATGGAAACAGCAGAAGTTGGAGTCTGGTCAACACATGCTCTTACACTTCTACAGTGGATCAGTGGGCTCATCCCTAGAAGAGCCAGAGTATGAAACTTATATGGTCATTGAATACTTGCTTACATGGGGTAGAGGGAAAACTTATCTGATACAGAGATCAAAGAAAAGTAACGCCATACCTGCCTCACGTGTTGAGTAAATCAATCCAGGTGCAGCTGGTTCCTCACGTGACTACACTATATAACCTTTTTAAAGGTCGCCTTTAACCTGATCCTCACAACTGCCCTAGCAATAGGCAGAACAAGTATCACTATTCTCATTTTAAAATTACAAGAAGTCCAGAGGAAGAGTTTGCCAAGGTCACACAGGGGCTAAATGTAAACCCAGGGCCCAGGTTTGGAATTCCAGACTTTGCTTCACTGCAGCAACCAAAGTATCACATGATCTTTTCAGCTGCTGACAACTTCCTGAAAGACCCACAACCTCAATCAAGCAAGGACGATCTCATATTTCAACTTTAATAGTCCTTGTTGGCCAGGCCGTGGTGGCACACACCTTTAATCCCAGCACTTGGAAGGCAGAGGCAGGTAGATTTCTGAGTTCGAGGCCAGCCTGATCTACAGAATGAGTTCCAGGACAGCCAGGGCTACACAGAGAAACCCTGTCTCAAAAAAACCAAAAAATAAAAAAATAAATAGTCCTTGATGAATGGTGAGATAGCTCAATGGCTGTAAGTGTGCTTGCTGCCAAGCCTGCCAAGCCAACTTCAATTCTTGGAACATGCATGGTAGTAAAAAAAAAACCTGTCTCCCACAAACTGTCCTTTGGCTTACACACACACACACACTCACACACACACACGCACACACACTCACACTCACACACACGTACACACACACGCACACTCACACACTCACACACACTCACACACATACACACCACTACACACAAACACACTCACTCACACACTCACACACACACTCACACACACTCACACACTCACACCACTACACACACACTCACACACACACTCACACACGCACACACACACACACTCACACCACTACACACAAATAAATGTAAAAAAAAGTTGGTGGCATTGTCGAGAGTCATGGGAGCATATGTACGCCATTCGCTCCTGCAGATGCCCTGCACATACCCACACTCTCCCTTGAAATCATTTCCTGTTTTACATTTCTTTGTTCCCTTATTTCACATTGATCCTAACAATTTGTTTCTAAACAAGATTACAGCTGACAATCTTGTGAGTCCCATGAAAACAGAGAGCAGATTTCTTTTATCATCTACCTACTGTACTATCTGAAACCTATCTACAAATATTTATAAATATCAAAAAGTTTAAAACCTGCTGCTAGAGTCTAGTAGAGTATTTATGGGTTGATGCCCACTAAATCTAGATATCATATTTAAGATTCTCTAATAGACATTAAGTTGTTAGGTTGTTTGGGGGACTACTTCAATTATTCAGTCTTCAAGAAGAGCTGATGCTAAAGTTAGTAATAGGAGGTCTGTATGACTGAATAGATTTCCAAAAATGTATCTCAACTACTAGTATAAAATAAATAGCAACCAATTTAGTTAAGTATCTATGTTACATTTTGTTGTCTGTTAAGACTGAAATTATTATTATTATTATTATTATTATTATTATTATATTTTTAAATTTCACATGCGTTGATGTTTTACCTGAATGTATGTCTGTATGAGGGTGTCAAAATCCCTAGAACTGGAGCTACAGACAGCTGTGATCTGCCATGTAGATGCTGGGAATTGAACTCTGGACCTCTGGAAGAGCAGCCAGTGCTCTGAACTGCTGAGCCATCTCTCCAGCCCCTAGAGATAGTCTTTTAAGACCATGAGAGTCAAGACTGAACTGAAGGGCTAGTCTAGACTGAAGGAGACTAAAAAGACAAAGCAGCACATATTATATATAATTCTATTGCTGAGCCCTCTTGCTATAAAGGACATTACTGGAACAATTTCAACGAAGTGGCAATGGAGTCAAAAGATTAGATGGCAAATGCTATATGGATAGTGATTCCCTATTGAGGGTTATATTACAGGAGAAAGTTCTCATTTATATTACCCTCAAGTTGTTCAGGGAAAGGTTATTTTCATTGTATTTGCAAATGTTCTACAATTGTGATAATTTTCTAATTGTCACGGTATGTTTATTCATCTTAAACTTCAGCTAATCCTTGTGGCAGTTCTTCTGGTTTTGATTTTATGATAGTAGAGACTGAACCTAGGGCCCACATAAAAACATACTACCACTGAGCTATAGCCCTAACCTTACTTACTTTTACCAGGCTGGACTTACAAGCACAAGCAGGCCTTGAACTCTCAATTCTACTGCCTAATTCCCTTGAGTAGTTGAGATTGCAGGCCTGTTCCACCAGACCTGGATCCCTTGTAATCTTTTGAGATGGACCAGATTTGCTATGCCTATTTGAAAGATGAAAAATCTTAGCCTCAAGAAAGATGTCACTACTTGTTTAAGATTCCAAAGCAACTAAGGCCTCTACCTACAAATCTTCAGGCTGGACTTCTTATTTTCTTAAATATACTCGTAATCAAAAGAATGTTTATTTTTGAAAATATAAATCTGATCTGTTGTGTCCATACTTGAGCCCTTCAATGACTTTCTAACACTTGTCACAACTACAACTTTATATGTTTGAACATGAAACAAAAAGTTCTGGTCTTCTTCCCAGAACTTCTCCGCCAAGTATCTTATCCCTCTAGAATGATGGAAATTCCATTTCCTTTTTTCCAGTTGATAAGACAAATGAGGAAAAACTTAAGAGATGTGTCTTTTCGTTGTTGTTTTAAAGATTTGTTTATTTTATGAATATGAGTACATGGTCTCTCTCTCCTCCGACACACCAAAAGAGGACATCAGATCCCATTACAGATGGTTTTGAGCCACCACGTGGTTGCTGGGGTTTGAACTTAGGACCTCTGGAAAAATAGTCAGTGCTTTTAACCACTAAGCCATCTCTCCAGCCCTTGATTTTTATTGAACATAGTTGCTCTGTGTAGCCCAGCCTCATACTCCTGTTTCAGCCTCCTGAGTGCTAGGATTATATACATTGATACCATGCTTGGCTCCTTTGAGATATTCTTTTTTAATGTATTTTTTTGCATTTACTTATTTACAGTGTATATGCACATGTGCACATATGCATGACATAGCATATGTGTGGAAGTCAGAGGACAAGTTGAGGGTGTCAATTCTTTCATGTGGGTTCTGGGAGTCAAACTCAGGTAATTAGACTTAGTGGCAAGCACCATTACCTGATGAGCCATACTGCTGGCCCTCCTTGGAGATATGTTTTCACTTTATTTTCTTATATATAAGGCCCATCTATTACATCTATTGACTTTGCTTTCATAATATACAAAATCTGCCCATTTTCCTTGACTTCTATCATTATGGCTATTGTTGACTCTTTTCTGACCTACAAAAGTGGCTCTCTGCTGATCACCTATGAATTGCTCTAAGCTTGTTCTGAAGTTAATATGTAAACTATATATTGTACATATTCAGTGGAAAATTATTTAATGAGTAAGCGTATCTCAGTTAAGGAAAAGGTACTACTCTATTAAGATTTCCTTTGCCGGGCAGTGGTGGTGCACACCTTTAATCCCAGCACTCTGGAGGCAGAAGCAGGCAGATTTCTGAGTTCGAGGCCAGCCTGGTCTACAGAGTGAGTTCCAGGACAGCCAGGACTGTACAGAGAAACCCTGTCTCGAAAACAACAGCAACAACAAAACAAATAAACAAACAAAAGATTTCACTTTAATATCTTTAGCTTTATAAATAGTAGTTGGCATTTCCAAAAGCAGCTCTCTTTTACTCTTTTAATAAACCACTGACTAGACAAATGACCAAATGTTAGAAAAGCAAAGGCTGGGTGAGTAGAAGCATGATGTCTCTGAAGACAGAACGTAAATTGCCTCCTTTCAGAATAAATTATAATTACTTTGAGACCCTGGCCAAGTCATTTATACTGTCTGAGCCACAAGCTCCAAAATTTTATGAACTATATCCAGGTTAAAAAAAATAAGAGAACAATTACATAAGTACAGCAACAGGAGACATAGTTTATTATTAGAAGTAGAGAAATTTATACCTGTAATCTTGGCACTTAGTGGCTGAGGCAGGAAGATTTGTGAGTTCAGTACCAGGTAAGTCAGGGCTACACAACAAAGACCCTATTTCTAAGGAAAAGAAACAAGAAGAAATCAGTCAATCAACCTCAGGTAGTAGGAAAAGCTCTAAGAGGCTGAGTAGTCAAGCACAGCTGCCCGTGTAATTAATATCACTGTAGTCATGAACAGTCAAAACATGGTAACGTTGAGACATGAGACAGACCACAGCTGGACTATGAGAGATCTTAGCCAACTAGAGTGTGTCTGGAGGAAACATGCTAATGACAAAAGGATGATGTAGGAAACTATATCATGTGAAGAACCAGAGAATGTGGACTCGGTATTACCTCATCCATAAAACAAGAACACTACAAAAGATTAAAGGTTTTTTTCTTTTACATGAACTCTGCAAGTTCCCACACACATCTATCACAGATTCCACAGAAACATGGGAAAGAAAACAGTGTGATGTGACCCTGGAATTCCATCTGTGCTCCTACAAAAATTAATCCAGTGACTTCTCACAACAACCAGTGTGATAAAAATCTGTTATTATTCCCATTTTACAGATGGGAAAACTAAGGCTTAAAGAGGTAAGATAAGTTAATGTGTATGGTGATGGGCCTCCTCTGGTAACCACACATTATTGAAAACACCCTGCAGAGTAACTGCAGAGTTCTGTGGTTTTGATTTATTTACAGGATTATGTCTAGGTTTGTCAGAAGGAACTACAAGACAGTTAACAAAAACCAGGAAAGAACTTAACAATTTCTTTTTACCTTCCTTATTGCATATCCATATGAGCTCTATGTTTCTTATGTGTGATAACTTAAGGAATGAATCTGATTTGAACTCATTAATGTTTAGGGAAGGTGTTAGAATTTGAGAAGTAGGAAGAATCCATAAACTCTAAAAGTGATCCTAAAGTAAAATGCTCAAAGAAATTAGAGCTCAAAGACCCTAGATGTGGAATTTTGAAGTTGTAATCAGTACGCTCATAATTCAAGCAGAAATAAGAAGCCCAAATAAAACTAGATTAAACATTAGCTCTTTTTAAAGGGCCATATTGTGCCAGTGAGATGGCTCTTCAGATAAGAACACTCACCACCAAGCCTGACAACTTGTGGGTCAGAACCCACATGGTAGGAGAGAACAGGCTGGTGATGGGAATGGAACAGAAAGATATCACTTTAGTTAGTTAGAGGAAGGAAACTTACTGGTAAGTATGAGTGGAATAGAAGAAAGGAACAAAGAAGAAAGAAACAAGAAGTCTGTTTAATATCTTATCTTTCACAGACACATGCTCATTTGAGCAAAGGTTAAATTTGTCCTCTAAAATAAGACTTTGCCTGTAACTTCTCTGTCACTGTCTTTGTCTTAGTGTGGTAGGCAAGAATGTTAGTGATGATTTACATGATTAATAAAATAATCAGTCACAAAATATGAGGATAGTTATTCAGGGAGAGATAACAAGTATTTTATAGGTAGCTGAATGAGTGAGAACTGGTATGTTCAAAGAGGTAGTAAGTTATTTGTATATGTAGCCTATATAATGGCTCAAGAGCATCCTTGGCTAGACAGCAAGTTAAAGATCAGCCTTGGCAAATAAGGTTTATGAAAAGAAAGTGGGAATAATGGTTGATGACTGATATTTTTTGTCATATGTACTAGAATTCTATCTCTAGTTTACACTAGGAAAGGTCCCCAGTCGCCAAAGCCCAACATCTTTGGTACTGTCTACCTGTCTACAGCACCCAGTTAAGGCATCTCTACCATGAATAACAAACTCTCAATTCTCTGGATTCACACTCCTGCTTCCACACACATTTTCTGTTTTTGCTTTTGAGACAGGTTCTGAAATAGCTAGGCATGCTTCAGACTGGCTTTGAACTTTTTTGTTTGTTTGTTTTTCGGTTTTTCGAGACAGGGTTTCTCTGTGTAGCCTTGGCCATCCTGGAACTCACTCTGTAAACCAGGCTGGCCTCGAACTCAGAAATCCACCTGCCTCTGCCTCCCAAGTGCTGGGATTAAAGGCGTGAGCCACCACTGCCGGGTCTGGCTTTGAACTCTTGATGCTCCCACTTCCACCTCTCAATTGTGAGGACAGCAGATGTGTGCCACCTGGCCCAGTTCCAGATTAACCTTCTTAAATCTACTGTGACCACATCACTCTTCTTTATAAGAATCTTTTAACATCTCAAAAGTAGTGATCTCCCACTTCTGGACCTTATCCACTATCTAAAAAGTATTGAGGTCAGCAGGCAAAAACGTTCCAAGACAGAAAATTCCATGGACTCTTTACTCATAATAGACCCAGATTTTGAGCACCTTTAACCACTTTTACAACTACAACTACCTAAGTCATCGTGTCTCACCTAGATTTCTACTATGCCTTGTAATTAGTCTCTGAGCTTCTACTTTTTATTCTCAATTTAAAAGACAGATCCTAAGTATAATACACGTCATTGCCACGTCACTGCTCAAGACTGTCTAGTGCATTCCCATTTTCACCATGTATAAAAAGCCACCATCTATACTGGCTTTCAGGGATCTAAATGATCTAGCAGCCTGCTGACCTCAGTACTTCCCCAGCCCTCTCCTTACATGGCTTGAGCTATACTGACTTACCAGTCTTCAAACACATCAAGCATCAGTACACGCTTGCTCTTCCAGCTGTATGGAACATTTCTCTTCTCTAGCCAATATCACATGGCATTCTGCATCATTTCTTTCAAATCTCTGCTCAAATGATGTCACCCTGTCAAAGCACCTTCCTTTATCAATCCTATCTGTACTGTCATTCCCTTTCCCAATACTAATCACTAGATTTTAGATCATTAGTATTTGTATATATCATTTATTACTATCCGTTATATTTGCTGATGTGTCTGTGTGTGTCTCTGTGTGTGTGTGTGTGTGTGTGTTTGTGTGTGTGTGTTAGTTCTGAGACTGGATTCAAGTCCTTGTAAGGAAAATACTTTACTAACTGAGCTATATCCTCAACCCCTATTTGTAATATTTTGTTTGTTTGCTATTTGTCTCTTTACACTCCATAAAGAAAAGAATTTTGTCTGTTTTGTTTAGAACAGTGCCTGGTATATAGTAAATTCTCAACAAGAATCTGTTAAGTAAATAAATTGTTCCTTGCATAAACCTTTTACAATAAAGAGACATATTGGCTTTTGTTTTGTTTCGCATCCAATTTTTTTTGCAACATTTAAAAATTAATGTATAATTACATCTTATTGCTCCCTCCAACCCCTCTGCTATCCCCTCTACCCTCCCAATCAAATTCATGGTCTCTTTTTAAAATTTCTTCTTATTTTATATATGGCAGTAAGTACACAGATACAACCTATTGAGTCTGTTTACTGTTGCTTGTGTGTATAAGGTTTCATAGCTGACAATTTGGTGAGACTTGGTGTTTTTTACTGTCCAAAAATACAGTAATAGTAATTAAGCTCTGCTAAGCCCCTGCACCGTCCCAGGATACTGGATACATGAAATAGTATACTATTTCATTTCATTCAATTGACAGCTCCATAAGATAAAAGCTATTTTATGGAAATTTTATTTTTTGCTTTGGGCTTTTGGAAATAGGGTCTCATGCAGCCAGGTTGGTTTCAAATTATCTATGTAGCCAAGTTTGGCCTTGAACTCCTGATCTTTCTGCCTCTGCCTCCTGGTTGCTGTTGTTTAGTAGTTGTTGTTGTTGTTTACTTTTTGGTAGCCAAGTAATTTTAAATATATATTTAGTCTCCCTAAATAGAAGGTAAAGCCTGTAATACCTGTGCTTGGAACATTTAATCCTGATTTAACAAATCTGGTTTTTAAGTTTTAATTTGAAAATAAATTTATTTGACTAGCATGGCTAATATCTCTTTTATCTATCATAGTCTAATGTTGTCAATTTGAACAAGTCAGCATCCCAGTAAAGCATAGTTGGCCAGTAAAACTATCTGAGATTACTCTTCATTTTATCTTCAAATAGGTATAAAACCCTTTCAGAAATCATTTTCCCTCTCTAGCTAATCTTAGATGTGCTAATCTATAAAGAAAGTTGACCTATGTAGATTCTAACAGGCACATAGAGTTCTAAAAATAATATTATTCCATACACATTATGTGCCAAGCCAAAGTAAAAGGCCAAATTCTTCCTTGTAGTGGTTCTGTTTTAGCTAACTAGAATACATTCTAGAGAATGTTATTTTCCTTGTAGATTACTTCAGTGCATAAATATGTCCCAAGAAATGAACTACAAATTTGACATGGTAATAATGTTACATTCATCTAAATGGCACCATTTAAGCCAAGAAGAAAGCAATAAGAAAACTTGTCAGATATGATGACTCATGACTATAATCTCAGTATCTGAGAGGCTGAGGCAGGTAGAGCAGTTGCTTAGCATGTACAAGGTTGTAGGTTTAATTGCCATGAGTTTGAAACCAAACCAGATTACATAATGAGGTCCACAATGGCCTGGCCAAAATAGCAAAGATCCTAGAGCTGGAGATATAGGTTAGTGGAAGAGTGCTCACCTTACCAGTGTGAGGCCCTAGGTTCAAATCCTACAACTGCCAGATAAAAAGTCACTAAAAATTTTATTTTTTTTTAAAGCATCAGTAAAAAAATAAAGCAGGAAAAAAGTGGACCCTAGCAGGTGGTGAGGATGGGGAGAAAGAAAATCTTAGAATATACATGTTAAAAAGTTTGGGAAATTCTGAGTATATGATAAAGGCAAATGATACAAGAAAAAGATGGTAGGTAATTGCTGACTTCAGAGGAAAAAAATCTGTACATGAAAGGAAATACAAAGGCTGGGATGTAGCTCCATTGGTAGAATGCTTGCCTACCATGGCCAAGTCCCCAGCCTAAACTAGGCATGGTGATACAGGTCTCTAATCCCAGCACAGAGTAGAGCAGTAGAGGAAAGTAGAGGAAATGGCATCAGAATCTCTCGGTCATCATCAGCTACACGGTTAGTGAGGCTAGCCTGAGATATGCAAGACCCTATCTGGGGGGGGGGGGTGGAGGAAGGAGAGGGAGAGGGAGAGAGACAGAGACTGGGAGAGATGGAGAAAGACAGAGAGAGAGAGAGAGAGAGAGAGAGAGAGAGAGAGAGAGAGAGACACTGCTCTGATAAAGACTGTGGTTTGAAGTTAATTTCAAAATTATGTTTAGTGAAAAGAAGACTTAGAGAAGTATTTGAGATTGAAATTTCATTTATGATAAGAATAAGCCAATCTCTTCTTTAAAGACAATTAAAGGGGGGGCTGGGAGTGTAGCTCTGTGGGGAAGCTGTTCCTTAGCACATACAAAAGTTTAATCCCCAATACCACAAAAAGCAGCAGCAGGAAAGAAAGAGGAAGAAGAGAAGGAAGAGGAAGTGGTGTATATTCACAAACATCGGCCCAACGAAGGGAAGCAACTATATATCTGGCATATTTTCACTTTATTTTTATTACAACAAATGTAATCCATTTGTAGTTTACTTTACTTTAAACATAAAAGAATTGAAAAGCAATTGCCCATTGGTACTTTCTCCCATTTCTCTACTCCTGTTTTCATAACAACTACTACAAGGCTAGGTATCTATTATCTTTTTTGCAATTTTATTATTAAGTGTGTGTGCATGTGCGTGTGCGCGTGTGTGCTTGGGTCCTTTGCAAGATCAGTATGCTCTTTTAACACTGAGCCATTAGTCCAGCCCTGGTACCCAGTATCTTTAAAGATTATTGTTGAACAAGTGATGGTGTAAAAGCTAGGTAAGGGTGTCTTACCAAAATTAATTGCCCTGGAAATAAATTTTGTAGATTACTAATGCAGTACTTCCCAAATTAGTGTTCCATTGAACACTACTTCTTAGAGACAGTGTTAACATACATTGGGGTCCCACAAAGACAAGTTTGAGGGGGTAGGCATGTGAGCGTAGATCTGGGAGAAATTAGGGGTAGAGTTGGAATTGAATACAACTAAATATATTGTAAGAAATGTTCAAAGAACTAATAAAACATATATATTCTAAAAAGAAATCTTGCCAGGCATAGTGACTTTTGCAGTTACTGTGGGCATCAAATACATTATTTCTTAAGTTGCTAAACATAGTATCTAAGAGTTAACTCAATATAAGATAATGATAACAGTGATAGAGTTGGTAAGAAACATAACTCTTGATTTTTGTCCCAAAGCAAGAATGAAAAAGCAGCCTAGTCCTGTTCTCTCCTATATACCCATTCTCCTCATCTCTAACCATAAACCAAGAATAGGAGGGCCACTTGATTTTATGTTGACCGGTACCCAGTAGTTATGTAATTTGAAAAAAATAATTGAACTTCCTAGATTTATTTTTCCTTACTAAAATATCAAATTAATGATCCATTGCTTACTCTTTTTGGTTACCGTAAGCATCTAGTAAATCTATGGATTCTGAAGTACTTTGTGACAGTCCAGTGTGGATGGCATACAACTGTCCATCAGGTAGGAGGCTGAAGCAGGAGGGCTGTTGCAAGTTCAAAGCCAGTTTTCATTACATAGCAAATACCAGACCAGCCAGGATTTTACAGTAAGACTCTGTCTCAAAATATCTGGTTTTAGCCGGGCAGTGGTAGCGCATGCCTTTAATTCCAGCACTCGGGAGGCAGAGACAGGCGGATTTCTGAGTTTGAGGCCAGCTTGGTCTACAGAGTGAGTTCCAGGACAGCCAGGGCTACACAGAGAAACCCTGTCTCAAAAAACAAACAAACAAACAAAAATCTGGTTTTGCAGGTATAGGGTAGCAAGATATCAGCAGGTAAAAGGCATTTGTCCATAAGCCTGATGATCTGAGTTCAATCCCTACAACTCACAATGTGAACGACAGAACCAACTCCTGAAAGGTGTCCTCTATCCTTTACACTCACATGCCACCTACATGCAATTAGTTAATTTTAATAATATTTCTTAAAATTTAAAGATAAAGTACACAGTGAATTATAAAACACTATATAAATTCCAGATTGTTCTCTGCCATAGACTATAAATATTTTTACCAGTAAAAAGCAACTTTGTCACCAAGTTTTTTCTCATGGACATTTCGATCCAGCACATTGTAGCAGATGTTTGTAGTTGCTCCTTTCATCCACTCAGTGAATATCTTCCCTTTAGTCACATCAAAGTTGTACTGGAGGAATGGGCCAGGGCATGGGGTTTTCCAGTAAAATTCCTTGGCAATGTTTCCCCAAAACTCTGCAACAAAAAGAGAAGTCCACATCTCATTAAGTATCAAACATCTTTATCATCATATGGATTACTAGTATATGCATGGGACCAAGTTACAATCACCCTGTCCTGGACTCATTATCTGTCTAACCTAGTCATCTATGGCCCTCCCACCTACAGGTTATTCCTGAATGTTGATCCCAATTGTTCCTTGTATACTCAAAGCTGACTATCAGAGCCAAGAGTGGTGCCACATGCCAATTATGATCCAGGCACTAGGGAGGTAGAGGCAGAAGTATCAGGAATTCAAGATCAGTCTTTACACAGGGAGTTCAAAGCCAGCATGTGCTATGTGAGACCTTGTCTCTAGTACACACACACACACACACACACACACACTCAAAAGTATCTATTCATATTTTACCATCTATTTAAATCACATCCATGCAATACCTAGCACAATGACCAGTATCCAGTAGGCAATCAATAAAAAAATGAATTCTTTATCCATAGTCTTCCACAATCATCTCTTCTCTTAGTTTGTTCACTCTCTCTTAGCAATTGTTTGCTGAGCACTTCCTCCTACACCCACTTACACAAGCATGACTTCGCAGGTTACTAAGTCAAGATTTTAATTTCCTTCAGAAGATATTTTCGCTAATTTTCAAAAGATAGGTATATATTTTACTCTGGAACCGAATTAAAATGGTATGAGAGGAAAATGGTTTATAAGAGAGAAACTATTTGAGGCTGAAACACTGAAAAGAATAAAAATATCAGCAGAAATTAACTCATAATTTGGCATACTAGGGCAAGACAATATAATTGAAAGCTAAATCACATGACATGCCACCTTTCAATCTATTAAGGAATCAAAAATTAAATGAACCCAAGGTGCTACTATATGTATACCTATAAAACAAGCAAAGATTTTTAAAAATTTAATTCTATGCTTGGCTATATGAGATTTGTCTAGGGAATCAGATATCTTTATTCATCAATAACACTGTAAAAATCTCTAGCAAAAAGAAGTTATAAAACTTTTTAGAATCTTTATTTCTAACTTAATTTTAGAAATTGGAGAATGAATATATATATATATATATATTCTTTTTTTCCCCAAGAAAATAATACCAAAGAGGGAAGAAGGCTTTACTAAAAAGGTTTCTAGAGCAACACTACAATAGTGAAACTAGAGAAGGGTACAATGATGTAGGCCTGTAATCCTACTGCTTGGAAGGTAAAACCAGAAAATCAGAAGTTCAAAGCCAGCCCTAGCTAACAGGATATTTGAGGCCAGCCTGAGCTACGTGAAACACTGACTATAAAAAATTCATAAATAAAAAAACTAGGGCTGGAGAAATAGTTCAGTTTGTAACATGACTGCCACACAAACATGAGGATCTGGCACAGTGGCACTCATTTGTCACTCTAGTACATTGAGGACAGAGACAGGTAGATCCTGGGATTTGCTGAGCCACCAAAGTTGTCCTTTAGTCAACACACACACACACACACACACACACACACACACACATCTTAAAACAAACTCCAAAATCCAACAGTTAAAAAGTAGTAAAAAGTAGTGCTATACATATCCATAATAAAATACTGAATGACCATTTTTTAAAGAAGCCAGCCAGGACTATGTACCAAAACCCTCACACATACACACATGCACATAACGTTTTTTACAATGACATATGGAAACAGTGTTCACAGAATATTAGCCTAATGGTGTTAGATAAGTCTGCTGGAACAACTGAAGTTGTTAAGACTAGGGAGTAGGGGACAAATTAGGAGACTGCTTCCTGCATTCTTGACTTTGTGTCTGTGAGAATGGAAGAAAGGGTCAATTTAAGAGATATTTTGAAGTAGTATTTGACAGAATTTGGTGAAACACAAATTGTGGAGTCAGAGAATAGCATAATATTCAGAGTATAGGTTCTCCAGTCAAGGTGATGTTGGTTTAAATCCTAACTTCATGAAAGCCTTGCTTTATGACCTTGTGTAGTCTTTCTAAGCTCCAGTTTCCTTCTCTGTAAAATGTAGGTTGTACCTACTGAAGTACTGCTTAGTAACCAATAATAATTCATAAGGTATAAAAAAGATATGAGAAGATGATTATAGAAGAAATTTATAGTTTAGGATAATGCCATTGACACTACCAGAAAACAGAAAATTAGGGCAAGAAAGAAAGAAAGAATAAATTAGGGAAGAAAGCAGGTTTGGTGGTAAACTTCACTCACAGTCTGGTTTTGTTCAGTATAATATCATCGAGGTGTGTGAAATTTAAATGGCTATAGTCCTGTGAAACTTGGGAATAAAATATCAGAGGAAAACAAGGCGTGAGGTTATAGAGAGAAAAGGAATTACTGTGCAGTACTAGCTTACCCCAGGGAAATAGGTGGGAGTCACAACGAAGAAAACACACAGAAAGAGAAGGAAAAAGACAAAGTTGGACACTACTTGTAGCAATGAACAACTTCACACTTGATTCAATACTATTTTGCATTGCTCAGTATCTGCCTCATCCACATTGTTGTTAAATCATTACTTATTTAATGGCTTCTGGGTATCAAATATTCAATAATGGACCCTTTATTACCCACTTTAGACTTCTTAATCTATGAATCTAGTGTTATTATTCCTATCTTAGAGATGAATAAATTCAATATAGGTTTTTAAATCTGCCTAAGACTGTGAACAAAGCTATTTATGTATTTTTCTGAGCATGATCCATGGCTGGTGTTTACCTTACTACTAAATATAATACTGCCTCTCAACCAGGATGTGGTGGTAGGGTTTTATTGTTATTTGTTTTCTGTTTTTGACAGGGTCTCACTATGGAGCTTGGCTGTTCTGGAACTATCTATGCAGACCAGGCTGGCCTTGAACTTACAAAGCCCTGCCTATGCCTCCCCAGTGCTTGGGATGAAAGGCATATGTACCAGACCTGTCCAGGATGTGTTTTTGCACCCTAAACTGTCCTGACACTTATGAACGTGTCAAGGCATAGAATTATCTCACAGAATCTGAATTACTAGAATTTAGGTCCAAATTTTTTTTTTTTTAAGCAACAAACAAACACACACACACACACACACCCCAAAAAAAACAAAAATCGGCATATTGACAACTTGTACAATTGTGTATTGGGATTGCTGTTATTTTACACCGAGGCAGGACTCCTAGATGGGAAACACCTTGCGCTGACGCTGAGCAAAATGAGATGAGCTCATTCGTTAAAGGTCTGAGGGAGGCAATTGTTGAATTGGAGGCAAAGGGGATTTTCTCTCTTCAGGGCCCTCCTTCCCTCAAGGTTCACCCTTACTCCTTGGAGCCCTTCCTTTCACCTCAAAGGGCTCTCTTTCTCATGGAACTTTCTCTTCACCGAACCCCGCTTCTTCTCACGGAACCCGCATCTCCTCGTGAGAACTCGCATCTCACAAAACTGCCAAGTCGCCAGAGAGTCCCCCAACTTCTGGGAAGTCTCGCCTCACAGATCCCTCCTTCTTCTCACGGAACGCCATCTCTTTCGAAGCCCTTTTCCATCTCCCTTGGGGACCCTCCATCTCCTGCTCCCTTTCTAACGGAGCTCGGTAAATCCCCCTCCTCCTCGGACTCCCGCTCCTCTGCTCACTGGCGCCCCCAAGAGTCGCCCGGGCCCAGCCTCACCCCGTGGCTCCTCCACCGAACGCCGGTGCAGCTCGCGGTAGCGCTGCAGAGAGGGGACGTGCGCCGAGCGTCTGACCTCCGGCGGCGGGGACCAACCCCGCACCCGGCCCTCGGCGCCGGTCTCCTCGCGAGCCCGGCTCCCGCTGTCGCTCTTGCGCCGCTCCTCGGGAAGCCCCATCGCGTCAAGTTGTGAGCTCCTTGGCCGCTGTTGCGGTCGCTGCGGGTGCCAGGGCGGGGAAAACAGGTTGACTCTAGAGGCGGGGCCTCGGGTGAGGGCGGAGCCTGAGGCTAGAGGTCGTGCTCTAGGCATCCAATAGAGGGTAGGGCCATGTGTGAAGGGGCGGGGTCAGAAAAAACCGCTGAAGCAAAGTTGGGCGTAAGGGCGGAGCTGACTTGCCGGAAGGGGTGGAGCCGTAGTGAAAGCTGAAGGAATGGTCAGGGAATGGCAGGAGAGGGGTGGAGCCTTGGAATGACAGAGGAGGGGCGGGGCCAGAGGTGACAGGCGAGGAGGCGGGCCCGTGGAGTGATGGGGTGTAGCCCGGCTGGATGTGATATGAGAGGAGGCAGGACTGTGGAGTGACCAAGTAAGGGTCTTGGAGTGACAGATAGAGGTTGGGTAATGGCTCCGTGCAGCTCGAGACGTGAAGGGCTGGCTAATAAGAGGCATTGTGTCATCCATTGTGCACTGACCGAGGTCTGACTGGGCGATCCTGTCACTCCAGAGTTGGATAGCCAGGTGGAGTACGGATCCTTCTGGGTGACACTCCTTCAAGTCTCCCACCGAACAGCACCCCTATTCCGTTCCCATGGAAAAAATTCTCCGCGACCTTGAGGGCACAGCTCCCGGATATGACCCTGTCTGCCAACTCAGGTCATTCTGATTCTCTCCCACTTCTTAGGACATGTCATTCTTTTTGCCTCCATAAAGCTCCATCCTGATCTAAAGTACAAGACTCTTAAGTGAAGACGAGGAGGATCCTTCAGATCTTGGCCCCAAAGGCACAAGTTCTCTTTGTACTAAAGGTAAATTCAAGAAAGGAAGGGAAATTTCACAAAGTCGGGGAGCAAATAATGACCCAGTTAGGGTCAAGTCTGAGTTCTTATGTTGTCTGTTTTTACTAACACAGACAGAAGCCAGATCTTGTAAAGTACAAGGTCTATGCAACATAAAATAATACAAGTATAAAGAGGGAAGTTTTAGTCTTTAATTCACCTAAGTACACTCCTATCTGCCACAAATTGAGTTTACTTACCTCCAACTTCTCTCTATTCTCTTCTCCCAAAGGAAGCTGAGTAGGACACTCTCCATTTCCTTCCTATAGTTATCACCAAGGACTACCTCATCTACCAATTCAGACTGTCAAGACAAGGATCTTTAAATACTTAGCTCCAAGAGTGAATCCAAGGTCTGAAGCAGGCAGCTCCTGCCGTTTACTGTCTACTTAGGGTTTGTGACCCATCTACCCGCCTGCTGCCCTCATCTTTATCCAACTAACCATTCGCTTAGCCCACCCTAAACTGAAAAATCTCCTCATGCTCAGCTATATGATCCAGAGCCTACCCAATCCTGAGGGGAGGTTTTGAGGCTCACTAAGCACATACAGACCTTGTAGAATAGACAAGGGTCTCAGCGAGGGAACAGATACGTTGTCAAGGAGACAACAACCCCTCTGAACAAATACACATGTCACTGAAACTGCATGAACTACAATAAGGTGGCAGAGCTTTTTCTGGAGGTCTCAGTCCCCATGGAAAAGCCCCGCTTACAGGATGCAAATGGCATTACCAGGCTAAGAAACGGGTCTCCCTCTAGGGGATAAAGACTTCACTAAGGATTTCTGAACCCCGATGAGAGAGAGGGTTCAGTCCTCACTGAGGAGCCTCTAGATACACTGAAGGAGTGGTGACACAGATCTCCTTTAGTGGGGACAAAACTCTCTGATTGGAATAGAGAGAATCACAGAAGCAATAATCACTATAGACCCCACTAATAAGATAAGAACCTCTCTGTGGGTGTTGAGCTGAAAACCACTATCCTTTATTCTACCCGCACTGTCCAGCTCTGACCCGCCATCCTTCCTAAACCTTTCTCCTGCAACTGTTCCCTAGCTACTGCTGCCCCCTGCTGTCTACAAGTAGCATTGCGGCTCCGTGTTCTGTTGTAAATGCTAAAACAACAGTTCAAGTCACACTGAGCCTGGAGCCAGAGATCGGGAAAGTGTGTATCCACAGCTTCACCAACGTCCGTGGACTGGATAGTAGAAGGTTGGACTCATAACTAACTTTCATTCTTGGAGCTAAGAGAGCAGTTCCGGAGATAGGCATGGTTCTTACCTTTTCCTTCTCTTTTCTTTCTTGGTTTCTCTCCTCCTCCTCCTCATGCTGGGTGTCAAACCCTTACACAGGCAAGGACTCTACCGAAGAGTCACTTCCTAAGCCCCGTATTTTTTTGTTTGTTTTTCGAGACAGGGTTTCTCTGTGTAGCCCTGACTGTCCTGGAACTCACTCTGTAGACCAGGCTGGCCTCGAACTCAGAAACCCGCCTGCCTCTGCCTCCCAAGTGCTGGGATTAAAGGCGTGAGCCACCACTGCCCGGCTCTAAGCCCCGGTTCTTATCCGTTTATTCTTCCCGTCCCACCACCATGCTCTGCTGCATCATTGTTACTATTTTACTTTAGCTCCAGAACCACACCAAGAACTCTTTAAAATGCTAAAGAATATTAAGGTTCCAAAGACCATGTTCTGGCTTACTGAATGATGTTTCCTGAAGTGGAATCTGAGGATTTGCTTTTAATGATCCTAAAGTTGGGGGTGGGCTTTTAGGAGGGTCCAATCTCCCACGCTGATACATCAGGGCGGTTCCAGAAGGAGTTGGGGTTTAAAAGAGAAGTGTGAGCAATTTGGGGGTACAGAAAGGGATGTGAGATCGAAAGAGAGGTTCAAGAAGCGTCTGCAGATGAAAAAGCAGTCGGGATGAAATAGGGGTTGGGGATTGTAAAGGAATCTTGGGGTGAAATGAAGCCAGAGTAAGTCAAAAAGAACTCTGACAGCTGAAGAGTAGTCTGAGAGGGGTCAGAGCAGTAGTTTGAGATCAGAGGAGAAGAATCTTGGTGACCACAGAGAGACTTGAGGTCCAAGAAGTGAGTGATCAGAAGATCTGAAGTCAAGGAGAAATTTGTGCTCAAAAGTCAGTGTGTGGTCCTAAAAGCATATGGAATCTGAGCTGGATTCAGACTGGAAGAAGGAAGGGCCAGAGATTGTTTGAGAATCCGAGAGTAGCATCCTCTTCCTGGCAACCTTCCACTGTCCTCTGGGCTCCCATCCTCCTGCACCTGCCTGCAGGCTGCAAGCAGTAGACTAAGCAGGCTAGGGGGAGAGTCAGACTAGGACACTGCTGAGGGTGGGGGCGCCCCCTCCCGGCTGTCCAGGAGCTCAGACCCCGCCCTCCGCCCTCGCACCCCCCTCTTCACTGCCACTTCCGGCAGGCGCTGCGCTGCTGGGGGTTAGGGAGAGGATGGCGGCAGAGAACGAGGCTAGCCAGGAGAGCGCCCTAGGCGCCTACTCACCAGTGGACTACATGAGCATCACCAGCTTCCCGCGGCTGCCCGAGGACGAGCCAGCACCTGCAGCCCCATTGAGAAGCCGTAAAGACGAGGACGCCTTCCTGGGAGACCCGGATACTGGTGAGGCCCTCTAGTCCCATCCCTGCCCCGCCTTGGGGGGTGAGGGTGGGGGTTGGTGTCCCGGTCCTCTTTCTTCTGTTCTGAGCATCCATTTCCATTTCCCCATCTCCTTCATTCATCCTCTGCATCCTGGACCTCTCCCCTTCTCCCTCCGCCCTGTTAACTGGTGGGGAAAGGGGTAATTTTTGCCTGAGAGGCGTAGGATGCGACACGGGAGGGGATGCAAGGACTGCAGCAGGAGGGATTATGATTATCTTTTAGGGAGAACCTATTGAGGAGAAAGGGATGTTGGAGGGGAGAGCCTAAAGAACAGCTGTGGTCACCTAGTAAAGGCTTTTCTCTAGCCACAGAGGACAGGATATAAGAGACCGAATAGGAGACTGCAGCAGGCAGGATGAAGTCTAGATCTTAAGGAGAACTTCACCACAGTCAGGGATTATAGGAAGCAGAGGGTCCGGAGAAGAGCTGAGAATTATCTCTTCATGTCCAGAAAGGGGTAAAGAAAATATGATTCCTCTCTGTCTGGGAATTCTGGGTATTGGGAGACAAGGGGATGGACTACATGACCTCTCAAAGTCCTTGGGGACTACAGCGCCTTTGCTGTTCTGTGGATTACACTACCCCTTCCAGAGATGTGGATCTGGCCCGGATGTTAGTCAGGTTGGTAGGAGCTTCTGGTCAGCAACAAGATCTGTTCCCCAAGAAGCAGTCTCCAAATTTTAGTGTGTTCTCAATGCTCTGCAGAAACTGAAGGAGATTGAGGTTGGGAAGGAAGCCGGGCTTGAGAGAGCTGGGAACCAAGAGACCTCCTACCCGATTGCTCTCTCCTATCCATGTGGGCCAGCTCTGTGCTCCCCACCATTCTTTACCCTGCATCCCTCTGCCCTCTTTCCCTCAACGTCACTTCCTGGCATTCAAGCATTCATTCCTCTCCTTCCCTCTCTGACTTCCTCCTGGTGATGCCTGCGCTTGAGTTTTATCCCTTTCTATACTGGAGGTTGCTGCTTCTCTGACCCAGCTCTTTCTAGCCAGGCTCTTCCGTGTCACTCCTGGTCTGGCAGCTGGAAATCCTCTTCCATGCTTTCTGACCACCAGATCCCACCAACATGACTGGATCTCACTTTGTGTGATGGGTGTAAGAATGGGGTGTGGAGACACTTTGGGTCCTCAAATGTCAGAGCTAATTTTCGGGGGGGGGGAGAGATGAGGGGCCTTAGTAGTAGAAGAGAGGATGTGGGAAAGGATGTCCTGGTGGAACCAGCCTTCTGGTCATCTACTGACACCAGCCACCTGGGTCAATCCAGGTTTTCTATTCAGAGATCAAGAACAGTGTGGTTGGGACTCACTAGATTAAAGTAGATGCGCCTACCCTGTACTGGGCCTTCCTTGTCTCCTCCACCTCAACAAAGGGCATCCATCTGTCCTAAATAATAGAGCAGAACCATTGACCTGTCTTCTTCTGGCCCCTTGTTAAAGTCATTGCTTTATAAAAACCTGTGGTTATTTATTTGGGCAGCGAGGTTTTTACTGCCTGTCTATGAGGCCTCTCAGGGCAGAGATTGTGGTTTGTTTATCTAATATTCTTTCTTCAGCATTCAGCAAAGGGTTGGGTAGTCAGTAAATAATTATTGAATAAGTAGATGAAAGAGAGAAGCTGTCGAGATGAAATAATCATGGGGAACGGAGTTCCCGAACCTCAGGAATGCCTTGGGGGGGTCCGTGTAGGCTGCGCACTGATGTGGGTGGGAGTTGAACAGAGAGGAGCTATGGGCACAACTCAGTGCAGTGGTAGAACACTTGCCTAGAGATTCAGCATAGAGGCGGTTACCTGAACTCCCGGGAAGTTAAACCTTACCACAAGGGTGTGCACCAAGGTTCTCAGGGCTTGCTTTTGATGCCATGTCACCTAGGCCTGTGTCCAAGTCCCAAGACTCTTTTGGTCCAGCTAGACCAGTTTGTAGGCTGACATGACCTTCTATATCCTCAGCCTAGTAGTGCCACCTAGTGGCACTGCCCTGTCTTCTTAGCCAGGACTTTGGTTATGCCTGGCTAGCCTGTAGCCCAGTGGAATTCTCCAAAGTCAAGTGCCACACACCCCACAGCAGGCCCCGGAGAAAAGAGAGCTAGTCAGTGGCCACTCCAACGTTAGGAAATGCTTCTCTTCGTCCACATGGAAGCCACTCGAGCCTTCCTCTCCCTGGCATTAGTCTCCAGGTAGCTTGTAGATACCCAACTTTAACACTCTAATGGAAATCAGCATGCCTTCCCCACATGCTTCCTATTTGTCCAGCACCATTCTCAATGAGTGGCACCGCCCTTCGGAGTCAAAAGTAGATGCCCAGAAGTCACCTTTGAGCCTTTCCCTCTGTTCTTCTCACTTTCAAAATGCGACCTGGTTTTCTATATCCTCCCTCCTAAGAATTCTCCTAAATTCCATCTGACCACCATGTCATCACCTGTCCCACCCATGTGACTCCTAAATCACACAGCTGTACTTCCTGCTGCTGCCTGCTCTCACCTCAAGTTCACAAACCACTCTGCTCTTCCGGTCATGTCACTCCAAGTCCATATATCTCCCTTTTACAGAAGTTCAAGTCCAGCCTAGGATGTGTTATGACCTGTTTTTGAAGAGCATGGGAGAGAAAGAAAATTAAATATTTTGACCGGCTAACTTCAGACAGTAACGCCTTGTGTCTCACTAATTCAGGATAATCAAAACTAAACCCACCTTTCTCTGAAAGCATACTGGGTTTTTTGTTTTGAGACTGAGATCTCACTGGAATCACTATATAGCCAAGGCTAGCCTGGAACTCACTATTGCAACCCACACTGTCTTCAAACTTGTTACAGCCTGGATGCTTCAGCCTCCTGAGCGCTGGGATTGTAAGTTCAACCACAAGCCTGTCCTGACTACTCTTTTTTCTTCTGGCCCCAAACCAGTCTTTTCCTAGTAGGTCGCTCTTGCTTTTATCTATGGGATTGTTGTCCTACTATGCATACAGGGTTCCAGAACCTCCCTCACCCCATTTTTTATATTTTTCTCAGTATATAATTTTGTTAAATAAATGAGTAACTTGATATGTTCAGTAATCTTAAATAGATCTAGTTGTGATGGGGCCATTTCAGGCAAGGACCTAGAAGTAGCAACTAAACAAGCTTTGATTTCCTGATCCTACTGCCTCTACTACCCAAGGCAGGGATCACAGGTGTGAGCCACTACACTCACCTAGCTCACTGGATTGGTTTTGAGGATTGGAAATAGCTGCCAAATGCCACGTGATCAATAGAAAGTAGGCCATCAAGTGACACAGAAAGGTGACATCAAGGCCTCTGTTCTCCCACTTATTCATGTTATGGCCATAAACAAGTAAGACTGCTTAGCCTCAGTTTCTTCATCTGTAAAGTGGGGAAAGCGGAGCCTAGCTCATGAAGTCATGAACATTCTTCATTGAGGAAATATATGCAAAATACCTAGTGTATCATCAGCATGTTGCCCAAGTGTGTGCATCTTAGTTCAAATCTCCAGAGCCCATAGGCATGACAGCTCTTCTGCAATGAGACAGGAGATGGAGACAGGAACTCAGCAGCACATGGGCCAGCTAGCCTGGTGCACACGGCTGCAAGCAAGAGACTCTGTCTCAGGCAAGATGGAAGATCAGGACTAATGCCCAAGGCTGTCCTCTAAATTCCACACATGCTTGAGTGCCTGAAGTTACATACAAGAACATACGTGTCTGCGAACACACATCAGATACCCATATAGCATACACACACATAAACACATCTCATACAATAAAAGTTCAAAGCCCCTCTTGCCTTTCCTTTGATATGTCTAAGGTTTTTGCATCCACAGTGGATATTTAACATTTGTTTTGTTTTGTTTTGTTTTAAATGAATTCTCATCTACAGACTGCTAGTAATGATGTTGAAGTTTAGAGACACGCATGATTATCCGAGGCTAGCATGGTTATCTAAGGATAACAAACTTTTTAAAAGTATCCTATTATTTATGTAGGTGGGTGTTTTGCCTGCATGTCTATGCACCACATGCGTGCAGTGCCCGAGGAGATTAGGAGAGAGCATTGGATTTCCTGGAGCTGGAGTTACAGACCCTTGCGGATCTCCGTGTGGGTGCTGGAAACCAAACCCAGACCTTCTAAAGAACAGGCTGGACTCTGCCTAACCTCTGAGCCACCTCTCCAGCCTGACAGGCTGGTTTTAAAATATTAAAAAGTTAAAAACAGGGCATCAGGCACACATATAGTGTACAGATATATATGCAGCCAAAACACATGTACATATGAAATTACAATAAAAAATGTAAAAATCAAAAGAATTTATAAACAAAGTACATATTATTTGCCTAATGTAAAAACAAAATAAAATATTGAAGGAAGTAAAAGGTTGTTTTTTTTTTTT
>JADRCH010000205.1:1007019-1159263 GCA_019843965.1 Rhynchomys soricoides | reverse complement strand
TCATGAAGCGCATTCTCCTCACCAGTCACTGTGTTTTATTAACCTGCCAGATACACAGCTACAAACTAGCCAATGAGTAGCTCACTAAGGGCAGGTAAGTCTAAAGTTATATACTAGAAAGTATTTAAAAAGGTTGATAGTGGTAATAGCAATTTAAAATTGGCATGGGGCTGGAGAAATGGCTCAGTGGTGAAGACACTGGCTGTTCCTTTAGAAGGAAGGCCAGGTTTGCTTCCCAGCATCCACACAAGCTCACAACTTGCTGCAACTCCAGTTTCTGAGGGACCTAGCTCCCTCTTCTGGCCTCCATGGGCACTGCATGTATGTGGTGCACAGACATACATGCAGACAAAACACCTGTACTCCAAAATAATAAAATAATTATTTAAAATTATTTTTAAAAGATTGACAATGATGCACTGCCGGAATGGAGTGAACACACTGATTTGTACAGGATTGGTGCATCAGTCAGGGAAGAGTGGTCAGTCATGTTTAATAGAGTGGGTCAGTCCTGCCAAGGTCGTTCCAAGTCTATACTTCTGTAGTAGTCTTACTATATAGGAAGGCCAACCTAAGGCTCAAACCTAGGGCTTTGAGCATACTAGACAAGCACTCTACCACTAAGGTATACCCCCTGCCCTGTCATGTCTTTAGTTAATTGTAGTAAAATGTCTGATTTTTTTTTTCTTTTTTGAGATAGGGTTTTTCTGTGTAGCCTTGCTTGTTCTAGAACTCACTCTGTAGACCAGGCTGGCCTCGAACTCAGAGACCCACCTGCCTCTGCCTCCTGAGTGCTGGGATTAAAAGTGTGAGCCACTACCACCTAGCTAGTTTTATGTATGTGGTAATTTCCTCTGCCTCTTTTTTCCTTGGGGTGATGGGATCCCAAAAGGTTATGGAAGGAACAAGTTGTAAAAGGCTCGCCTGTGGTTGATACATGTGTCATGGGCCATTCTCACAAGCTCACAGTGATAAATGGTGATTCTCTCTCCTCCAGGCTCAGCATGCAGGGGGTGTCATAACTGAGGAGGACTTCAGCAACTATAGTGTTCTCACAGAGAAGCCTGTGTGTGGAGTATACCGAGGTGACCTCTCCCCCAGCTCCTAAGGGTCCCCACTTAGAGAAGCTTTCCAGTCTATGGCCACATCTTTTTGGCCTGGAAACTCCTCTCCCTGTCACAGGAGATAATCAGAGGCAATGAGCTCCCAACAGGCAGCCAACTGTTGAAACAAGCCAGAGCCAGCCACCTTCTGAAATAACCATGGGGTCAGTTATTAGTGATTAGGATGTGGGGGGCACCTAGCCAACGGCTAAGATACAGAAGTTTGGGGTTTGGACATGGCTTTTTCTTTTGTTGTTTGGGGATTTGTTATTTATTTGCTTTTTCACTGTTCTGGGAATTGGGCCTTTCACAGGGGACAAATTTCCCATCACTGAGCTACGTCTTAGGTTTCCTTGATTTGGGCTCTGTGTGGTCTCAACTCCGTCCTCTAGCTTCCTTCACATTGACCTGAGCTTCCTAAGTATTTCTGAGACCAAAGTCCATCTAAGGCGGAACAAGCCCCTTTAAGACAAGCACAGATTTGCCTGTCATTGACAGGAAAAGACAGTTGAGACCTAGTGAGGAATGGAACAACTCAGGAACCAATCAGAAACTTAGAAAACTAAGCCTATGGCACGAACCATTTGCTGACCCCAGTGTGTAGCGCGCTAGGTCCCTTGGGAGTTCTTAGGTTCTCTCCTCTCTAGGAAGGACAGATTACCTCAAGCCCTGGGCCAGACCTCCTCTGAGTTTGTTTCCAGTTTCCTGTCTTCCTGATTCCTCATCTAGAGGTAGTAGTATATGACACAGAGCAAAGAATGTAGCTTTGGCATCAGGAAGCTAGGCGAGCATCAGCTATACTTCTTGCCCTGTACTTTCCACTTTGAGGTTCCCTCCTTAAGGTGGAGACAGTAATAGTGTCCACATCTCAGGGTGCCCATGAGGACTTGATGACATAATATAGGAAGTCGCCTGGACTACAGTGGACACTGAATCCGTGGTGGATTTTTTGTTCTCCCTCCCCATGCTGGGATGTCTCAGCAGTCCAGTGCCTTGAGTGCTCACCTGACCTCCTTTAATCCTGGCCCGGTTGACTCGTGTGCCTCAGTTTCTATCCCTGTAGAGTAAGGTTGGTTAGCTGAGCCGGTTATCACTGCCAGTGTTCTATGTCTCCAGTGATGTTATTATTCTTTAATGTCCAACCACTGGGTAACAAAGTAGGAAGAGAGGGATGCTGCTCCCAAGAAATTTCAGGTTGTGTGGAACCATTAGAGCCCTTGAACAGTTCTTGACCCATCGGAGAGATTGAAGGAAGTCCATAGCAAACCAGGATTCTGTAGACATTTGGTCACCTGTCCCAGCTTTGCCAGTGACCTGCAATGTGACTCTCAGCAGGCCACAGATTTAATATGTGTGCTGCCGAAGTGAGCACAACCCAGCTCTTCAGTCTTAGTTTTTCTCCTATGGCAGAGGAGGCTCTGCCTTTGGCCAGCATGTGACCTTCAGTGGGTCCCTTTGCCTCTTAGTGGTTCCTTTTCTCGTCCCGTACGGGCTGTCACTGTGTGTGTGTAATGGTGAGGTGTGCACATGAAGACGGCTTGACCCCTTTCCTGCTACCTGGTCATTTTCTATCTTTTCAGGCCACCTGGTTCTCAGTCCCCCACCCCCACACACAGGCCCGGCCCTCATCAGTGCTCTCAACATCCTGGAGGGCTTTAACCTGAGCAGCCTGGTATCCCGCGAGCAAGCGCTTCACTGGGTAGCAGAGGTAAGGCCCACTCTTCCACCTCGCCTGGCTTTGGGAACGCTAGAAATGGGAAAGTGGAGCGCCTTCTTGGAGAAGGACTAGAACACCTTTGAGTTTTGAGGATTCCCCCAAGTGGGGGTGCTGGGAGGGGCCTGGCAGCCTTTTCCACATCCCTGCTGTGTTTTCAGACCCTGAAGATTGCATTGGCCCTGGCTAGCAGACTGGGAGACCCTGTTTATGATTCTACCATCACTGAGAGCATGGACGACATGCTCAGGTTTGTCCTGGGATATGGCCCTGGGTGCTGCAGAAATCGGGGGAAATGTGGGAGAAGGGATCAGGCAAAAAGCTTGTGAAGTCTCAAGTCCCTTTCAGCTGAGCCCTAATTCTGTGTCACTCGTGGTGCCTCAGGCTGCATCACCTTCCCTGTCTGCAGAGTGAGTTGGTCAACTGCTTGTGAACCCGTTGGACCTTTGCATGACCTTAACCTGCACGGACACAACTGTGCTCCACTTTGAGTAGAAAAGGGAAAGCCTAAGAGCACCACAATAGTCTCTGTGCTGATGGTGGTGGTGATGGGAATTCTGAGAGGTTGTATCTTAGCCAGCAGCACGGTGGTGAGATCATGCTCGGTGAGACCGCCTAGAACGTCACTTTTAACATTTCCTAGTGTATCACTCTGGGAAAGTGATTTAAACTGACCATGTCTGATTACATAGGAAGCCTGGCAGTACTGTATCCACTCTGTGAGGTTTTGATGATAACAACAATAATAACATGTAAATCAATACGAGAATATGTATATAAATAAGATAATATTTTTTGGTATTTAGCACATTAACTGGGGACATAGTAAATGTGCAATAAATGCAATTTATTACTATTAATTGGCCATAAAGGTAAGAGTAGGTTGACTGTTAGACTATTACTGTATCTGACTTACAGTCTAGCCCCAGGAAAATCACAAATCAAAAATACAGCTAATGTAAGTTTGTACTGTTACTAAAACACCACTCTGTATATTAAATTATACGCAACTTAGCCGGGCAGTGGTGGCGCATGCCTTTAATTCCAGCACTCGGGAGGCAGAGACAGGTGGATTTCTGAGTTCGAGACCAGCCTGGTCTACAGAGTGAGTTCCAGGACAGCCAGGGCTATACAGAGAAACCCTGTCTCGAAAAAACAAAACAAAAAAATTATATGCAACTTAACATTTAAAACTAAGACTGAAGAGCTGGGTTGTGCTCACTTTGGCAGCACACATATTAAATCTGTGGCCTGCTGAGAGTTACATTGCAGGTCACTGGCAAAGCAGGGACAGGTGACCAAATGTCTACAGAATCCTGGTTTGCTATGGACTTCCTTCAATCCCTCCCATGGGTCAGGCCCTGTTCAAGGGCTCTAATGGTTCCACGCAACCTGACCTACAGACTAGCTCCAAGAAAATCACAAGCCAAAAATACAGCTAATGTAAATTTGTACTGTTACTAAAACACCACTCTGTGAATTAAATTGTATGCAACTTATCATTTAAAAGCAAAAAGATAGAAATTGAGAGGCTTCAGAGAAGAGGATGCATAGTTGTAGACAGCAGGAATAAGTCCAAGAGGTCTCTTGCATAGCATGATGACTAGTTAATGACAAACTATTATATTTTGAATAATAAAGAGTTAGGTATTTTCACTACAGAAATGATAACTATGGACTATCATAGTTGCTAGTTAGCTTGATTTGACCATTACTCCGCATGTATACACCTCCTCAAAACATCATACTGGTGACTTGTGGCTATAATTCCAGCATTCAGGAGGATGAGGCAGGAGGACTGCCATAAGTTCAAGGTCAGCTGGGACTACATAGTAAGTTGTGGGTCATCTTGAGCTAAAGTGTGAGCTGCTATGTATGAAATACATTTAATTGTAGCAGTTAGTTTAAAAATACAGAGACAGGGGAGCTAGCTCAGTGGCTGCTTCACTTATAGCACAAGCAGGAGGGCCTTGGTTAAAATCCCCAGAACCCATATAGAAACCCATATAAAAAGCATGGGTGTCTGTAATTCTGGTAACCTCTGAAGGCAAAGGTGGGAGATGGAGATGGAATTCCCAGAAGCTAGCCTGGCATATGCAGTGGAAGAAACAACAGAGAGCCTGCCTCAAAGTGAACAGTAAGGACAGACACCCATGGTTGTCCTCTGATCTCCACACATACATCATGTCATGCATACACCAAGGCAGGCTTGTGCCCTTAAACACACACACACACACACACACACACAAGTTAATACATTGAGTTACGGAATTCACATAGTACATACACTATAACAAAAGTTAGTATCATACTGGGCACCAGAATTCTAGAGGCAAAGGCAGGCAGATCTCTGAATTTAAGGCTAGCCTGGTCTACATAGTGAGTACCAGAACAGCCAGGGCTGGAAAGAGAGATCCTGCCTCAAAAAAGAAAAACAAAAGTTAATATCATTTATCGAAACAAGGCGAAAGCAACAGCAATGAAAACTAGTGAGCATCAAAGCAGCAAGGACACTTAAGACACTCAGCTTTCCTACTCTAAGCCCTGAGTCCACTGCAGGGGCATGGACACTCAGCGTTTGCCCAAAGCTTCAAGCCCACTGCAGAGGGATGGACACTCAGCTTTCCCACCCAAAGCCCCAGCCCATCCTGCACGGTTACCAGCCTGTTCATTTGAAAACCAAATGAATATCTTTGGTCACCCTCACTAATTTATCATTTCCTGATCACCACAAATAACTCAGCACATGGTTAATAGCACTGATAACGGAGACCCTCTCAGCTGGGCTTATAGCACTGAAACATGCCTGCATTTACATGATACATATGCAGCTATTTCAGCCAGTAAAGAGCTATTGAGGGCTTACCATGTATGCTTTGCCTCGCAAACAGAAAAACAAAACAAACTAAGATCCCCATATACAAAAATCTTTCCTCAACTAAAACACTGCAGTTTTCTCTCTCCCTCCTTCTGCCCTCCCCCACCCCTGTTCCCTTTGGGATAGAATCTTGCTATAGAGCCAAGCCTGACCTGGAGCTCTATGCAGTCTAGTTCTGACCTAGCACTTAAAAATCTTCACTTCTACCTCCCAAGTGCCAAGATTACAATTGTGCATCAACAGTCTGGCTTCCAACTAAACGTTTTTTTGACACTTTACCATTTGATGGTGGTGGTGGTGGTGTGTGGTGTGTGTATAGAGGTCAGAGGACAGCTTTATGGAGCCAGTTCTCCCCCATTTGCCTTTATGTGGGTTCTGGGGATTGAACTCATGATGTCAGACTTGCACAGAAAGCACCTCTTACCAGCTGAGCCATCTCACAGGCCCCATCTCACTAAATTCTTAATGAACTTTAGTTCCAAACTACAAACATTAGGCCAAATCAATCAAGCTTGCTTATTCCAAACGAATACCTTCAGAGCATCTCCTGGGCCTAGCCATTTTCATAGATGAGAGGAATAGAGCCAAATAACTGTGACTCTTGATTGGAACATTAAGTAAAGTAAAAGGCTGTCTCTCAATTCTGAATAATGCCTAAATAAATTGGTCCAGCTCAGTGGTTATTTTCTGGGTGTTTCCTACATGTTAGCAGTGCAATCTCCCTCTGTAAGCTTAATACTCCAATGAAGAAGGCAGATGTAACCTAGCAGTCACACAAACACCACAGGCAGGTAGGATGTAATGAAAGCTCCTTGTGTATTCCTTTCTTTACCACCCCCTTTTCAGCAAGGTGGAGGCCGCCAACTTCCGAGGCCACATCAGTGACTCTCAGGCAGCCCCTGCCCCACTCCTGCCTGTCTATGAGCTGGATGGGGCTCCCACAGCTGCCCAGGTGCTGGTCATGGGCCCTGATGACTTCATCGTGGCCATGGTCAGGTACGCCGGCTCAGGCTTAGGACCATCGACAAGACCATCATTCCCAAGCATGATGGAAGTAGGGACTGGGTGGGGGTGAAGGTGCCCATAGGGCTCAACCTCACGTCTACCCCCAGCTCCCTGAACCGGCCTTTTGGAAGTGGCCTCCTCACTCCCTCCGGGATCCTTCTCAACAGCCAGATGCTAGACTTCTCCTGGCCCAACAGGACTGCTAACCACTCTGCGCCCAGCCTGGTAGGGACCCTGAGGCTAGGTAGGACACACAGCACCGTGGATCCTCCTCCCTCCCTATTTCCTTTAAGAACTTCCATTTTAAGAAAATGAGATGTTCACTTCACTCCCATCCCTGCTTAATCTAGAGCATGGAAGCTGGTGGATCTAAGGAATCTTTGTGCCATTCTGTCATGATCTCGGTGTGACTAGGGAAAGTCTTGCCTCCTCTCTTGAGACCATTGACCCCCATTTAGTGCTTGGGCTTCTTCTGGCACTAGAAAGCTAGGATTGCATAATGCTGGGCTGATGGTGTTCAGATCTGTGATGGGACACCAAAGAGGGACCAAGGTAATACCGCCTGCTGGGAGCCAGCACTTCTGCCCCTGCAAGCTTCCTATAGGGCAAAGACTCAGAGATGGTCCAGTGGGAATCCTGCTGTTCCATTTTTCTTGACTCAGTCTTGTCTCCTGCAGTGCATATCAGCAGTGTAGCTCAGTGGTTCCACTCCTCCCTTGCCTTTCCTGATAGTCTTCCTGGAACACTTCCTCTTCCACAGACAGCACAGTGTTCCAGGAAGGGGCTTATCTCCCAGGAGCCGAACTCATGGACCATGTAGAAGAAAAGTAGGAAAGGAGGTGGGCTGGGCCTTTCCCTCTGCGGTCTACAGTCCTCTTTCATCTCTGTCTTCTGACAACAGGAGAACTCTGTACAGCCAGGGAAGCGGCCCCTCTCATTCCTTCTGCCCACTGTAGTCCGACCAGCAGAAGGGCTCTGTGGAACCTACCTCGCTCTGGGGGCCAATGGAGCTGCTCGAGGTCTCAGTGGCCTGACCCAGGTGAGAGCTACTCCGTTATGTCTCTTTTGTAGTCAGGAGCCATGCTGTGACCTGGCCTGCTATGTCCCACATAGTGTTTCCCGTGCCTTTCCAGCAGTCACAGGCTATACTGCATTGTGCCAGGCCTATCCTGGGCACAGATGTGCTGTGTTGGGCTTCATAATGAAAATGGGGCTCCGAGATCTGGGCTGCCTGTGTTCTGTAAGCATCAAGGCCCATCATCCCCTGCTCTATATCTGAATAGACCACCAGCCCTCTGTAGGGTCTTATTTTGAAAATAAGGCCTCCTGCTATTCTCTAGAATACCTCAAAACAGATCCATGAGTGCCTTGAGCGCCTAACACCTGACAGTGGGCTTGTATTTGGACAGGAGATGAGCTAACTCTGGAATTAGAATCCCGTAGGTTCAGCCTAAGTGCTGCCAGCCTTCAACTGTGGGATGCTGAGGAAGTCACTTAGCCTCTGTTGAGCCTCAGTATCCTTCTCTGTGAAGTGGATCACAATAGCTAATATCACAGAGTCCTTACTTAGTATTAGGCACTGTAGTATGTGTGATGTGTATGTGTGTGCTGTGTATGGTGTGTATATGTGTGTGTGGTATGTGTGTGTGAGATATGTGTGAGATGAGTGTGTGCATAAGATGTGTTTGTGTGATATATGTGTGTGTGTGTGTTAACCCCTTTAACTCCCCCAACATTGGGAGGAATGATTGTTTCAATTTTACAGGTAAGGAAACAACCTTAGGTTAAGGAGTTGGCTCAAGTTCATTGAGCTATTGCATTTAGTAGGAAGTTGAGTCCCAAAGTCTATCCAACCCCTAACCACTGAGATGAAACTACCCAGTTTGTTCTCTAAAGCACCCTGTTAACCCTGCCTTGTCTGGAAAGAAGGGAAGGTATCCCTGGGCTAGACTAGAGAAGACTAATGCTAGCAGTGCCTTTTCCTTAAATGCTGAAAGGAAGTCACAGTCTCTCTATGGCCCTCAGATTCCGCCTCTGTAAAATGGGGACAGCTACCATAGGTCACATGTTTCCAGGACAGTTGCAAGACTTAGATGATACACCAACTGTGTGAGCTTTCTAAAGACTAGGGGGTTTTGACCGAGGATGAGAGCTATGGATCTTGAATCATCGTTTCTGGGACAGCTCTGATGTTTTTGCTCTTTGCCTGCCCACAGGTTCTACTGAATGTCCTAACCTTGAACCGGAACCTGAGTGACAGCCTGGCCCGAGGACGCCTCCACCCAGACCTGCAGTCCAACCTCCTGCAGGTGGACAGTGAGTGCAGAGCAGGTTCCCATAGGATGGGCACAGGGATGGATTGATGGAGAAGGGCTCTTCCCAAGGTTTTCCTGCCTTGACCAGCATTAACTTCCTTCTTGAGAAGGTTTTGATAGGACCAATGTAAGATCTAGGGATTGGAACCATCTTGGCATTCCCTGACCTTCTAGTGTTAGGAAATCCATGTCTCAACCCTTGAGACTTCATTTTCTCCTTTATAAAATGGGATATGGCTATCTTTTGGCAAACTTCCATTAAGCAGTATATGATGAACACCTACTGTGTGCCAAGCATCATCCCAGCTGTGGGAGGATACTGCACTTATAGGCAGACAGGAAAAATAATCAGAGACACACGAGACAGTGAAAGAAAATCTTGGCCACCGCATCAGAGCAGAATGATGTAATGGGACCTACAGGGATGGGAAGTTTCTCTTTGGTGACATGGAAGCTGAGATCTGAAGAGTGACAAAGTGCCCCCCACACACACACCAGAAACTGGGACAGAGCTTTGTAGACTAAGAGAACAGGTGCCAAGAACTTGGAGCAGGGTTTGGTTTCCTGTTTTTGAGAAATAAAAAGAGACCAGGGTGGGTGAGGAGACATTGAGATCAGAGAGGAGAGCAGGGACTGGATCGCGGATGTCAGGGGTTGATGGTGAGGAGACAGAGTTGTCCCTAACAACAAAGCTTCATTTTAAAGATTAAGAAGCCATGAGCAAGTGGCTTCGGGAGGCTTCACAGTGGAGGTGGTGCCTGGTTGGGCCTTGAATTAGGAGTAGGAGTTTGGCGCGTAGGGATATCAGGCTTTCTGGACAGGAGGGACAATCTGTGAAAGACCCAGAAAGAATGGCATTGGAGACCAACCATTTTATACCATCTCTCCATTACTCTGCATATCTACAGATACACTTCTTCCTGAATCAACCACAGTCTCGCAAATTCAGACTTAACTTTTACAGTGTACTCACCTTCCATAAACACTGGGAAGCCATCACAAATAAGGCCACCTGCCATTTAAAAACCTTAGATACGGAGAGAGATAGAGTCAACCAGTAGAAACAGTAGTAAATAATTTTGGGGGTGAAAAAAGCAGGGTTTGCTGGTGCATGTCTTTAATCCCAGCACTCAAGAAGTAGAAACAGGAGATAGATCTCTGTGAGTTCAAGTCCAGCCTGGTCTACAGATCAACTTCTAGGCTAGCAAGGGATACACAATGAGACACTCTCTTAAACAAATAAAAGAGAAGAAACAAAATAAAATAGCAGGATATGACTGGGGATGAAGCCAGTTGGTAGGTGCCTGCCCAGAACACATGAGGCTCTAGGTTCTACCCCAGTACCATAAAAACTTGACCTTGTGGTGCTTGCCCTTGGGCAATGGAGGCAGGAAGATCAGAAGTCCAAGGTCATCCTTGGCTACCTAGGGACATAGTCTGAGGTCAGCCATGGCTATATAAGACCCCATTTCAAAAGGAAAAGAAAAGAGAAAGAAAGCAGAAGAAGCCTGACAGAGACTGATATTCTAGATAATGGGGACATTTTCAAAGATGCACCTTTTGACCTAGGACAGGAATGAAGTGAAGGAGCCAACTGGGTGACTATCAAGGGGAAAGCGTTCTAAAGTGAAACAATATTGGGTACAAAGGCCTGTACTGGAGAGACAGCAAGGGTACTAGTATGGCAGAACAGTTAAGCAAAGTGAAGAACAGAAGGAACTCAGGAGAAGACTTTAGAAAGGGACTGGTGGAGGCTTAGGTGGGCCCTGGAGGCTTAGGTGGACTTTGACTTTTATTTCAAGACCTGTCAGAGCTGTTGGACAGTGTTGAGTGGGATAAGAGCCCCTAGGGCTCTGTATAAAGCTGTAAAGAATCCAGGGCTGGGTGAGCATTAGTAGACCATGCAGTAATCCTCATGAGTGAGTAAACGATGGCCACTTAGCGATAGTCCAGGGCCTCTTGCCATTCTTAAGAATGCCTGCTTAGGCTGGGTGGTGATGGTACATGCCTTTAATCCCAGCACTTAGGAGGCAAAAGGGGGTGGATCTCTGTAAGTTTGAGGCCGGACTGATCTACAGAGTGAGTTCCAGGACAGCCAGGGCTACTTAATAGAGAAACCCTGTCTCAAAAAACAAAAACACAAAACAAAACAAGAATGACTGCTTATTATCATCACTGACTGATTCCAAGGCTCCAAGCTCAGTGCTTCCTATGCATTATCTCCTTTAAACCTTGCAACGACTTTATGTGGTAGGTTCTCTATACTCCCCCACTGTATGCATGAGGCCACTGAGGGTCACGGAAGTAAAGCAATTTATGCAAAGTAATGCAGTTCCTGCTGTTGAAACAGCTAAGGCCATGACTCAAATCTGATAATGAGGTCTCTGAGTCAGTGCTCTAATGCATGTATGCTGTGGGGATGGCTTGCAGGTGAGTTCACCGAGGAAGAGATTGAGTTCCTGGAAGCCAGGGGTCACCATGTGGAGAAGGTAGATGTTTTGTCCTGGGTCCACGGCAGTCGGAGAACCAACAACTTCATCATCGGTGTGAAGGACCCTCGGAGCCCGGATGCAGCTGGAGCCACCATCCTGTAGAGCATTGGGGTGGGCGGGATCTCTGCTCCCCGCCTTTGCATGTTCCCAGAGTCCCTCTTTCTCCCAGGTTTGGTCTCAGGGGGACCCCATGGATGCCTCAGATCAGGGGCCAGAGGGGATGCTTAGCAAACCCTATCCCAGAGTAACCGGAAAATTCTCCAACTGGAGGCCTTTGGTGGGAATGGTGACATCAGTGTCCATGACCAGGCAGCCAGGACCATGAGGAGTCAGATTGTCTGTCTGTCTCTTCTCCTCTCTCAGCCATGCTATCCTTGAGCTTAGGGATGTGCTTGCAAACCCTTCTCAAGGGTCTCACAACCCCAACACCTTCAGACTGGTCTGACCTATGCCTTGTCTTCCAGCTCCCTTTTCCTGTACCTGGCCCCATTTCTTAAGTGACTAGGATTTTTTTAAAAATTGGCCATTATAGGGAGAGGTAATCCTCCCCTTCCACCAGGTTGAGGCAGGGGCCTTGCATTTGAAGGTCCCCAGGTAGTCGAGTAGGGGTGGGGGTGGGTATCAGCTCAGGGGCTTCCATTTGCAACGGGGATTAAAGAAAGAATATTGCTTAACCCTGACTCTGGCTTGATTTCTGTTTAACTGATGTAATTATTGCTTTCTCATTGCTCTGATGGATTATCTGGCAAGATCCAACTTAAGAGAGAAAAGATTTACATTGGCTTGCAGATTAAGGGGAGCTAGTCCATCAGGCAGGGGTGGCTTGGTGACAAAATAGCTCTTAGCTATGGCAGGGGAGTTTGCTCACACCAGGGCAGATCAGGAGGCAGAGACAACCTCAGTAGTTAAACCTGAAGCCTTACTCTCCAGACACTCTTCCTCCAGCTAGGCCCCACCTCCAGGGGTTCTATGCACTCCAAAAATGTCTACGCCTAGCTAGAGACCAAGAATTCAAACATAGGGTTGGAAGTAGGAGTGAGAGAGGAGACCTTGGCTCACCCTACCTTAGAAGCCCATGACACCTGGACAACCTGGAATCAACTTTGTAGGGGTAGTGTTGCCAAAACCATACTAGTAACTACAAATAATAACTTTTAGTTCAGATAACTATTAAGTGCACTTAGTCCTAAGCACATTATGAAAGTGATCTCACCTAATCTTTGTCACAAAGCTCATGAGCTAGATGTAAAATAGTATTCGCACCTTATTGGTGAACTATGGGCAAAAAGTTCTTTAAAGGCCTCATCCAAAGTTTCTTACCTGTTAAATAGAAGAACCTGGGTTCAGACTCAGGCTCTCTGACTCTACCACTTGTGTTCTTAACCAATTTCACAACTGCTGGGTGAGCTCTTTGTTAAGAATAATGGTTCACATGACAAGTACCTTTTAGAGGTAATGTCATGTGTACATGCTGTGTTAGTTATTTTCTATTATTGTGACAAAACACCATGGCCAAGACAGCTTAAAAAAGAAAGACTTTAATTGGGCTTACAGTTCCAGAGTGTTAAGAGTCTTGATGGTGACGTGCCAACAGAGGGTTGAAACAGCAGCTGCAAGCTTACATCTTGATTTGCAGATGGGAGACAGGGAGAACACTGGGAATTTCTGGGAGCTGTTTGAAACCTCAAAGTGCAACCCCAGTGACACAATTCCTCCAACGAGGCCACCCTTAATCCTTCCCAAACAGTTCCATCAAGTAGTCAAACATGGGAGCCCATGGGGCCCTTCTCATTCAGACTACCATGGTTGTCTTATTATTCACTATATTTCAGGCACTAGACTACAGCCCTAAATGAGACAAACATTAAGTAAAGAGGTGTGGAGGTTGCTCAGTGGTTAGCACCATGGCCCTCTGCATGCACAGAGTCCCGGTTTCTATCTCCACCACCACAAAATACAAACTGAACAGGAACTTGTTACAGATGAGTAAGGTACAATGTCATCACAATAAGCTCTGTAGTATGCCTCATCTGTATGTTAAAGATGTAGCAATTACTAAAATATCAGTTATCTCAGAGATCTGTAATATAGTTTATCTACCCTACTAAAGAACTCACTCTCCAGGAATTGCACTGTCAGCAATCCAGCACATGTTCCTCCAAGCTGCTGCTTTCTGCACATTTATAGATTATGTTTAAATAGTAAAAATGGAACTATGTTTCATAATTGCTACCTTTTCCTCCTCCTCTGGCTGCCAGAGCTCCCAGCAATCCTCTGCCATTGCCTCTTAAGAACTTGGATTGTAGGCATAGGCCACAGCAACTCTTGAATACTAAGATTCTGATGACTGAGGAAGTCTGGTTCAATACTGTCCTAGTACATGGGAGACTTGAGACAGAAGGATCATAATTTCAAGGCCAGTCTGGGCTGTGCAGTGGTGGGGATGCCTTTAATCTCAACACTCAGGAGGCAGAGGCAGAGGCAGGCTAGTCTCTGAGTTTGAGGCCAGCCTAGTCTACAGTTGAGTTCTGAGACAGCCAGGGTTACACAGAGAAACCCTGTCTCAACAAAACCAGAGAGAGAGAGAGAGAGAGAGAGAGAGAGAGAGAGAGGTTTGTGGAACACTAAATTTCTGTCTACTCTGTCATGCATGGCCCAAGGCACTGGAGACACTAGTGAAAAAGACAAGACCAGTGCTGACTGGGATTTATTCTTAATAATTTTTAGTTTATTTAGACTGTACTATCTTGTGATTGCATAAGGAACATTGGAAAATTTGCCTCATATTAAGAATATGTCTCTGGCTAACTATGAAATGAGATAAGAACCTTGGTACTTTGAAGAATGTCTCAAGCCTCACATAAGGTTAAAGGTACTTCCTCAGTCATTTTTGGCATTTCCTTTACGATTTTCTTTGACAGGGTCCTCAGATTTACTGTGTAGCTGAGGGTGATCTTGAATTTCTGACTTCCTGCCTCTACCTCCCAAGGTTTTAGATTTAGATCACAATCATGTGCTACCATGGTTTCTGCTGGAGACTAACTTTGAGGTTTTTTTTACATGCTAGGTGATCACTACCAACTGTCGTCAGCTCTTAGAGGATCTCCAGCTCCTTGCTTGATCGTAAGGAGGGTTTAAATGATCATTATTGCACGAGTCAATTGTATTGGCCCTATCCTTACATATCTTCTTCTTGTAATTCAGAGATATTCCCACGAGAGGAAGAAGAAAATAATCTGGGCCAAGTACATCACTAAAAGATTCAAGAAATAGCTGATGGTAGTGGTGCAGGCCTTTAATCCCAGCACTCTGGAGTCAGAGGCAGGAAGAGCTCTGTGAGTTTGAAGCCAGTCTGGTCTACTGAGTGGGTTCCAGGACGGCCAAGGTTATGTAGAGAAGCCTTGCCTTCAAAACAAAACAAAACAAAAGATTCAAGAAGTCAATAAATAAATGGGAACAGGACCAAGAGTATAGCTCTGTTGTAGAGCATGTCTAGCATGCATGAAGTTCTGAGTTCGAGCCCAAGTACTACAAAATAGTAACTTTAAAGGTGGATGGATAAAACAGTCTGATCAAGGGACCACATCATGCTTTTAATCCCAGCATTTGGGAAGCGTAAGCAAGTCTCTGTGAGTTTTAGTCCAGGTGGTCTACATAGCAAGTTATGGGCCGGCCAGGACTACATAGGCCTTGTCACAAAAGAGAGATAGCTGAGTGGTTAACTGAACATCTGATCTTCTAGAGGACAACAGTTTGATTCCCAGCACCCACATGGTAGTTCACAACCCTCTGTAACTCCAGTTCCAGGGTCTCCTGCTCTTTTCTTTTGCCTAAATCAGACATTACCGCAGACAAGTACACATGCCAAATACCAATACACATAATTTTTTTTTAAAAAAAGGAAAGACTGGAGAGCCAGGTTTGGTGGTGCATACCTATAATCTCAACACTCCACAGACTGAGGCAGGGGGAATCACACAGAGTTTGAGGCTGGCTTACACTACAAAGTGATTTCCAGGCGATCCTAGGCAACAGAATGAAATATTATCTCAATAAAATAAGAGGCAGAGGGGAGGAGAAGGGGAACTGGGGTTATTGGACTCAGACACAATAGATAGTAAAACAAAAAGTCACTTAGAGTCAACCCACCAGACAAATATCAACATATATCCTACCAACAGTCAGAAACATGAAGGATAGGTCTGGGGAGGCGGGTCAGTGGGTAAGAACACTTGTGCAGGCATGAGGACCTGGGGTTGAATTCTCAGAACCCATGTAAAACATTGGTCATGGCTATACATACCTACACACCCAGCACTGGGAGGCAGAGACCGGTGGATCCTGGATGCTCATTGGTCAGACAGTCTAACCAGAACAGTGAACTTCAGATGCAATAACAGGAACACAATGAAGAGAGGAAGACACTGACAGTCTTCTGCCGGCCTCTGCATGCATATGTGCATGAGCACACAAACCTGGACACTCACAAGCATGTATCACACCCAACCCCCACACACTAATAAGACATAAGAAGTTTAAAAATATGAAGCAAGCCCGCACCCAAGCTCAGGCATGGTGAGGGGTTAATTAAACTCAGTGAGTTCCACACAAAAAAGGTCTAAGTCAGTGGGTATTTGTTGAGAAGACAGTTTTCAGTTGGAGAAGGATGTGGCATGAGAAAGAGGAACAGGGTACAAAGGACTAAACTTCATTATATGTATTGATAAAACTGTCAAAGAAATGCACTTTTAAAGTTTGAATTAGAAACCGACAGAAATGAAGGGAGAAAGGGACGATGCCATGGTAGCAAATTCTTCAGCTCAGCATAGTCAACAGAGGCTACAACAGCCGCTCCACATGCTTAAACAAATGGGGCTGAACAGATGACTCGGTGATTAGAGCATTTGCTTGATTCCCAGCCTTTCTCTATCCCAGCTCTGGGGAATCAGATGCTCTCTTTGGGCCTCCACAGGTACTGCATACACAGTGTACACTACATACAGGCAAAACACTGATATGCAAAATCAAAACAGACTCTTAAAAAAACAAACAGCACATAGGAGGCAGAGGTAGGTGGATTTCTATGAATTTGTGGTCAGCCTAGTCTTCATAGCCAAGTACCAAGACAGCCAGGGATACACAGAGAGATCGTGTTTCAAAAAGAAACAAACAAAAGACTGACAGATACTGCTTAGGATATTCTATCCCCCAAAACAGTGAGACAGACTTTCCTCCCAGCTCCTAAGAAGCAGAGGCAGGTGTGTCTCTGTAAGTTTGAGGCCAGTCTAGACTACATATTAAGTTCTGGGACAGCCAGAGATACATAGTAAGACACTGTCTTAAACAAAATCAAGAGAAAACAAACCCAAAACTACCCTTGCAGTGAAGCCTTAAATGCAGTTAGCAGTAGCAGAGAACATAAGCCACAACATAGTCACAAAGTAAATGCTACCCAGCAACGAAATGGACTAAACTTCAAATATATGCAACAATATAGATGAATCTCAAAGATATAAACACAGCTATAGAAGCCAGATTCAAAATCTGCATCCTGTGTGGTTCCGTTTACAGTATATAAAGCTTAGCTCTGGCCAGGCTTAATCTGTGGAGTGAGAAGTCAGAATACCATTCACCTGAAGGGGAATCTCAGCAATTTCTAGAAGGTGGCTTTTAAGGGTCTTCACGGTGCTTATATGTTCATGCTCTTCTCTTTCTCTTTTCTCTCTCCCCCTCTCTTTCCCTTCCTCCCTCTCTTCCTCCTTCCCTCCCTCTCTCTCTGCCCTACCTTTTTTCTCCCCATACCCTCCTCTCCTCTGTCTGAATTGTGTGTGTGTGTGTTGTTCACAGAGACCACAGGAGGGCATCAAGTGTTCTGCTACTCTTTGCATTATTCTTTTGAGGCAGGGTCTCTCAATGAATCTGGAACTAAGGTGGCAGCCAAGGAGCCCAGTCATCCTCCTGTATCTGGTCCTCCCTCCACCATCGCTGTGGTTATAGGTGTGTGGTCATGTCCAGTTTTATTTGAATGTTGACAATTTGACCTCAGATCCTCAAGCTTCCCACTGAGCCATCTCCCCTGACCCTGTGTTTTGTTTTTCCAGTGCTGAGGATCAAACTGAGTGTCTTGTGTATCCTAGGTAAGAGCTTTACCACTGAATTATTCCTCCAGATCCTGTTTTCTGATTCTATCATTCTCTTTTACATTGTGTGTGTGTGTGTGTGTGTGTGTGTCTGTCTGTCTGTCTGTCTGTCTGTCTGTCTATTCAGGTACTATTGTACAATTGTGAAAGTCAGAGTTTACAGAAGTTAGTTCTTTCTATCTACCACATGGTTCCAGGCAATCACAGGCTTGGTGGCAAGCACCTCTGTTTGCTGTGCTGTCTCCCGGCCCATTTCTTATTTCTTGATATGGGCGTTGATTAGACATTTGTGTTGTATTTTGTGAACACTCATCATATTTATGATTTGTACACTTGTATGCCTTTGTATTATTGCTACCTGAGGTTTCAAATTTTCAGGGAACTGGAGAGATGGCTCAGAGGTACAGAGGACTGGCTGCTCTTGCTGAGGACCTGGATTTGGTTCCCACAGTCTCCTAACTATCTGTAATTCCAATTCCAATGAATTTGATGCTCTCCCCTGACCTCCATGGACACTACATATATGAGGTCCAAATACATACATGCAGGGAGAACCCTCATATATGTGAAATGAAAATTTAAAAAAATGTTTCTTTTTAGTTTTAAAATTTCAGAATATTTTGAAAACAGATCTTTGAATACTAAGATGACCTGAATTAAGGAGGACACTTCTTGATGCTGTTCGATTTTTTTCTCAGCTGTGTATCTATCACTCTATTTCTCCCAGTTTAAATCCTTTCTTCCTGAAGAAAAAGCCAGCATTTATAGTAAAAATTTTATACTAAATATTGCTTCTCCTAAGGAGGAGCCCCTTCATTTGTCTGTGTATCAAGGCACCTACTGACACCTACTGGTCAACTATCAATGAATTTACACAGTACAATGTTTGCCAGGTGAATGGTGCCCGCTGAGATGTGATGTGCCCATGCAGGACTAGTAGCCATTGGCCATTTTGTGATGAACCCTGAAAACAATGGGGTGTTGATGATCTGACCCCCTTTGTTGTTGATTCTTCCCCTTACCCAAGATGTAGATCTATTGTTGGTGGCCCTCACCAGTTTTTCTTGTATGTTCCCAATTAAATCCCAAGTTTGAACTTTTTTGTTTTGTTTTGTTTGTTGAGACAAGATCTCATTATGTAGCCTTGGCTATCCTGGAACTACTATGTAGACCAGGCTGGCCTCGAACTCACAGAGATCCTCCTGCCTCTGCCTCCCAAGTGCTGGGATTAAAAGCATGTGCCACTATGCCCAGCTAAACTTGGTTTTGCTGTTGTTATTTTGGTTGGTTTGTTTTTAAAGACAGGGTTTCTTTGTGTAGCTCTGGCTGTCCTGGAACTTACTCTCTCTCCTCTCTCCTCTCTCCCCCAGGCTGGTCTTGAATTTAGAGATTCACCTGCTTCTGCCTCCCAAATGCTGGATCAGAAGTATGTGCTCCACTACTTTTAATCTGATGTTACAGTACTGGTTTTGTTTTACTTCATTTGTTTGTCAGTTTTCTGATAAAAAAAAAAAATCACACAATATATTCTGATGATGGCTTTCCCCTCTCCCAGCTCCTCCCAGCTCCTCCCCAGTTCCCTACCCGCCCACTTGCATCTTCTTTCCTTCCCTCTCCCCCTTTCTTACCCTTCTCTCTAAAAATCAAACAAAAGAAACCCACACACACAAAAGAAGCCAAAATATACAAGAAAAGACTAATAAGACAAAAAAAGCTCAAAGCTATATGAAACAAAAAGTCTAACAAATACTTTTCAATTTATTTTGTGTTGGACATCTACTCCTGGAACGGAACCTCCTCTGAGCTGTGGTTAGTGGACTCCATTTTAGAAGACTGTTTTTTTCCTTTGCAAGCAGATACCAATTGCAGATAGCTTCTTGGTTAGGGGTAGGAGCCTGTGTCCACTTTCCTTTGTCATCCTGGAATCTGTCTAGCTTGAATCTGTGCTGGCCCTGTTAATGCTGTCATAGTCTCTGTGAGTTTATATGTGCATTAGTCCTATTGTGATAGGACTAGTCAAGTTCCCATCTACTGCAAGCTGCTGTGACGGTGGCTGAGTGAGGCACTGAACTGTGGGTACAGCAGAATGTCGTTGGGAGTCATTTTTTTGTTATGTTCCTTTAGCACAATAGTACTTGGTTTTCCCATAGGTCTGTGGCTTGTCCAGTCTCAGGTTTTTGGCCATCCAAGCAGTGTCAGGCCTGGTTTCCACCCAATGGGATGGGCCTTAAATCTAATCAGAGAGTGGTTGGTTACTCCCACAATATGTGTGCCATTATTGTACCAGCATACAATATTGGTATGCCTGCCTCTTGGAGGCAGGTCACCACTGTTGGTTTATAGGGTTGGTGATAATCTTTCCCCACTGTAGCCTGCAAAGTAACTTCCAGTACCATAGATGCAAGTCAGTAGTGGTGAAACCTCTGGTTGGGTACCAGCTCAACCTCTCTGTTTGATTGTTGCACCTCACTACTAAGGTTGTAATCTACCATGTCTAGACAGCTTTCCTGAGCTCCTCCCAAAATGGAGGATTCCCTTTTCTTAGCAGGGCTTGCTCTTGTCTGCCTGATCTGGAGAGCCCAATCCCCAATCTTCTACCTGACAGATGTCACCTAGTCCTTGGCAAAATTACAGGTTCAACTTCCTGGAACACCTCACCATGCAAATGAGGTATTCCCAAACCTTTCACCTCAGCCAGTGAAACATCACCCTAAGAAGAATCCCTTCTCACTCTCCAAGATTCATATATCTAGTCCTTGATTCACCCCCAAATAAAGTGTATGCACAAAAGCTGTTTCACTGAATACCATCTAAGAGACCTGTAGCACTAAAATCCTTAGAGAAGCATATCCTCTCATCACCTCACCCCACCCCACATTCACTGCCTGGCCAGGATCCTGCTGACCCACCCTTTCACTCCATCCTTCCTGACCTCATGTATTTATATCAAAGAACAATTGATTTGTTCTTCCTTTTTCAGATCTTATTTTAATTGTGCTTATATAGGTAATTATTTATGTATATATGTTAATTATGTGTCTATACACACAGGCAGTGGGGGTCACCCAATATGGTTACTAGGAAACGAACATGGCTCCTGTGCAGGAATAGTCATGCTCTTAACCATTGATCCATACCTCTAGTTCTTTGATTTTGTTTCTCTTTTGCTCTAAGTCAGAAGCTTACAGTCTATTAGAGATGCAAAAAAAATAATAAAATAAAAGTCATGTACAGATTTAAAGACAAAGGGCTGGGCAGGTACTTGCTATGTAAGCATGAAGACCTGAGCATGGATCCCCCTACTTAAAAAGCTGAACCCAAGGCATACACTTGCAATTCTGGCACCAGGGAGGCCAATCAACCCAGCTAAGTCAGTGAGCTCAGGTCAGTGAGAGGCCGCCCGTGAATAAGGTCACAGTATGAGTTGTATCCTTGAAACCCAAAGTGTAAGGGGAAGATGACCTTGGAAAGTTGTCCCCTGGTTTCCACATGTGCACTATGGCATGCACACATCCACGCTCTCATATGTAACACACACAAATACATTTTAAAATTAAGGTACACAAGAGCTAGAGAGGTGGCTCAGTGATGAGAGTACTGACTGCTCTTCCAGAGGTCCCTGGTTCAATTCTCAGCACCCACATGGCAGCCCAGAGCGGTCTGTAACGCCAAGATCTGATACCCTCACAGAGACACACATGCAAGCTAAACACAAGTGCACATAAAATATAAATACATTATACAGCGACCAAGAGGACACCCTGTCACCAATCTCTAGCCTGAACACACGCACACACATGTTCACACACATACACCATACACAAAGAAGATAAAGAGAAAATGTCCTCGGTCCTCTAAGACAAAGCATTTCTCTCCTTTGGTTCTAGTTTCCTCATCTGCACAAGGAGCTTGGGTCTGCCCGCGATCACACAGCCAATAAGAGCTAGAATCTGACTCATTATCTCCTAAATCATCAGCAGCCAACTCATGGCCCGATTTTATTCCTGTGCTGCCTCCCCACGAGGAAGGAGTCTTTCAATGGCCTATAATCCTGTTACCTTTACAGATGTCCGGTGGCTCCCTATCTCCTCCACTCCCTGCATCCTTGCACATCCTTGGAAGCCCAAGAACTCAGAGTTCAAGGCATGTACCCCCACCTCCTTGCTGAGAGCTGCCTTTCTGCACTCCAACACTAGCAGTACAGGTGCTGGAAAGTTAAACTTAAACCCTTGCGCTTGCATTTTCCATGAGAGTTTACCCAGACCCTTCATTGTGACTTTGATTTGCATTTCCCTAATCATTACTCAAGTTAAATGTTTTTCATGTGCTTATTTGCCATTTGGATATTTTCTTCAGAGACATGTCTATAGTCATCTTTCACCCATTTTCCAAATTGCTTGAAAAATGGGATTCTTGTTACTATTGAGTTTCTGGGACCTTTGAGTTTTCACACCTCTGAAAGTTTTTGATGAGCTGGGAGATGTGTAGATGATGTCATTCTCTTTTTTTTGAGACAGGGTTTCTCTGTGTAGCCCTGGCTGTCCTGGAACTCACTCTGTAGACCAGGCTGGCCTCAAACTCAGAAATCCACCTGCCTCTGCCTCCCAAGTGGTGGGATTAAAGACGTGTGCCACCACTGCCCGGCCTGATGATGTCATTCTTAACTGTTGGTGGCCAGTTGGGGTCAGAACCCCATCTCTGCAGAACGAAGTAATCAATCGCTTTTCATTCCCGTATTCAGATTGATTAGCCAAGCAGTTCATTCACTGTATCATAAACAAAAGTGATCCTTTTGGTGTGTCACATTTTTAGGCTAACATAAAAAGAATACATGTTATATATTCCGTTTACCAGAGCTCAAGAATTTACAAAATAAGCTTAATGCTAGAAATCAGGATGAATCTTACCTCTGATGGGACAGGAATTCACTGGAAGGGAACAGAAGGGGACTTTCTGGGTTAACTAATCTGCAACTTGACCTGAGTGAGTGATGGTACCACAGGAACATAAGTTAAAGACTTATTAGGTGGGCCAGGGATATAACTTAGCAGAAAAGCATTTGTCTAGTACGTGCACGGCCCTGAGTTCAAATTTCTAGCACCCCTCCCCAAAAAAATCAGGTACATGTGTGAGATTTTTGTATTTTATTGGGTATAAATTATAACTTTTTATAAAATGAAAACATAAGTTAATCTAGTTACCATGGGAATTAATATAAATGTTCCTTAAACAATTAATAAAAGGCCTATCATATGATCCAGATATACCATTCTAATGTAACCACACCTAAAAGGATCTAAGATAATATACATCAGAAAGGCCTACACACTCATGCTACACACTCATGCCTACTGTGATATTATTCACCAAAGCCAAGCCATGTAATCAGCCTAGAAACCCATCAATGGATAAAGAAGCTGTTGTACAAACATAATTAAATATTATTCAGCCATAACAAGAATGAAATCATCTGGGCAGTGATGGCACACACCTTTACTCCCAGCACTTGGGAAGCAGAGTGGATCTCCAAGTTCCAGGCCAGAGGCCAGCCTGGTCTATAGAGTTCCAGGATAGTCAGAGCTACACAGAGAGAGTTTGTCTCAAAAACAAAACAAAACAAAACAAACAAAAGAATGAAATCAACTGGATGTAAAAGTACACTTTAAATCCCAACACTTGAGAGGCAGAGACAGCCAGATCTCTGTGGGTTTGTGACCAGTATGTTCCAGGCCAGCCAGGAACACATAAACATTCTATCTCAAAAAATAAAAATAGAGGATGGGGCTGGGACATAGCTGTTGAAAGCACAAGACCTAAGTTCAACTGCTCTAGGGGATTTGAAGCCCTCTTCTAGATTCTGCAGGCAGCCCCCCCCACACACCCGCCAACACACACATGCACGCACATACACCTTCCCCTTAGACACACGCAAGTTAAAGTTAAAACAAATTAAGAAATAAAAATGAGAGAATAAAATCAAGTCATTTGATAGAAAATGATTGCAAATGGAGATCATCATGTTAAGAAAAAGAAGCCAGACTCAGAAAAACCAATACTGCATGTTTTTTCTCACACGTGGAATGTAGGTTTTTAAAAAAGGACACAAAGGAGGGACAATCTGGGGAGAGGAAAGGAAAGGAAGGGGGGCGTACAGGATACAGGACAGCATATAATGTCAATAGGATCAGAGTACAGTATGTTTTCATATGAAAATCTCGTAATGAGCCCCGTTATGTCACACGGTTTAATATACTGGAAAAAAAAAAGAAAAGGCTTGGGCAGCGGTGGCGCACGCCTTTAATCCCAGCACTCAGGAGGCAGAGGCAGGTGGATCTCTGAGTTCCAGGCCACCCATGGCTACATAGTGAGACCATTGTGGCTTGCCTGTGGTTCTCCATCTTTTTAAAGTCTTGAGCCTCATACATAGAATGGCATGTAGAATCCACATAAATATTCACTATCAACATTGTGCTATTTATTTACAGAGGAAACAGAAGCCAACATAATGAGTCCCATCTAGTGGCAAAGAGAATTAACTATATTTATTTTATTTATCAACTGTACACTCAGTTGATAAGTACCTACTGCTAAGAGAAGCCTTAGCAGTAGGGAGAGATCAGGGGCCATATCCAGAGATAGCCATGTTTGAACTGGGAAGTGAAGAGTCTCTGTGTAGGAGAGAATCTCAGGCAGTAGGATCAGCATGTACAAGGAGAGCCAGAGAGAAAGAAAGAGGACCCTGAAAGCCTGGCACAATGTCCACACCAGGGAGATTTGTTTGTCTTTTAGCTTGAGAGTAATGAATTTAGACTGGGTTTAGAAATTTTTCTTATATTAAACAATTGGTTGTCTGGCACAGTTCAATGGTTTAGTTCCCAGCACCCACATGGTGGCTACAGACATCTGTAGCTGCCATTTCAAGGGGCCCAATGCTCTCTTCTGGCCTCCACAGGCAGACACCAGGCATGCACATGATGCATGGACGCAAAAAATGCAGACACATAAAATATTTTTAAAAAATTTAATGTGTGTGTATGCATGCACACACTCTGGGGTCAGAGGACAACACGTGGGAGTCATTTCTCTCCTTCCATCATGTGGGGCTCCAGGGACAGAACTCAGGCTATCATGCATAGTAGGCAAGTGCATCTGCCCATTAATCCATCTTGCCTGCTTGGGCTTTATAATTTAAAAAAAAAAAAAAAAAAGATTTTGAGAACTGGAGAGATGGCTCAGTAGCTTACCACTCTTCCAGAGGACCCAGGGTTCCATTCCCAGCACCCACAGCTCACAACTTGCTGTAACTCCAGATCTAGATATGACACCTCCACAAGCACTAAGCATGCATATGTGTGGTGCACATAGATACACACAGTCAAAACACTCATATACATAAACATAAATCTTTAAAAGTAATAAGCTTCATTACGAGATTTTCATACATGTATATCACATTTATATTCACTCCACATTTCCTTTACTCTCCCGTGTCTGTCTGTCTGTCTCTCTCACACACACAATCTAGATTTTGTCAAATCATTTTTAGTAAGAGAGTGATTTCTGACTGAAGAATATTGCTAACCAAAAAAATAACAGAGGGGCACACTGGGGGTGGTGGTGAGGGTGGCTCCTGTACTAGTCTAAGTGCACAGTGTGTGCTCAAGAAATGTCTGTGGAATGAAAGAATTACAGGCCTCTCTCTCTTAGATGAGACAATACAGACAATATAACTGATTTAAGACTCCACCTGCCCTAACCCAAGCCCTGCCCTGGCCTCCCTTACATCGGAAGAAGCTGAGATTCAGCGGGGCAAAGAAAATCATGAAGCTAAGTGGTGAGAACTGATTTAAGTGAATCCAGGCCCAGCCCTATTTTGGAAAGAAAGAAGAGAGGTCAATGGCCCGCCCACACTTGTACACTCAACAATTACATTTTGTGAGTACCTACTGAGTTTGCTAGGTGGTGGTGGGACAGAGTAGGGAAATATTTATAAGAGAATAATAAAGGCTATCTTCATTGCCACTGTTCTTAGACCCTAAGCTAATAATGCAATACTACCCCGATGTGTCAACCGCTTTCCCCCATTTCTTCTGCGCCTGGAAATACTGTTATCCCCATAGTTGAGATGAGCAAACTGAGGCATGAAGCATTAACATACCCAGCATACACAAACACCCGCTGAGACTGTGCTGAACGTCTAACCAGACTGAGATCGGACCCAGCACCAGAGCTCGCCCGCTCGCTCGCTCGCCCGCTCGCTCTCAGGCTCGCGCGCTCCACCTTGCGCGCCAGGGGACGCCCGATCACGTGGGCAGGGGCCCCGCCCCTCGGGCCCGCCCCGCCCCCGCCGCGCTCCCTCCCTCTCTCCTTCCCTCCCCCTCCCTCCCCGGCCCGGTCCGGCCCATCCCCCCCCCACCCCACCGGCTCCCTGAGGCCCTGCCGGGTCGGGCTGCGGGCGGCCGGGCGCCGACGGCCGGACAGACGGGCACACGCGAGGACGGGCGGACGGACGCGAGGCACGCACGGCCCGGGCCGGCGCTGCGAGGCCCGCCCGGGAGGGCCGGGGCCGCGCTCAGGTGAGGCGACGGCGACGCTGGCTCGTAAGGGGTGGGCCTGCCGGGTGTCCCGGGCCCGGCCGGTTGGCTTCGTGAGGAGGAGGCGCCGCCCGGGCCCGGCGCGCGAAGATGGCGCCGGGCGGCCGTGCAGCTCGGCCCGAGTGCGGCCCGGGCCCGCAGCCGCCCCACCCGCCGCCGCGCTCGTGTCCCCGTCGCCATGTTGGGGAGCGGGCCCGGGGCCTGCGGGCGGGGCGCGGGCGGGAGCTGCGGGGTGGCGGTGGGGAGGGTGCGGGCCGCGGGGTCGGGGGCGCTGCGGGAGTGCAGGGCGGCCGAGGGGCTGACCGGGGTGGCGCTCCGGCCCAGCAGAGGGCTACATCGGGGTGTGAGATCGGGGCTAGGAGCGCGGAGAAAAGACCCCGCGAAGGAACGGGACCCGCGTTGGGGTTGGTGGGCTAAGGGGGTGGTGGGCGGTGGAGTTGGGTTAGGCCGTGCTCAGTGCTCCGAACCCCAGAGTCATACCCAGGGGTAGGGGAGGCGGCTTAGGGGCCAAGTCTTGGCTGTCAGGGCTCGAATAGTTCTTTGCGTGCACAAGAGGTGATTGCTTAGAAATGTGGGTTGCGAACGCGGGTATCAGAGTGGGGTACTGACGCGGGAATCAGTCTGGAAAGGTCCTGGGGCTGAATGGCCAGCCTTTATGACTCCCAGGGGTCTCAGGACCTAGGAGCCCCGAGGAGCCTCTAGTCTGTTTGGAGGCAGCAACAGGAAAAGGGAAGAACTTAATGAGGAAAGAAAGGGTGGCGGGGGTTGGATGTAGGAGCTGGACAGACGTCAAAAGGTACAGAGTTGAACTCGTTAGGAAAGGAGAGAACCTCCAGCAACTTAAGGAGTTGTCTTTAAAAGGAGGGACCCGACTGTTAGGGGGCGGTGACCCAAAGTGTCTTTCCTGGAAGGGGACAGCTGCTGCTTAAAGAGCAGGGTCACCTGAAGAGGTCATCTGAAAGGTCTTGTTGAAACCAATTAGAAAGGTGAAGAATGAGTATGGAAAAACTACAGTGGCTTTGGATATCATGTTATGATTTCAGATCAAGTAGTGATTTTAGCCTGACACATAGAAAGGTAGTTGCCTTTCCAAGACAGGTCATGTTGGTGACTGGGGCTCCTGGATAGGGCCTACTGCTTCCTCTTTAAACACGTTTCCTCAAAGGATTTTACTAAGCCAAAAGGTACCATATATTAGAGAGCCGTTAAATTTTGTTTGAACAAGTTTGTCAGTACAAAGGCTGAGTGGGATACAAAAACTATAGATAATCAATTATTGGATATTTCCTAGATCTCCATTGGTACAAAAAAAGCATCAACAAAGAACCTCTTTGTAGAGTTAAAAGATGTCCTTCCTCTTTTAGATGTTTATTGCACAGCAAAGACCACAAAAACCTACAAGGAAAGGAAAAAGATGATGATAGAGACCCAGGCTCTCCATCATGTCCTCTAAGTCATGTTATTATAGGGAATTCAAAGTCTAAATGGACCAGGAGGTAAATCAGCCAATGATGCATAGTTGACTTTTATTGTCCCTGAGGTTTGCATCTACAGCTTCAACGAATCACGAATAGAAAACATTCATTTTAAAAAATTACATATGTGCTAAATATTCCTCTTTTTTCTTGTCATTCTTCCCTAAACTAGACAGACAGCTTAACAACTGTTTACATGACATTTATGTTATATTGGGTGTTACAGGTATAGGGGATATACAAATACTATACTGCTTTATATAATGATTTTGATATCTTAGGAGGTCCTGGAATCCCTTGTAAATGAATATAGCAAGGAATGACAGTACAGAACCCCACATAATCAAAAAAGCTTTAGAAGCCAGGTGCAGTGGCTCACATCTATAATCTCAGTGCACAGGAAGCTGAGGCAGGAGACTGCTTTCAAGGCTGTGTCTCAGAAGGAAAAAAAAAAGACTGTCAGGGGTTAGTGATGCAGTAATAGTACAGTATCCGCCTAGCATACAACATAAGGTCCTTGGTTTTATCCCAAGCACAAAAGGGACTTTTAGCCAAAAGAACTTGTGAGGATTTTAAATGCCTTAGGTATATTCAATAACAACTTTTCTGAGCTTTCCTAATGCAAAGAGGTCTGGTCTTATGTGTGCCATGGCCCCTGTAGCATCTAGTGAAACACACGGACCTCTCTCAAAATAATATTTCTAATTGTATAAAATAAAGTACATTGAATTACAAAGAAAAGCAATTACATTATAATAGTTACTAAGTATAAAAATTATCTATGCTGATGTATCTGCACACATACCTTTTTTGTGAATGTGGTAGGGACCTTGCTCAATCTGGGTCGTGTTGCCTGCTATCCCTTGCACTGTACGAGTGTGTGTAGTATTTATTTGAGTATGTGTGTATGCATGTGGAGACCAGAGGTTGACTTTGGTGTCTTACTTGCTTACTTCTCTGCTTTATTATTTTTGTGTTGCCTTGATATTTTCTTCTCTGTTCTTTAATTATTAGTATGTGGGTGAATGTCGGGGCGTGTGTGTGGAAATATTAGGAGAGCTTGTGGGAGTCACTTCTCTCTCCACCTGTATGGGTCTGCCAGACCGAACTCAGGTCATCAGGCTTGCCAGCTAGTGCCTGTACCCACTGAGCCATGTTACAGCCCTAACCACTTTATTTTTTGAGATGGCCTCTCACTAACCCTCCAGCTTATTGATCCAAGTAGGCTCACTAGCCATGGAGCTTTAGGGACCTGCCAGTCTCTACCCTCCAGCAGGGGGTTACAGATGTGCACCCTGCCTTTGTTAGGACTAGGGTTCCAAACTCAGGTCTTCATGCCCTTGTGGGACAAGCATTTTACCACCTGAGTAGTCTTCCAAGTCCTATATATAGTCTGTTACCAGCACATTAAGAACTAATTTCAAAGACATGTACCTTGAATAAGGTTGAGAACAGTATATATGCAAGTATGATCGGAGACAAGACAAGGAAGGTTGGTAAAGACTGAGGGATTTAGCCTGACTCCTCACTTGAGGATGGGGTAGGCAAGATTTTTGAGAGGGGGAGTATATAACGAGGTTTAATTTTTAGGAGATGAATGGATGTTCTCTCTCTCTCTCTCTCTGTGTGTGTGTATGTGTGAGAGAGAGAGAACGAGAACGTGTGCTCATCTGTATAGAACCCAGAGTTCCATCTCTGTTGTCATTTCTTAGGCACTGTTCAACTTGACATGCACCCTTCTGTCTGTCTATCAGTTGGTCTATCACTCTATCCATATATTAGCAGGGTGTCCTGATGGCCTGTCCCTACTTTGTCAAGTAGGGTCGGTTAGCTGGCCAGTAAGCACAGGCTTACTGTTTGTCTGCCTCTTCAGCACTGAGATTACAGCTCTGCACCACAATATCTGGTTTTTTGTTTGTTTGTTTGTTTGTTTTTGTTTTGTGTGTGTGTGTGTGTGTGTGTGTGTGTGTGTGTGTGTTATTCTGTTTTAATTGGTTCCTGGGATGGAACAAAGGTCCTCATGACAAGCACTTTACAAACAGCTATCTTCTAAGCACAAATAAATGTTCTTTTCAGATATGGAGGATAGACTGAAGAGAAAGGAAAGAAACAGTAAGGGCCAAAATGAAGGTTCAGAGAGTGGACACTAAGCAAAATTAGCTATTCCGGGTGTTGACAACTGGTACTGTGAGTGATAAGGGAGCATTTTAAACTCTAATTTGGATGATGACTGTCAAAAACATTTTTTCCAGTGCAATAAGATGAATAGAAAATTGTCACAGATAATAAGTTAGAGGGTTTTGTTTTGTTATTGTTGAAGGGGTTTTTGTTTGTTTGTTTTTGTTTTTTGTGTTTTACCATTCCAAAGCTGTTAAATGTAGTATAGTTTTTGGTTAGAAATTACAGGTGTCAGTTGACATAAACGGTAGTGGCAGGATGCAGAGAATATTCCTAGAGTGGAGGAGTCACAGCTCCCTACATTAGGGAACACCAAACCAGCGCATAGGTTAAATCTTGTTGAACAACCCGGTTTATGTTTCATTGAAGCACAGCCACACTGATTTACATATAGCGTCCATGGCTGTAAATGCTTCCAGTTGCAGAATTGAAAAGTTGTTACAGAGAATTTATACTGTCACAAAGTTGAAAATACTGCTTTGCAAATGTTTGTTAACACCTGATCTACTTTTGATGCATTAGTTGTTCAACCTTTACTTTGCTGTCCAATTTCTATACCATGGAGAATTGCCATCTTACCTTTGCTCTTCTGGCTGGATTCCCCTTCTGCTCTGTGTACCTGCAATATGATATAGAGCCCTGGCTACTTTTTATTGTCCAGTGATAGCAAACTAACTGTTTTGGAATCTGTTGAGTGAGTTAACTGAGGTATTCTCAGGTTTACACAATTTACACCCAGCTGAGGCTTGTTCTGTTAGATTATATCTTTCTATTGGATTATTTTTTAAATTTTTTTTATATATTCTAGAATATATAAATATATTTTTATTAACTATTGTATATATGTATTACAGATGTCATTTCCTAGTTTGTTATATATTTTAAAACTCTAAGAGTTGAGAATACATAATTTGCTCAGTGCCTTGGACTTGATCCTCAGCATGGGGGAAAAAAGCAGGGAGGGGTGCTGGAGAGATGGCTCAGTGGTTAAGAGCACTCAATGCCTTTGTGTGTGACTCACGTTCAGTTTTCAGCACCCACTTGGCAAGTGTCCAATATTGGGACCCAATGCCTTTTCTGGTCTCCATGGGCACTGTATACATATGGTACATATACATATATTTAGGCAAAACACTCTTACACATAAAAGTATTTAAATAAATTAATTAAGTCTGTATAAAGTTGCTAAAAGTTTGAAATTTTAATGTCATTTTTATCAATCTTTTCCTCCCCCAAGAATTTAAGTTACTGTGTAAATGGTCTTCTAGAATCTCATTTGTCTGTCTTTAATGTTTAGATCTCTGGTCCACTTTGTGTGTGGGATGAGGTTAGGTGCGATTATATTATTTCATTTATGTATAATCACTTATCTCAATACCAAATACTGACTAGCACCTGCTTTCAAATTGTAAGCTTCTTGGTGGACCTAATTTCAGCTTTCCTGTTTACTAATTGACCTGAGAGGTTGCTGTAACGTTGTGCCTCAGCTTTATCTTTAAAATCAAGATAATGAGGGCTGGAGAGATGACTCAGCGGTTAAGAGCACCGACTGCTCTTCCAAAGGTCGTGAGTTCAAATCCCAGCAACCACATGATGGCTCACAACCATTCGTAATGAGATCTCATGCCTTCTTCGGGGTGTCTGAAGACAGCAGGGCCAGAGCGAGAAGAAAAAGTGTCCAAAGACAACTACAGTGTACTTACATATAACAAATAAATTAAAAAAAAGAAAAAAGAAAAAAGATAATGATACTCAGTAGAGTTGCTAAAAGGATTAAATTAACTCATGTAACACGTAGAATAGTGCCTGGCATTTACAAATGTTCAATAAATGTTACCTGTTATTTATAGCCACTGTTCATGTGTCATTCCCCAGCACCTGGCACAAAGTAGGGATTCACTATAGTTCACTAAATTGTCACATATATTGTCTCTCAGGTTAAGTCAGAATGATTGAGACCTAGGCTGAGATGGTTGGAAGGAATTGCTTGGTTCCTTAGCAAGCAATGTTATGGCGGTTCCTTAGGGCTGCCATAACTCCCACATTCCTCACTTTTGCAAATGGTTTCGTAGCAGAGGATACAAACTGGCAACCTGTGGTTGACTTTGACCTGCACATATATTTTGTTTGGCTCATGCAGTATTTTTAGTGTCTTTAAAATTTTACACAAATCCCTGAATTTCTAACTTGTCTTGAAAACCTAGATCTGTCAACACCAAGCTCATATTCTTTCATAGAAAAACTCAGCAATACTTGTAGGCAGATGTATTTTCTAGTTCTTCGTGGTCTGCAGTGTTTTTCTGATTCTTTTTTTGGAATTTTGAATATTGCCTTCTAAACTAAAATATAGCAAATGGGATAAGGTCAGAATAACTGAAAGTAGACAGGCTAAATACTAAAATATATTAAAGAGACTGAGCTCCACTTGAACATAGTGAATAAAATGAGAATTAAATTTATAAGATGAGCTAAAATTCAGTTCAATTCTGTGGATATTTAGGCATCTACTATTTTTGGGTGCTGTGCTATATTAGAAATTACCACATTGGTGATAGAGAACTTGATAGCCAGCTTTAAAAAATATTGCAAAAAAAGAGGTTTTTGTACATGTGATATGAAGTTGCTGTCTTAATAGTTCCACATGAGAGAGGAAGGAGGAGTTCCTTCTTTGAATATTTTACTACCTGCCATGAGTGCCCCAAACTGGCTAGCACTCTACCCTGTAGAGTTTATAGGATACCAAGATGACTTTGGCAGAATTTGTGTGGTAAGTGTCCATAGAGTGTTAAGGAGTTGAAGATGATACTACTTTACAGACTGACGCGTCGGGAGTAGAGTGGGGTGTTAGGAAACAGTAGAGTCTAGTTTGAGGCTTGTGACACAGCTCAGTAGATAAAGACACTTGCCACCGGAGTTTGATCGCCAGAACTCAGCGTTAGTAGGAGAGAACTGCCCTATTAGTTTTCCTTTGACACGTGCACCCCAACAAATAAAAGTAAGAGTCCAGTTTGCCTGAAAAACAGGTTGTTACACAGTGTTTTTGGAGATAAGGCTCAAAACGAAGAGTGAATGGCAGCAGTAGTGATAGATAAAACTTCTCAAAGCAGCGCTGGTGCTCAGGGTTTGCATGCTTACATTTGCTATACAAGTGCTGAACATTTCACAAGTAATTTGCTCTTTTCTTTCTTTTTTCTTTTTCTTTTTTCTTTCTTTCTTGATTTTCATAATAACTTGAAGAAGCTTCTGGTTTTTAAAATCCCCTTTTATAGACTAAGCAAGAAATATAGGTAACAAACAGTTGATAAACTTGCATCCAGGCAGTCCAGTTGCAAAGCCTGCCTTCCTAATTTGTGCATTGTGTGCTAATAAGCCATGGAAGATTGTTTGGTTTTGAGTCATCTTCTCTGTAGGTCAGGTTAGTGTTGAATTTGAGATACTCCTGTCTTCCTCCAGAGTGCTGGGAGTACAGGTTTATGCCACATACCTGGTTCATGAAACACTTTGAATGTTCTCTTTCTTGTTTCAGGCTGGGGAAGTTGACTTGACTAAACTGTGGGGAGCCATCAAAGGTTTTAGTGTTGTAATGAAAACTGTAGGAAGGGAAGCCCTTTTGTGAAGTACTGGACCAATAGTGAGAAAGGGAAGTGATGGAACTGGCTTGTTCCTCCCTGCTCTTTAGATTGGGTGCTTCTTGAGGGCCGGGCCAAGTGTTGCTCCTACATTCTGCCTTTGTCTCCATTTGTCTACCTATTGTGTAATCTAGCATATTTATTTACTTTTAATTTTTTTATATTTTTCTACTTTATTCTAAAGAATATGTATGGAGAGTGTCTAGGAACTCAACATATATTTGCTGAGTTAATTAATAAATCTCTAGAACTGGAACAGTGGCTTAGCAAGTAAGAGTTTATCTTGTTCCTGCAGAGCAGAGGACCTAAGTTTGATTCCCAGCACCCACATTAGGCCTCTCACGACTGCCTGCAACTCTATTTCCAGGAGCTCTGACAGCCCTCTGAGCTCCTTAAACATGCACACATAAACAAATAGTAACTAGTAAAATATTTTTTAAATTAATAAATGTCTAGAGGCTTATATGGATGAATAGATAAAGGGAATAAAACCCTTTGGTGGATTAATGGCAGCCATACAGTTTGATAAGCTAAATTTTATATACAAACCAGAACACATAATTGGGAAGAATTTTCTGTTCTGTATCATTTAGAATAGAGTAATCAGCTAATAATATTAACTTATTATTAATATAATATTAGTATTATAATAATACTAATGATCACCAAATTTAAAGGGCACTTAAGCTATAAATCAGTATTTATGTTCTGTAGATATCAATGTCTAGCTTCAACATTCCAAGTATGCACACAAAGAGGCAACAAGAGTTCTCATTAGCCAGCTCATTTACTAATACTAAGCTTGTTGAGTGTGTATTCTGTCGTGCCCATTTATTTACATTTTTTTTAGAGATCAAACAGACATCTCATGGGAAGAAATAGTGATGAATTTGTGTATCAGATTCCTGTTTGGGAAATTGTTCATTGGGTTAAGTCTCTTCCTATATTATTATTTTTTTAAAATTATATTTTAAATTATTAAATTTGTTATTAATTTTGTTGTGTTTGTGTGTATTTGGAGGTCAGAGAACAATATGTGGGAGTCTGTTTTCTCTTTTTACCACATGGGCCACAGGGGTTGAACTTAAATCCTCAGGCTTGGCAGCAAGTGCCTTTACCTGCTGAGCATCTGGCAAGCTCCTTTTTCATATTTATTTAATGTTTTATGAAAGTAACTCTGTGGCCTTTCTATAAAATATAGACTTAAAGAATTTTTTAAAATTTATTTATTTTTTATATATATGAGTACACTGTAGCTGTCTTCAGACACACCAGAAGAGGGCATTGGATCCCATTACAGATGACTGTGAGCTACCGTGTGGTTGCTGGGAATTGAACTTAGAAACTCTGGAAGAACAGTCAGTGCTCTTAACCGCTGAGCCATCTCCAGCCCCAAACTTGAAAAACTTTAAGCAGTTGGAGAAATTCAAAAGCACCATTGTTTCCTACCGAATGCCAGCAATGCTGCGAAGATTTTAGGTAAACTGCATTTTACTAGATTAAGAGGAAATCAAGGCTAGGTAGGGGCCATGGCACATGCCTGTAATCCCAATATTCAGGAGCTGGAGGCAGGGGGATTTCTATTTCCTACCCAGCCTGGCCTAGATAGTGAGAAGAGAGTAAGGCAAATCAAGTATTTCCCACAGAATGTATTTTTAAACATCCCTTTCCATTGTGGACATTAGCTAAGAGCAGTATGTGTACATATCAGTAACATATGAATTGACATAATAAGTAGCTATGAATGTTTCCTATGAAATATGAATTTTCTGTAGAAAAATTTTGTGGTATTTTTAACTTGTCCACATATGTGGAGATGATACATTCAGAACTATTCAGAAGAAAATAAGTGAGCTGGGGAAAGGAATGTGACTAGTAGTCGGTATATAATGAAGGCGCACCAGTGTTGAGAAACATGTACAGTTAATGAGTGTGTTTAGGCTTCAGTATCCATGGAGGATTTATTTCAGACCCTCTTGGATACCAAAACTCATAGATGCTCAAGTCCCCTATATAAAATGCTGTCTGATTTGCATTTAACCTTTATGTATCCTCCTGTATTCTTGGAATTATCTCTAGATTATTTATGTGATACAATATGAATACTATGTAATTAGTTATACTGTATTGTTTAGAGAGTAATAAAAAGAAGGAATGGATACAAATGCATTTTCTGCCTACTTTTTTGAATAATATATTTTATGTTCATTGGAGTTTTACCTGCATTTATGAGAGTGACAAGTCTTGGAACTGGAGTTACGGACACGTGTGAGCTGCCATGTGGAGCTGGGAATTGAACCCCACGACCTCTGGAAGAGCAGCCAGTGCTCTAAACTGCTGAGCCATCTCTCTAGGCCTCTACTATTTTAATGCCACATCCTCAGGTACAGAGGACCATCAATAGTTTCTGCCTTCCATAAAAAGTTCATCTAGCAAGGAGAATCACAGCAGTTGGTAGAATAAAGCTGAAGAAGTACCACAAGTTTGAAGCTATTCTAGACCACACAGTGAGTTCTGGTTCAGCTGGACTGCATCACAAGACCCTTTCTTGATACCAAACAACACAGGGGTGTGGGAATTCAGAAAATAGATCACATTTTGGAAAGTTTTATGAAAAAGATGGCATATTGGTTTTCTTGGACTTCAATTACAGAGAAGCAAACTCAGTGACTTAAAATACCTAAAGTTTATTCTCTTATAGTTCTAGAGGCTGAAACCTAGGCTAGATTCTGAACTTAGGATGCCAACAAGGCATGGTTCCTCAGAGTTTGGGTACAGTCCTTCTGCCTTTTTACTTCAGCCTTGGTATGCCAGGATTAGAGGCATGTACCGCCTTTCCCACCTTACATCAGTTTTTGGTGTTCCTTGTTTCAACCACATCATTCTAGTTTCTTCCTTTCTTGTCATGTGGAGTTATCCCAGTGTCTCTATGTCCAAGTGTTCTTAAAAAGATAAGGTTCATTGGATTAGAGCCTCCTCATCCTGACTAGTTTCCTATTTCAAATTAATCCCTTTTCTGAGAATAAAGGCTTAAATAGATTTGAGGACACAATTCTTCTTTGTTTGTTTGTTTGTTTTGTTTTGCTTTGTTTTTCCAGACAGGGTTTCTCTGTGTAGCCTGGCTGTCCTGGAACTCACTCTGTAGACCAGGAAGGCCTCAAACTCAGAGATTCACCTGTTTTTGCCCCTGAATGCTGGGACTAAAGGCATGTGCCACCACTGCCTGGTCACAATTCATTTCTTAATAGGTAGCATTTGAGATGACACAGAGCTGTTAAATTAAAAATTTTTTAAATAGGCCAGCAAGATAACTTAGTAGGTAAAGGTGCTTGCTGCTTTCCACGAACTTGTCTTCTGGCCTCTACATTTGCACCATGGCATATGTGTCCCACACACATCGTGAACGTACAATCAAAAAATTGACTAAATAAATGAATGAGAGTAAGATTGCGACAAATGAAGAGATGAATGGAGGAAATGCTGGATGTAAAAAAGTTTAAAGTTATTAAGGCAATGGAATGGAATGGCGAGGTGTCTGTTTGCTGGTGTGTTGAGTTGTGGAGATGAAGCCAGAGCAGTTTGTTGGTGGCGTGGGTACCAGGTCTAGGACATTTACATGGTGGTGGCTTTGGTGACTGTACAGTGTTTGTGAGCAGGATGTCACTGCAGATTTTTTGTTTTGGTTGTTTTTGGTTTTTCAAGACAGGGTTTCTCTCTGTTGTCCTGGCTGTCCTAGAACTATTTCTGTAGACCAGGCTGGCCTCGAACTCAAGAGATCGACCTGCCTCTGCCTCCCGAGTATCGGTTTTTATTATTCAGTAACAATATTGATGCACTTTTAGTCATGTCTATCTCATTTTTAGTGGATATAAAATAATGAATCTTGATATCCTGATATATTTGATGTTTAAGTTTGCTTTTTATTTTTATTTATGTGAGTACACTGTAGCTGTCTTCAGACACACAAGAAGAGGGCATTGGATCCCATTACATATGGTTGTGAGCCACCAGGTGGTTGCTGGGAATTGAACTCAGGACCTCTGGAAGAGCAGTTAGTGCTCTTAACCGCTGAGCCATCTCTCCAGCTTAAGTTTGCTTTTATTTCTGTTCTCAATTGCATTTTTGTAACATCTGTTTATAAGCCCTTCCCATTTTTCTGCTAGACCATATTCATTAAAATGAGTTAAAACTAAGTGAGTTAGGACAAAGGATATTACTTTGGCCACATTGTCATATTATTCCTTAGATTGACTACCAGTTTCTATAGCTACTAGCTGCTAGTTAATATTGGATTTTATTATTTTGTTTTACTTGTAGCACAGTTGCCATATATCACAGCAGGGGACTAGGTGATACTTTAAATACTTTATCATACAAGTTTTCATACACACAAAACTTAAATAGTGCCTGCCATCTCTGCTCAACATGTTGCTATATTCCTTTTCTTCTTTTAATTTTATATTATTTGCATTGGGCATTGGTGAAAGGGTGTCAGTTGCATTGGCACTAGTGTTACAGACAGTTGTGAGCTGCCATGTGGTTGCTGGGAATTGAACTTGGGTCCTCTGGAAGAGCAGCCAGTGCTCTTAACCACTGAGCCATCTCTTCAGCCCATTGATATATTCTTAATGTGTTAAACCATACAAAAATATAGACAGCTTGGGCCAGAGAGATAGATGGCTGAGCAGATAAAGGCTAGGCTCACAACTGAAAATAAAGACATTTTGATACCATGCTGCCAAGTCTTCAGCATGTATCTCTTACAAATACATCTTTTTTTCTCTTAAATAATTGTTCGGTTTTAATTAGAGAATTAGATTATTTTAAGAATCATTTTAGGCCTGGCAAGATGGCTCAGCAAGGAAGGTGCTTGCCACCAAACCTATGACCTGAGTTTGCACCCCAGCACCCACATGGTGGAAGGAGAGAACCTACTCTCAAAAGTTACTTCCTTCAAATAGCCACAAATAATATAAAATATCTTGGAGTAACTCTAACCAAACAAGTGAAAGATCTGTATGACTATAATTTCAAGTCTCTCAAGAAATAAATTGAAGAAGATCTCAGAAAATGGAGAGATCTCCCATGCTCATGGATTGGCAGAATTAACATAGTAAAAATGGCCATCCTACCAAAAGCAATCTACAGATTAACGCAATCCCCATCAAAATCCCAACACAATTCTTCAAAGATATGGAAAGAGCAATTCTCAGATTCATCTGGAAAAGCAAAACACCCAGAATAGCAAAAACAATTCTTAGCAATAAAAGAACTTCTGGGGGAATCACCATCCCTGACCTCAAGCTATACTACAGAGCAATAGTGATTAGAAAAACTACATGGTATTGGTACAGAGACTGACTCGTCGATCAATGGAATAGAATTGAAGATCCAGAAATAAAACCACACACTTACGGATGCTTGATCTTTGTCAAAGAAGCCAAAAATATACAGTGGGGAAAAAAAAGAAAGCATCTTCAATAAATGGTGCTGGTCTAACTGGCAGTCTGTATGTAGAAAAATGAAAATAGATCCATAGTTGTCACCTTGCACAAAGCTCAAGTCCAAATAGATCAAGGACCTCAACATAAAACCAGATAGATACACTAAATCTAATAGAAGAGAAAGTGGGAAAGAGCCTTGAATTCATTGGCACAAGGAGATTTCCTAAACAGAACTCCAATGGCTCACGCTCTAAGATGAAGAATTGATAAATAAGACCTCATGAAACTGGAAAGCTTTTGTAAAGAAAAGGACATAGTCAATAGGACAAATTGGCAACCTACTGAGTGGGAAAAAAAATCTTCACTAACCCCACATCTGATAGAAGGCTAATATCCAAAATATATAAAGAACTCAAGAAGCTGACCACCAAAAAGCCAAACAACCCAATCAAAAAATGGGGTATAGAACTAAATAGAATTTACAACAGAGGAATCTCGAATGGCTGAGGACTACCTACAGAAATGTTCAAAGTACTTAGTGATCAGGGAAATGCAAATCAAAACAATCCTGAGATCCTACCTTACACCAATCAGAATGGCCAAGATCAAAACCTCAGATGAGAGCACATGTTGGTGAGGATGTGAAGAAAGAGGAATACTCCTCCATTGCTGGTGGGATTGCAAACTGGTACACCCACTCTGGAAATCAATCTGGAGATTCCTCAGAAAATCGGAAATAAATCTACCTGAAGATCCAGCTATACCACTCTTGGGCATATACTCAAAAGATGCCACACCATACCACAGGGGCACGTGTTCCACTGTGTTCATAGTGGTCTTGTTTGTGATAGCCAGAAGCTGGAAACAACCCAGATGTCCCACAACAGAAGAATGGATACAGAAAATGTGGTTCATTTACACAATGGAATACTACTCAGGTATTAAGAACGAGGACATCCTGAGTTTTGCAGGCAAATGGATGGAACTAGAAAATATCCTGAGTGAGGTAACTCAGACCCAAAAGGACATGCATGGTATGTACTCACTAATAAGTGGCTATTAGCCAAAAAAAAGTTCAGAATACCCAGGATACAATCCACAGAACTCACAAAGGTTAACAAGCCAAAGAGCCCGAGTGAGGGTGCCTCAGTCCTACTTGAGAGAGAGAAGAAAGCAATTACAGGAGGGGGGAGGCAGGGAAAGACCTGGGTGGAAAAGGAGACAGGGAGAGGAAGAAAGGAACATGATCAAGTATTGGGGGGTTGGGGGGAACAGGACTGAAGTCCTGAGTGGCAGCAGAAAGAATGGAAACAGGCAATCTTGGGAGGTGGGGGTGGGGGGGAGGGAGACCCTGTAGAATGTACCAGAGACCTGGGAGGTGAGAGACTCTCAGGTCTCAAAGGGAGGGACCTTAGATGAAATGCCCTACAGTGGGGAGAGGGAACTTGTAGAGTCCACCTCCAGTAGAAAGACAGGGCATCAAGTGAGGGATGGAATTACCATCCCACAGTCAAAACTCTGACCCATAATTGTTCCTGTCTGAAAGAACTGCAGGGACAAAAATGGAGAAGAGGCCTGAGGAAAAGGTGGTCCAGTGACAGGCCCAAATTAGGATCCAGCTCAAGAGGAGGCCCCAAGACCTGAAGCTATTACTGACACTATGGTGTGTTCACAAAAAGGGTCCTATCATGACTGCCATCCAGAAGACCCAACAAGCTGCTGCAAGAGTCAGTTGCAGATATTTACACCCATCCAGTGGACAAGCTGCTGACTCCTGTGGTTGAATTAGGGAAAAGCTGAAAGAAGCTGAGGAGGAGGGGGACCCTGTAGGAGGATCAGCAGTCTCAACTAACCTGGACCCCCCAAGGTCTCTCAGACACTGGGTCATCAACCAGGCAGCATACACCAGCTGATATGAGGCTCCCAACACATATACAGCAGAGGACTGCAGGGATTGGACTCAGTCAGAGAAGATGCACCTAACCCTCAAGAGACTAGGGGGTGGGGGATGAGGACATCCTCGTTGAGATAGGGGGAGGCTTTATGGGATATGAACAGTCAGAAGATGGACTGGGAAGGGGATAAAATCTGGGTTGTAAAAAAAGATTAACATCTTTATATGTATACATGTGTGTGCATGTGTGCCCACAATTGTAATAAATATAATTTAAAAATTACTTACAGTTTTGTTGTTGGTGGTGGTAGTGGTAGTTTGGTTTTAGTTTATTTGTTTGTTTGTTCATTTTTGTTTTTGTCGTTGGTGTTTTGGTTTGGTTTGGTTTTTGAGACAGGGTTTTTCTGTGTAACAGCCCTGGCTGTCCTGTAACTCACTTTGTAGACCAGGCTGGTCTAGAATTCACAGAGGCAGATGCCTGTCTCTGATTCCTGAGTGCTGGGATTAAAAGCATGGGATACCATGTCCAGTTTGAATCTTTCTTTAATGCATGCATTTTATATTATATGCTTAAATCCAATGCCTAAATAAAACGAACTCTTACTAATAAAGTCAGAGCAGTGCTGGAAAGAGTAATGATCAAAACATCAGCATCCACACCAAAAAGATTTTTGAAGATCTTTGGAAGAGCATGTTGCTGGATTTTTAGTTCCCTGACAGTCAGCAAAATTATTCTCCTTTATAGTCATTGAGGGTGATCTCTTGAAAAGCATCCAAAGGAAATACCATCAATAATTGTACCAAGTGAGGTGTAACCCCAAAGCGAAGCTACATATATAAGTTCAGCAGGAAGCTCATGGCATTTTATGGAAATTTTTGGAAAGAAATAGCCTCCTAACAAGCCCAGGCCAGTAATGTTATCCAGTGTGTCAGTCTGGAAAAGGCTTTACAACTTCTCAAAGAAGCAATGTGCTGAGGAAATCTTATACCAATAAGTGAACATTTGGACCTTAAGAAGGGCAATTGCAATGTGTTGACGTTATTTAAAATAGGTTTATCGAAAACAATGTGGTGTGTGTCATCAGTGTGAACAAATACGTATGGTACAAACCTGAATCTAAGCAGATAGTGCAATAACAGACACTAAGTTTAGTCTTCAGAGTCTTGATTAGATCATAATATTAGGTGGGTCAAAACAGAAAGATGATTAGAACGTCTGTACTTGTTTGTTTAAGAATGTTTTTGGGTTTGTATAGTTATGCTTAAGGGATTCTAGAGCAATGGTCCTCCATGGCAGGTCATATTTCTAGCTTTCTTTAAAGGTATTTTGAAGCTTCCAGAGAGTTCAGTTAGTTTTCTCTATTAGTTATAATTTTCCAATTAGACTGATATAGCTTTGATGAACATACTCTTCTATGACACACCCCAGCAACCTTAAAGCACATGTCAGCTTACCAGGCTTAAGGTCTGCTCCTCCATTGTTAAAGAGCAGTTTTTTTAATTTATTCACTACAATAAAGAGTAGCATGTCATTCAAAGTTTTCTCCCTGCTTTGAAGAGATATCTTCTGTCGTAAAATTAAATGCGCTTAATTCACCTTTAAGAATTTCCCAGCCAGGCATAGTGGCATGCTCTTTTAGTCCCAGCACTTGGAAGGAGGCAGAGGCAGGTGGATCTTTGAGTTCAAGGCTAGCCTGATCTAAATAGAGAGTATCCAGGGCTACACAAAAAGACCTTGTCTCAAGGGAAAAAATTTCTCTGTTCTCTCATAACCTTCTCATTGCTTACGTCTTTCAAGTTCTTCATATTTTTAAAAATGTATTTATTTTTATTTTATGAGTATTAGTGTTTGCCTCCATGTATGTATGTGTGCTAGCTACTCACAGAGGCCAGAAGAGGGTATGGAATCCTCTGGGACTAGAGTGACAGATGGTTGTGAGCCGCCATTTAGGTTCTGGGAACTGAACCCAAGTCCTATTAAGAGCAAGTGCTCTCAATTGTTGAGCCATCTCTCCAGTTCCTAATCCATATTTTTAAGGAAATGTCATACTACTTAATACTTGGTCCTGCAATGCTTGGCTCTGATGATACTTCCCTGTTTGCCACATTGTTATTTTTTGAATGATCAAAAGGCTAAGGCGATGATTGCCAGGTCTTTCTATTGTAAAGTTGCATTTTTTTCTTTTGTGATTTCTTAGATCTGTGTATCTGAGAGAAGATATCATGCTAATTAGCTCATCTCCCTCATTTACTTTTTCATCTTAGTTGGCCATTTGTCCAGTATGATTTGATACTGTCCATTTATATTTATATGATGCACATAAAGTTGTATTCAGTATAACCAAAACTGGTGGATTATTAGTAAGGATTAACTTCAATGTCAGGAGTTAGCTAAAAGCAAAGCTGGGGTGAAGGCGTTACACACAAGCACATGATAATATAATAGGAGATATTTCTTTCACAGGATTTTGTGATAGTTTATGTCTGCCTTTTTTTATAAAGTGTGTGTGTGTGTGTGTGTGTGTGTGTGTGTGTCTGTCTGTCTGTCTCTGCAGACACCAGAAGAGGGCAGTAGATCCCCGGAATTGGAGTTATAGGAGGCTGTGAGTTGCCTGACATGGATATTGGGAATTGGACTCCAGTCTGCTGGAAAAATAGCAAGTACCCAACAACCCAACAACTGAGCCATTTCCCCAACCCTATATCTGCTTTAAAACATACATGCATGCACACCGCGTGCGCGCGCACACACACACACACACACACACACACGTGTACATGTGCAGGTATTTAAAGTTAAGAACAAAAGTAGTTAGTAGAAGAAGAAAAAAAAAAAACAAAACATTTTTGAGGCGGGTCCCATGCAACCCAGGCTTGCCTCAGACTCACTGCATAGCTGGAATGACCTCAAATATTGGATCCTCCCAAGTGCTGGGTTATAGTCATGAACCATTCAGTACATCTGGTCTGTGTGGTGCTGGGGATCAACTCAGAACCTCATGCATGTGAGGTATGTGCTCTGCCAGCTGAGCTATAATACCCTTTAGGGTGTTAAAGCCCCCTACAAGTAAATTTTTAATTCATAAAAGGTCTTTATGTGCCTACCTAAAAGCATCTAGAATTTGATTTTATTCTTAGTCTCTGAGAGTTTTACTTGGCTGCCTTTTATAAACTCCCATAGCAGTGGTTTATTGCAGCACACCTGTTGTATAGGCCATGAACGCCAGCATCTCCTTTTCTCCAGTTCCCAGCTCCAAATGTATCATATGAGTGAATAGCATAATGTGATTCTCCTTTGTTTTCTCTGTGCTCTGAACATTTAGTACATCTACTGACATATTCTCTCTTAGGAAGTTATTTTATGCATTGTTCTACAACTTTTTTATTTTTTAAATCTTGCAAACCTCCTTTCTCCCTCCTTCTGAGGTGTGGGTTGCATATTGGTACCACACCTAGCTATGATTTTTTTCCCCTTTTAGGAAATCTAAAAATCTTCTAAATCTTAAAATAATATCTAATTAAATTTTATTAATGGCATATTCTGTTATGTGGTGCTCAATGGATATTTCTGATTCTTTGCCATTATAAACAATCTTACATATTGTTTATGTATATGTATATATCTCTGTGTAGCCCTGGCTGTCTTGAAGCTCACTCTGTAGACCAGTCTGGCCTCGAACTCAGAGATCCACCTACTCGTGCCTCTTGAGTGCTAGAATTAAAGACGTGTGCCACCCCTGCCCTGGTGTTTATTTATGTTTTTAAAAGTAGAGGTTTTCCTTCTATAAATCTCCAATGTATATTTATACAGTTTTATTTTGAACCGTGAGATAATTTTTTTTATAAAGGTTAGTTATCACAGTTCTCTACCTATTTACACTGGAAAAGAATAAATATTTTGTTTATAGTCCTCGAATGTTTTAAAACCTAAAAGGAGCCTGAGAAATCTGTTTAGCTATATAGCCCTGCCCTCTCCTTATATAACTTTAGGGAGTCTTTGGTTCATATGAGCGGTGTTCTGCACCAACTCATGCAGTTTGATGAGAAGAGGCTACAGTGAGAAGTCAAGGCGCATGCGCACACACACACACACACACACACACACACACACACACACTCCTCACACCCCTGCGTGCACATCTAGCTCTCTCCATTTCACAGTATGTGCTAACATACTTGGTGCTAGCCGAAGTCAGATGAGGTGGGACACACCTGTAGCTCTAGTACTTAGCAGGCTGAGGCAGGAAGATTTAAGAATTTTAGGTTAGCCTGGGCTACACAGCTAGATTCTGTTCTGAATATGTACACCAGCTGATCTTACTATTTGAAAAATGAATACTAAGATTAGGAAATGTTTGCATGGGCTCTAGGCTTTATTTCATTTCTATGTTTGGATGGTAGAGTAGCTGTAATAGGGAGTAATTGTGAACTTGGGCATTCGTGTTTCTATGCATTTGTTTCTTTGTTAGATTTTGCAGTTACCATCTATAAAAATAATTTTTTCAGAGTATAAAGTAAATACTAAATTAAAATATATGATGTTATCAACATATTTGTAGTTTAAAACATATATGAACAGTGATAGAGTGTATGGGCAAGCTGGGACAAATCAGCTAACCTGTGAGCTGATCCATAATGGAAATCTTTGAGGGATTCTATTCTGGAAAAATACATACTGCCTTTCTCTCTCTCTTTCTTCCTCTCCTCTTCTCTCCCTTTCCCTTTTCCTGTGCCCTTCCTCTTTTTCTCTCTTTTGAGACAGAGTCTCAGTGTAGTTCACAGGCTATCCTAGAACACATTGTGTGGTTCAGGCTATCCTCAGTTTATCTGTGTTTTAAATATGTTAATTGCAGTATAATATTCATTAAGAAAAGTGTACAAACCTTGAAGATCATGATGTATAAAATGAATTTACATGTCTAAGTTAGTGTTATACAGCTGTTTTGAAAATACCTTGAGCATTCTTGCTAATAATTAAGTTTATTTGCTAAAAACCACTGTACTAAGAGACTCTATGTCTTTTCATTTACAGCTCTTTCTAGAAGAAATTAACAGAAATAATGATAAATGGAATTTGGCCAGCCATCAACATTTACTTAGACTCTATTTGCTGAGTTTATTTAGTCTTTTCGTCTGATGTTTCTCTCCTTCCTCTTTTTCTTTTCCCCTTTTGTCTAGGTCCTGGGAGGAATGGAGAGGGGGCCTATTGACCACCTTCTCTGAGAGTGGTCAGAGAGTTCTTAACAGGTCTGTCAATTATGTAGAATGAAAATAAGAGTTTGATTTTTTTTTGTTTTTTTGAAAGACTTAGTTTCAACTAAAAGAATTAAATTAGAAATAAACTTTTAAATCTTTTGTCAGTACTGGGAACTGAACCTAGTACCTCATATGTGTTAGGCAAATACTAAACTGGGAACTATACCTGAGTCCATAACCGTCCCTTAAATTTTTTTAAACATTTATGATACGTGTGTATGTATGTGGCTGTGTGAGCGCCATGCATGGTGTGTGTAGAGGTTAGAGAGGGAGTTGGTATTCTCCTTCCACCATCTGAGGTTCAGGGAAATTGAACTCACGTCAGCAGGTTTGCCAGCAAGAGCCTTTACCCTCTGTGTCATCTCACTGACCAAACCTTACTTTTAAAAAGAAGTTATTTTGAACTCAGTATACAACAAAATATTTCACTTTGGCAAGCTGCAATTGGCATGTAGGTTGACTAATGATCTGCTTGATGGAAGAGCATTTGGCCATGTCCAGGTCAGCCTATAATCCCAGCATTTGACTGAGGTAGGATCATGAACCTTGCACATACTGAGTTGAGGGCCAGCCTGTACTACACAGGAAGACCCTGTCTCAAAAATCATTACCAACAAAGCATTTGAGTCATCAGTTGTGTTGAATATATGAAATATGGATGAATTTTTTTATTAGTTCCATAGGAGGAACCAAGATGAGAAAAAGAGGTGAATTTCTCAGTTGTCTATGGTTTTGGAAGGAAATAGAAACATAGATTAAAACCTCCAAATTAAATTATTTATTTGGCCCTTTAGAATTCCCAGCAACAAGCTGCCTTATAGATCTGAGAAGGTCTAGTGTCTGTAGCTGTAGTTTTGTTACCTACTCTGTGTCGTCAACAATAAGCTCCATCATTATGTAGACAGAGTACAAACTCTAGCTCAGTGAGTGAGCTCCTACACCTGTCTTTATGCCAAAATCACCTGCTATTTTTGGATTTTTGATTACAGCCTGTACCCATTTTTAGACACAGTAATTGTTCAAATTGTTGAATTTTTATCTTATATATAAAAACACGTACATATAATTTACATGCCTATACATACCTCCCCACTCCATGCCCTTCATTTGCTTTTTCTTTTGTTGTACCTTTGGAGTTTGAATGCTAGGCCTTGCTCAGGCTAAGAGAATAACATCAGCCCTGAGATTTCCTTTTTTTGTTGGGATAATGATTGCAGGTGTTTGTTGGCTCCCTTTCTTATATTGTCCTTTTTTCTGTGTGTGTGTGTGTGTGTGTGTGTGTGTGTGTGTGTGTGTGATCATCATCATCATCTCTATTGGAGACAGGGTCTCGCAAATGTAGCTTTGCTGGCCTTGAACATCCTAAGTAGACCATGCTAGCCTTGAGTTCATTGTGACTCACTGCCTTTGCCTCCTGAGTGCTGGGATTAAAGATGTGTGCTATCACGCCCAGCTGTTTGTGATTTGATCAGGCTTACAGGGCTTTAGATTTTGAGTCATTAGAAAAACTTTCCCCCCTTGAAAGTTATAAATATTTTTTTCTGTGTTTCTATAATATTAAAATGTAGAGTTTCACTTATTATATGTGAAGTTTTTGGTCTGTTTGGAGTTACCTTATTGTATAGTAAGAGAAATGAATCAATTTTATTATCTTCTAGGTATTAGCTACCTTGCTCGAATATCATATAAAGAAAGTAAATCATTTTTCTTCACCTTTATGAGGTATTAAAATTTCAAAATTCTATTAATCTCCCATCCACTTATAAAAGTTTTTATAGTAATTTTAACTACTGAGAATATAGTGTGGGTCAATGTTTGTTAACTTATATGTATTGCATGTGTGTTGTATATGTGTGTGTGAGGCCGAACACAGAACCATTTTCTCTGAGAGGATAGAGAGGACTTTGACTGTCTTGCTTTGTCACTCTCCACCATACTCACTTAAGAAAAGGTCTCTTAGAACCTGGAACTAGACTGGTAGCCAGCAAACCGTGGTGAGCCTCCTGTTTCCTCCCCACAGTGCTAGAGTTACTTATGGGTACACACACAGCCATGCCCAGCTTCTGTGTGGGTGCAAGGGATTTGGATTCCAGATCTCAGGCTTGCACAGCGACCACTCCTCAGCCCCTGACAACATGTTGTAATCTGCTAGACCTTAATCCCTTTCTTTAATCTGGGTTTTCAGAGTTTTCCTACAAACTTAGGTGAGTTAGGTGTCATTAAATTATAAATTAGGGAGAATTGACATATAGGAATCTTTACCTGTGAGGGTGTCATTTTATCCACGTTTTAAAAAAATTTTTGTCCTTCATTAAGTATTTTAAAAAATGTTATGTATACAAATATTTTCCCTGCATGTATGTATGTATGTATGTATGTATGTATGTGCACCTGTGTGTGCCTGGTGCCCTAAGAAGTCAGAGGCGGCCTCAGATCTCCTGGAACTAGATTTATGGATGGCTACAAAGCCACCCTATGAGTGCTTGGATTGAGCCTGTGTCCTCTATAGGGACAAGTGCTCTCACCAGTGAGCTTTCTCCAACTCCCTGCATGAGTATTTTAAGGTTTTCTTTTTATAGCTTGACCTTTCTTGTCAATTCTTAAAGATTTTAATTTTTGTCACTATTAAAAAGGGAGATCTTTCCCCACCTGTTGATTATTATGTGGGCAACAAATGCTATTTTTCTGTATATTAATTTTGCATTGTGCTGGTTTGCTAAATTTTCTCATCTGTCTTTTGTTTGACTTTCAAGAATACAGCGTAGTAATAGTTTTTTAAATTAATCTCAGCAGCAGGTTCACTACTTGCATCAATGGTTTACATTCCCGAATGAAAGACACACACAGCTTTGATATTTTAATATGCCTTAAACAGCACAATCACAGCCTAACCTCTGCTGTTCATAGACTCTGCCTCCCGCTGATAATTCCGAGTTACTACTTACTAAATTTTATGTTCTGTCTTGGCTGCCCTGGATCCAGTTGGGCATGTTGCTCTCCTGGCTCCTTTCCATGGCGGCCATGCCTCTCTGTCCTGCCCTCTTCTCAGGCATGGCGTCTCTCTTCTCCTCCACACTCACCTGGCATGGCTGATCCTCCTCCTCCTCCTCCTCCTCCTCCTCCTTCCTCCTGCTCCAGGTCCCAAGCCCAGGAATCCTAAAATCCCACCTCTCTGTCCTCTTCAGCTATTGGCTGTTGATATCTTTATTTACCAATCAGAACCAACCGTAGGCAGGTTCCCAGAAGCTACATGCGGACTTTTCTTGCAAACAGTTTTTTTGGGAAACATAATTAGCATTAGAATGCCAGCAACTATAATACAGTTCTATCGTTTTCTTTAATTTTATATTCTTTCTGATTTTTTTAAACCTTTATTTCTCTTGTTTTACTGATTTTTTAATACATCTGTGTTCACTGATAGACCCCTATTTTCCTATGAAGCAGACTGCTAATTTGTATTTGTTGGTTTCTGTGTGTGATGTGCTTCCTATATGCAAATACTCTGTCACTGAGTTGCATGCTAGCCCGTTTGTCATGTTAAGAAAGCATTGTATGGGCTGGAGAGATGGCTCAGTGGTTAAGAGCACTGGTTACTCTTCCATAGGCCCCTGGTTCGATTCCAGAATCCATATGGCAGCCCACAACTGTCTGTAGGCAGTACACAACTGTCTGTAACTCTAGTTTCAGGGGATTTGATGCTTTATTCTGAATCGTACGGGCACTGCATACACATCCTGCACAGACATACATACAGGCAAAACACTCATATACATGCTATAAACAAACAAACAAGAATGGAATAAAGTACTTAGAAAAAAAGGAAAACACTGTATGTTTTTTCAAGTTTAGAAAATTATCAAGAATGAATGATTAAGTCAGCCAGATGAGGTAGGCATATAACCCAGCTATGCTAGAGGCTAAGGCAACAGGATCACAACTTAAAGGCTAGCCTGAGTTACACATTGCTAGCCCAGCCCAAGATGGCATGGTGGCACATACCTTTAATCCCAGTGCTCAAGAGGCAGAGGCAGGCTGATCTGTTCATTTACGGTCAGGCTGTGGTGTACATAATGAGTGAGACCCTGTTTCTAAATAAATAAGTAAACTGCCACCCTAATAGTGTCCCTCACTCCCAAATAAAATGCATGTAGAAAACTCTAGATTCAATACCCAGTATTGGAGACAGGGGTATGTTACATTAATGGAGATAATCACTAACATCCTCCCTCAGTTTTCTGATGCGGAGTTTGCTTTGACTCCCAATAGCAAACTTCTTTGAAAGTACTGTCAAGGTCTATTTAAAATTTGATTTAGAATCTCACACATTGGTGTAAGAGCACACAATTAAAAAAAAAAGTGGATCTAGGTTGGGGAGATGGCTCAGCGGTTAAGAGCACTGACTGTTCTTCCAGAGGTCCTGAGTTCAATTCCCAGCAACCACATGGTGGCTCACAACCATCTGTAATGGGATGATGCCCTCTTCTGGTGTGTCTAAAGACAGCTACAGTGTGCTCACATACATAAAATAAATGTTTTTTTAAAAAAGTAGATCTGTAGCTTTATCCTACAGATTGTGATGGCTTTGAATATTTATATTTACCTCATTAAATGAATTAAGGGGCTGGCAAGATTGCTCATTCAGTAAAGGGGCTGCTACCAAATCTCATTACCTGCATTTAGTCACTGGAACCCACATAAAAGTGGAAGGAGAGAAGTGACTCTGAGGTTGTCCTCTGATGTCCATGTGGTGCTGTGGCGTGAGTATGCCACATATCATAAATGCAGCTTTAAAAAGCATGGAAGGTGCTTATGTATACGTGGGCACTCTGGAACAACTTCAGGCCATGAGACTTCTGTGCTCTTTAAAGAAGTGCTTTGTTTTCATTAAGTTTGTATATGGTGCTTAGGGGCGAAGGGGACCCTGCAGGTGGTCATGGCAAGGAAATGAACTGTGAAGAGGTGAGAATGAAAAACTGGTTCAAATTTACTTCATTAACCTGGATCAAGACTTGGGGGAGTCTGATGCTGTGTGATGTTTTTATACCAAATTTAAACAGAATATAATTTGGAATAGCTTTCCTGTTGTAATACAGTCCTTGGTGCGCAAGGAACAGTTACATTGAAACTCTACTCAGGATACATGTCATCTTTTCCAAGAGGATGGGTTCTAGAGATGGGCTACCTGTACAAGCTTAACGGCCTAAAGAAGGGTCTGGCCTGGCCTCGTCATACAAACAGCGTAGAGGTCATTTGTGATATAAGCCACCTCTGGTCCTGTTTGTGGGAGCATGGAGGAGCCTCTGACTATACAGGTACTGTAAGGGTCATTCAGACTACTGAGTATCTCTGTCCTGGTTGTGGGAGCTTGGGGAGCCCCCTAACTGTAAGGATCATTTAGATTACTAACTACCTTTGTTCCTGAGTTTATATTGGAGCTTGCTATGGTTTGGCCCAACAGATAACACTGACCAGCAGCTTAGTCACTTCCAATTCCCAGCTTTCTGAATGGAAAAACTGGTTTGGGGTCTTTCCTTAGAAAGACAATCCTGTATGTGTAGCATTCCTGGTCTCCCTGGAGATCTTTGGGCTCAAAGACCTTCCTGCTGTGCTCTCAAACATATGAATATCAAAACATTTATATTGTAGCTTGCCAGTAGCACATGCCTTTGATCGAAGTAGGCCAAGGCAAGTGGATCTCTGAGTTCAAGGCCAGGCTGGTCTACAGAGTGAGTTCCAGGGCAGCCAGAGCTATACAGAGAAACTCTTGTCTCAAAAAACAAAACAAAACAAAAATTTATACTATGATGAACAAAATCCTGGCCAAAATAGTCATAGTCAGCAATCCTTTTCTGTTTCTGTTTTGTGTTGCTCTGGACTGTTGTTTGTTTGTCTCCCCTTCTCCCCCTCCCCACCATAAGGGGCTGTAAAGGGTTGGTGTTTTGAAATGGTTTTGTTTGTAGTCCTGGCTTTCCTAGAACTCAGTCTGTAGAACATGCTGGCCTCAAGGCATGTACCACCACTGCCTGGCTTGTTGTTTTCCTTCTTTACTTTCTTAAGTTAACTAGTTATATAACTTTAAAATGTTCTTCCAATATAGAAGTATTGGAGCTGAGCATGATAGCACATGCCTGTAATCACAGCACATGAAAAGCTGAGCCAGGAGGATTGCAGAGAATTCAAGGTCAAGAGGCATAGTCTGCCTCATGGTTTGTTTTTTGGTTTTTGTTTTTTTAATGGTTTACCTGTTTACTTTTGTTTTATTGGAATTTTTGTATTGTTTTATTAACTTGAAACAGTGTCTCATGCAATGCAGGCCTCAGACTCTCTCTGTTCCTGACTGGCCTTGAACTACTGATCCTCCTGCCCTGACTGCTCCCTCTTTCCAAGTGCTGAGATTACTAGCCTGAGCCACTGGGTCTGACCCTTTCTTAGTGTTTTTGAGTAAGGGTCTTGAATCATAGCCTAGAATGGCCTTTAATTTGTGCCCTTCTTGCCTCTGGCTCTGAGGGCTGATTGCAGGAGTGCCCCATCAATGTCTGTTCTTCTGTTTTCTCATTGAGTTCTGTAGAAGTTACTGATGTGTTCGCTTAGCTCCCTTTAGCTCTAATAGTAGCTCACTCTAATGACTTTTTTTCTAACTTTGAGTAAACTATTTAAGTTATTTGTTTACTTCTCCCTATACCTCATATAGATGTTTTATGACTATTAATTTTCTTCCTCATTAATTTGCCTGTATTCTTGGGTTCCTATAGTTGTATTAATTTCTAGTTTTCTAGAAATATTGTATTTCTGCTTGGTAATTTTTCTTAACCTGAATCCATAGGTTTTGCTGTTACTGTAAGATAGAAAGAATTCTGTTTGTTGGTTTTATTTTGAGTTAATCATTTAAGTACATTGTTATTAGTGTATTTGAATACTCTATTGTTGTTTAAGATATATTGAGATTTTTCCTTATGGCCTGCCTTTAAAGGTACCTTTTTCTTTAATTAAAAAAGCAATTAAACAATAGGTTTTTTATTACTTATTAGCTACTAGTACATATCTATCTAAAGTTTCAAGATTATAAAGATCAATATTGAGCTCATAAGATAGTTTCTGAGGGTAGGGACACTTGGCCACCAAACCTGAAGACCTAAGTTCAATCCCCCAGATGGTCGAAGTGAAGAGCTGATTCTCACAAGTTGTCTTTTCACCTCTGCACACTGTGACACATGTGCACACATTAAATAGATGTTTCAAAGATTTTTATCGGTATGTGGCAATAACAGAATTATAACACTAAAGTTAAAGATGTTATAGTCTGATACTATCTTATTAAGATAGGTAATTTTTTTCTGAAGCATGCCAAGAAAATTAATTTTCCATGTATTATTTGTATGTTTACCATAAAGAATGCTTTAAAATTTAAGCCAAATTTTTAATTAAAACTACAAAATATTGTGAATAAAATAGGGAAAACATTTATACTTTATGAATTTTAAAAATAAATTTGAAATTATGTTAGAAGATGTGAGTTTTGTATTTAATGTGAATAGAAATTATTCTGTGGGGCTGGACAGATGCTCAGTTGTTAAGAGCTCTGGCTGATCTTCTAGAGGACCTTGGCTGGCTTACAACATCTATAACTCCAGTTCCAAGGCATTCAACCCCCTCTTCTGGCCTCCAGAGGCACCAAACACACATGTGGTGCACATATATACATACAAGCAAAACACCCATATACACGAACAAATCTTTTAAGACTTGTAAAAAGAAAGATATTTGTCTTTAAATATCTATAGGCAGTTTCCTTGTTTGATTTGGCCAGGTTAGGAATAAAAGTTTGGGAAATTCTAGAAGCCAGAATTCCCAGTCCTGCGGTTGTTACAGGAAGCTAGTTTGGGTTCCTGGGTTTTGCTTCTGCATTCTATACGTGGGATAAGGCGTTCTAAGATTTCTAGTGAAACCTGATTTGACAATCTCTAGAGTTTACACATTGACTTTATTGTTCGTATTTTTAATCTTATTTCTTTATAATACTGTTCTCTCTCTCTCTCTCTCATCCCTTTCTAAAAGAATTCTGATTTGGCTGCTACTTTGACATATAAACCCTAAAGATGCCAACTTGCTTGGACTTAGAAGATGATCTGGATAAGTGATAAAAATTAGGACATTTTGGTAAGTGAAACTTTATGTAAGAGATTTTTTTTCTTTTTTTTGTCTACCTGTTTGGTTTTTCTTTTATTTTAAATTTAATTGTTTTATATGTGCTGTGTATATATTTTTTTTTTTTTTGGTTTTTCATGACAGGGTTTCTCTGTGTAGCCCTGGCTGTCCTGGAACTCACTCTGTAGACCAGGCTGTCCTCAAACTCAGAAATCCACCAGCCTCTGCTTCCCAAGTGCTGGGATTAAAGGCGTGCACCACCACTGCCTGGCTATATTTTGCATTCTTGTATGTCTATACACCACATTTGTGAAGTTCTCAAGGAGGCCAAAAAAGGGTGACAGATGCCCTGGAACTGAGGTTACAGACAATTGAGAACCTCCATGTAGGTTCTAGGAATTGAACCTGGGTTCGAGCCAGAGCCATCTTTCCTGATTTCTTTCTCAGCATATTACCAGTATATGGAGAACCTAGTGATTTTAATTTTATTTGCATGTGTGTTTGTGGGTGCCCATGGAGTCCAGAAGAGGGTATCAGATCCCTTGTAGCTGGAGTTCTAGGCAAGGTTGTGAGCCACCTGACATGGGAACCAAGCTTCAGTCCTCTAAAAAAGCACTTAACTGCTGAGCCATTTTACTAGCTCTGCTACTGGTTTTTCTATGTTAATTTTGTATCCCTGGTATTTTCTTGAAAATATTTACTACCTAACTCTAAGAGTTACCGTGAGAAGTTCTTAGTATCTTTTAAGTATATGATCATGTCTGTAAGTAGAAATGATCTGACTTCTGCCTTGCTTGTTTCTATGCTTTTTATTTACTACAGGCATTAGCTGGAGTGATATGATAGCACACACTTTTATTTTATTTTATATTTCGCACACACCTTTAATTCCAGCACTCCAGAGGCAAGTCTCTATGATGAGTTCGAGGCCAGCAAAGTCTGCATGAGTTCCAGGACAGCAGAGCTACATAGAGAAACCCTGTCTCAAAACAAGCAAAGACACAACAAAGAATTCAGTATGACCAAAGGGTGAAGTGGGAGAGTTGCTTAGGGGTTAAGAGTACTTGCTAGTCTTGCAGAGAACCCAAGTTCATTTCCTAGCACCCACTCAAAACCATTGGCTCCTCTGTAAGAGCAGAATGTTCTCATAACTGCTGAGCCATCTCTCCAGCCTCCATATCTTATTTCTGTTGCATGTGCATATGCCACCAAGAGGTACAGAGGTTAGCAAACAACACACGGTGGCTGGTTCTCTCCGGACATTAAGCTTGAGTCATGAGGCTTGGCTACGAGCACCTTCACACTCTAACCTATCTGACCAGCCCTCATTGCATGTTAGCCTAACCATGTTGGGTTGTGTTCTTTTGGTTCAATTTTGGTAATTCATGTATTGAGAAAAATACCGATCCCTTCTGGTTTTAATAACTTACTGGAAGATTTTAGAAATTCCTTAATGATCCTCTTTGAACTTGACTGCTTTAATATCTCCTTTTTAGTCTATGTAGGTATTATGTATGTAGTGGGTATTATATATGTATACTTACCTTTTATGAGGCCAAGCCTCTTGTATCCCAAACTGGCCTTAAACTCCCTTTTAGCCAGATATGATCTTGGATTTCTGAGATCCTCCTGCTTCCATTTTCCATGTGCTGGAATTATAGGTGTGTATCACTCTGCCTGGTTTGTGTGATGCTGGGGATCAAACCCAGGGCTTTGTGCATGTTAGGCACGCTCTATGGCAACTGAGCTGCATCTTCAGCCTGCTAACTTTCTTAATTCATGTCTGTTTATTTTGGCTAACTGGGGTATCTTAACAAAGAGCTCTTTGTTTCATTAACCTTTTATTTTTGTTTTAATCCATTTTATTAACACTTATCCTAACATTTATTTTGTCTTTCCTTTTTTTCTTTTTTCTTGAAAAAAAATGTTTAAACATTTATTTATTTACTGTTTTTGTGAATGGGCTTCATGTGTTTGTGTGTGTGTGTGTGTGTGTGTGTGTGTAAGCTAGACGACAACTTGCAGTTGAATTCTCTCCTTCCATAATCTGGATCTTAGAGACCAGACTCACCCTCCAGCTTGGTAGCAGTCACAGTTACCAGCCCTATTATTTTCTTGAGCCGGTCTTGGGCTCACAGGCTTAGAAGCATTTACTGCTTAACCATCTCACCAGCCCCTGCGTGCAATGGCTTTCCAGCCACTAATGTTGGTTTGCCTTACTCTTGTTTTACTAAGACCATGACATGCATCATTAGGTTATTTTTCTTTCTGTCCCACTTTGAAATGGTTGCTAAATACCTATAGTTTTTAGGCAGCTTCAAGACTCAACCTTCCTCCTGCTACGCTGCAGCTTTTAGCCTTAAAAATCTTTATTAGTTTTATTTATTTACTCTTAATGTTATTAGAAATTTTTAAATGTAGCTGGAGAAAAAGTATAGTTATTTTATGAAGGATTTTCTGGGTGCTATTGTTAGAGACAAGAGCTTAACTCTGCAGCCCTGGGTGGGCTCACCTTGTGATCTTCCTGCTGAGATGGCAGGTGTGTACTGTTAACACTCAGGTCCATTTATTTTCCTGTGACACTTTGTATATTTCTCCCAATATTCTAGTCTTAACAAGAAAACATAGCAAACAGTATTATGAAAGAAAATTTTATTTAGTAAATTAATTACATCTTTTATAGAAGTATAGGTGATACATTAAATAAAAATGATATGTTGAATATATAATATGTTATAACACTCTGCATCCTCTCCTTTTTTTTGAAGGTTTTCTTACTGTTCACTCTGCATATACTTCTGGAATAATACACCATGGTTTTGGATGACCTTCCAAACTTTGAAGATATCTATACTTCCTTGTGTTCATCAACAATGGGAGACTCGGAGGTGGAGTTTGACTCTGGACTAGAAGATGATGACACGAAAAGTGATAGTATTTTGGAGGATTCCACAATTTTTGTAGCCTTCAAAGGAAATATAGATGACAAAGACTTCAAATGGAAACTGGATGCAATCTTAAAGAATGTGCCCAACTTGTTACACATGGGTAATTAATTTTTGCTTCCTTCTTGTTGCTGTATGCTTTGACATAGTTACCTGCCTACAATCCTGATGCTAAGATTACAGGTTTAGGCTGCCTTGCCTAGTTTTAAAAGTTGCTAGTAAAGTATGACTGTATGTAATTAAATACTTTTCAGCTGTATTAACATTAAAACTTGTATAAAGACATCCGATGAGTGTGCAGAACACAGATAGGTTTCCAGTAATCATCAGATTGGAAGGAACTTTAGTATCTTCGTCCTGTGGAACTAAGATCCCAAGTTTTTCAGTGTATGGAGACATATCTCCAAACATCATGGAAAAGCAATAGGCTTAACACTTAGAGCTTGTTTTAACACCTTCTCTAATTTCACTCGGTAGCTATAGGTTTCTGCACAGCTCACTTAGCCTGTCTCTGGGTCACAGATTCCTTACCTTTAAAGAGCACTTTGAATAAACATAGTCTATGCATTTTTAAAATTTGTAAGTATATTAATCCCATCGCCCTTAGCAAGGGGTCTGTTTTGTTCTTGTTTTACATTAGAACAAGTAAATTCTGTGTTAATATTTAGTATCTAATGGTTTAAGAGCTGGAATGGGCTTAGGTGGCATATAGAAACACTCTTCATGGATATCTGGATTTTGAGAAAGCATTTTCCTATAGAGCCATTTTATTAATATTGAAAGATATTAATGTAATTTGGGCAGTGGTACCCATCTTTGATCCCAGTACAGGGAGGCACAGGCCAGCCTGGTTTACAGAGTGAGTCAGAACAGCCAAGACTACACAGAGGAATCCTATCTCAAAAGAAAGAGACAAAGAGATAATTGAATAAAGGGTATAAACTGTTTAGTTGATCTGAGTTGATAACAAAAGGGAAATTGTTTTGTCTGGAGTTGCCGGATATCTTTATTTCCTTTCTTGTCTGTAAAATGTAATTACAAACAATATTATTACCTCAGTTTACTTTGTAAATCTTTAATTGTAAAATACATATAACAGAGTTTGCCACCTTCATGATTTTTATATATGGCTCAATGACACTTATAGTAGCCATTTTTATAACTCTTACAAAATTAAGATCTATAACTATTATATAATAACTTCCCATTCCCTACCTACTCCACTCAAGCCCTTAAAAAACACCATTGCACTTTTTATGATTTTTTTTTTTAATTTAAAAAATTAGATTTATGTATGTGTGTGGGTATTTTGCCTTCATGCATGTAAATGCACTACATGTTTGCAGTGCCCATAGAGGCCAGAAGAGGGCATCATATCTGCTGGAACTAGAGCTACAGCCAGTTGTGACTTGCCATGTGTGTGCTTGGAATGAATCTCAGTCCTCTGGAAAGCAGCCAGTTCTCTAACTCTCCACCCCCTTTCTTTATTTTCACTTACCTCATAGAAGCAGAATCATGTATCTTTATTTCATTTATTAACTGCTTTATTTCATTTAGCATAATATTCTCAATGTTTGTCCATGCTGTAGCACATGATAGGATTTCCTTCCTTTCTGTTTCAGGACAAATATTCCACAGAATGTATGTGTATACATTTTACTTACTGGGCACTTGGATTACTTCTGTGTTTTAGCTGTTATGAATAATGCTGCTGTAAATGTGGATATGCTCTTCCATATCCTGCTTTCAATTCTTTGGGCTGCATACTTAGAAATAAAAGTGCTATATTGTATTGCTGGGGACCAGCCCCGATAGTCAGGTATTGAGGTGGGAAACAAAGGCCAAAGGCTGATGACCTCTGGCCTTCTAACTCTCTCTTACTGTTTTGGGGGCCAGAAGCTGATGACTTTGGGCAGTTTCATAGGAGAAGAAGAAAGAATGTGAGGCATGCACGCGTGGACACGTACATACTTTGGCTGGGCCTAACCACCTGTTTCATCAATTTCACAAGTGCACATGCGTACTTACGTACATACACATATACCTACAGACTTATGTGTGCACAGACATAGCTACACATATATACATTTGGTGGAGGGAGCAGAACCCCAAAGCCACACTTGATTTCTTCTTTCTACTTTTCTATACCTTCTAAGACAAAAGTTCTTTATAAAATTACCTCATAGATAAAATGTTCCACAAAAGGGAGTCACAGAAGGATGTCGATGGTAAGTTCAAAGCAGTGTTTCATTCTATAAGCTCAGTATAAGTTCAAAGCAGTGTTTCATTCTATAAGCTCATTATAAGTTCAAAGCAACAGTTTCACACGGCCTTGCTTTATCACAGTGCACACCTGTGGCCTCATCCTTGGACCTGACCTACAATAAATGTTTTTCCTCAATCACAAATCTGTCCCAAGCCTATTTCTCTTCTTAGTGTACTTATGAAAGTAAAGCAGCCTTTATTTACTATTCTGTGACGAGGGGGCACATTCTATTCTTGACTCTTAACAATTAAACCATCTCCTTAAACTTTCTTCCTAAAATTATTTGAATTCTATAAAGTCATTAATTCATCTAAAAAGCATTAATTCATAAGTGTTCCATCTTTGTGTTGAAATCTGTAGGAGATTTGCCCAATAGAGTGGGCTGATGCCCAAGAGTCATTAGGCTATGTAATAATGGCAGGAAAGGCATATCAACAGTGAGAAGCAATCCTGGGCGAAGCCTCTGGGGCTATGCCTCCTAGAGTGATCCATCTCAACCATGCACAATGGCGGGCCATTGCAGGGAACTCATTTGCTTGCCATAGGCTTCCCAGATGGCCGCTGTCACTATAGAACTCGTGTTTTACCTCCTCACCATGTGGTTCTCTAAGTGGTCGTACCATTTGTAGATTCCCATCATTAGTGCACAGGGTCCCCCATTTCCCCATATCATTGTCAACATTTGCTATATTCTGTTTTATAATAGCCACCCTAATGTGATATGGTGTGTAGTTATTTGATAGTGTTTTTTCAATGCACAAAATCATTAAGTGCAGTGTTTCAGGCCAGGCAGTAGTGCTGCACACCTTTAATCCCAGCATTTAGGAGGCCGAGGCAGGTGGATCTCTCTGAGCTCGAGGCCAGCTTGCTCTATAGAGTGAATTCCAGGACAGCCAGGGCTACACAGAGAAAGAGTGTCTCAGGGAAAAAAAAGTTTATTGTTTCTATTTTTTTTTTTTCTTGTGTTCCTGTCTCTTTGGTGCCACATCTAAGAAATCACTGCTAAGTCCAAGGTGGTGAAGGCTTGTCAGATATTTTCTTCTAAGAGTTTTAGGTCTATATTTAAGTGTTCCATTTTTGATTAATTTTTGTACATTATATTAGGTCTAACTTCACTCCTTTGCATGTGAACACACACTTTCCCCAGAGTAAGTTAGCTTTTGTGCATTCCTAAGATTATGTCAGAAGCTTGTGTAGGTTTTAGAATTGCAGGATGCCAAGTGTCTTTCTGTCCTAAAGGAAGCTGACTTGTCAGAATGTATGTCTCCTCCCTCCGTTTGTTGTACTTCAGTAGACTCAGCTCAGCTCTTAAAATAGGGGTTTTTGTTTGGTAGTTACTCATTCTCAAATGCCTTCAAAATTAATAATGTTATTCTCTTTTCTTCATGACCAAGAATCCAGCAAGCTAAAGGTACAAAAAGTGGAGCCTTGGAACAGCGTGCGAGTCACATTCAACATCCCCAGGGAAGCAGCAGAGCGGTTACGGATCCTGGCTCAGAGCAACAACCAGCAGCTTCGGGATCTGGGGATTCTCTCCGTTCAGATTGAAGGTCCTTTACTTTGCCACGTGTCCATCTGAACCAAAATACAATGGCAGTAGTACCCCTGCAAAATTTCTGATGTTGCCTTGTCTATCTCTCTGCTCTTATGTTTGAGAATCTCAAGCACCTGTGTATCCTGTGTTTCATGTTATAGTACCTTAGAATAAAAATGGATTGCTGTAGCCTGAACATTCAGTCCTTTGGCTCTTTTGGCCTTCAGTCTTAGACTTTGTTCTTACTTGTATCCTGCAATGAACTGGTTTGTCTTTTGAAGAATGTTTAATTTTAATTGCTTGCTTTTATTGAATAACTTTAATATTTCCTTTGTTCATCTAGCAGATTAGGGAGTCCTAAACAGTTCTTATGTAACTGTTTACCACTGGAATGACCCTCTGAATGTAAAAATATGCTTATTCTAATATTTATACATAACATCCAGCTTAAAACCCTTCTGTTGCTTGCTGCTTGTTTACAAAATATAGGCCACATTTTCTATGACGCTCTCAGGGCTCGTGTAGTCTGAAGTCTGCCTTCATCATATATGCCAGTTAACTTCCCTCCCCAGCTCTCTGTTCCCAGTCTCTTCCGTTTTCACTTGGCTCTTGGATCACACAGTTCTGCTCTCCTTTCTACCCTAGATCGTTTGCAGTCACTGCCTGGATATGGAGTACTGCTTTTATCATTCCCATTCTCCAGGTTAATCTTTTCAGTCTTAAGTCTCTGTCTAAGTCTGTTGCTCTAACAAAATCCCTTTCTCTCAGATCATTTACCTCACACTTTACTGAGAGCAGTTATTTGGTTACTGTTTATTTCTCCATGTACTGTAAGGTCGAGTAGGAAAGGGACCATGTCTGGTTTTGTTCACCAAACCTGGTCCATATTATTCTCTTCAGTAAACATGTCGAAAGAAAGCAAGGAAGGATATAATAGCATTACTTTGCTTTAGCACCTGGTATATAATTATAAATAAAATATGCCTGTTGCTGTTATGAACTCAAATGAGCCCATGATTTTAATAAGGACAACTATATGATTGATGTGAATCAAATTTATAGTTGATGTAAACATCAACTATGGATAAATACACAAGAATTTCTTTTTAAAAATTATATATATATATATATATATATATATATATATATATATAGTGTGTGTGTGTGTGTGTGTGTGTGTGTGTAGAGGTCAGAAGATAACCCATGGGAGCCAATTATGTTCGTCCACCATGTGGATCTTGGGGATCAAACACCAGTCATTAGGCTTGGAAGTAAATGCCTTTACTCTCTGAGCCATCTCGATGGCCCTACCTTGTGTTTTGAGATAAAGTCTTTCACTCAGACCTAGGACTTGCCAGTTAGCCAGGTTGGCTTAATTGAGCTTCAATGATCCTCCTTTCTCTGCCTCCCCTGTGTTAGGATTACAGGTGTGGTCCACTGTACCATGCTGGGCTCTTTAAAACGGGTACTAGGAACCAGTTTCAGGTCCTGAGCAATCACTTTACCAACTGAGCTATCTCCCTAGCCTCCTGGCATGGAGAACTTCTAGACAAGGAGTGGCATTACTTGATGTCATTTCAAGAACTCTTCTGCTTGAGAAGCAGGGTAATCCCAGCACTAAAGAGGCTGAAGGAGGAGGATTGCTACAAATTAAAAGCCAGCCTAGACTACAGAGTAAGATCCTGTCATCCTGTTTTTTAAATAAGTAAAGACACCTTCTACTCAAAGAAAAGGGGGGGGGGGAACTTCTGCTCAAAATTTCTTAGCAAGTTTAGGAAATTGCTAGCTCTTTCCCAATGGTGAAACCTCCAAAACCCATACTTTATTTGGCTTTCACTGTTGGTTCCTAAAAAACCAGTCAGAGTATCTGATAAGCCTCTCGATATACTCCATTATTGATAGGATGTTGTTCCCTATGACCAGCCAGTCAGTCCCCTGATTAAACAGAAATCTCCATGACAGTTCAGAGCAAAGTACCTCCTTATTAGCTTCCTGCTTTACCTTTAGACTGGAAACTAAGATCCTAAGATGCAGAAGGAGTTGTTGCATATAACCCTTCAACTCCAAGTGACGGCTAGCTATATTTTATTTGTTCACAAGGTGTGTCTTCAAGAAGCACTCTGAAACTTGTTTCAGCAGCCATCTTTCTTTTCTTTTCTTTTCTTTCTTTCTTTCTTTCTTTCTTTCTTTCTTTCTTTCTTTCTTTCTTTCTTGAGACAGAGTTTCTCTGTGTCACACTAGCTATCCTGGAATTCGCTTTATAGGTCAGACTGGTCTTGAACTCACAGAGATCCACCAGCTTTTGCCTCCTGAGTGCTGGGATTAAAGATCTGAGCCACCTTGCCTGGCTCAGCAGCTGTTTTCCATTAGGCCAAGTAAGATTTAAATTTCCATGGCTGGTGAGATGGCTCAGTGGTTAAAGAGCACTGACTACTCTTCCAGAGGTCCTGAGTTCAATTCCCAGCAACCACATGGTGGCTTACAACCATCTGTAATGGGATCTAATGCCCTTTTCTAGTGTGTCTGAAGACAGCTACAGTGTACTTACATATAATAAATAAATAAATCTTTAAAAAAAAAAAGATTTAAGTTTCCTTAGAAACTGTTTAATGAAACAATTCTAGTGATCCTACCTATTAGTGAATCTCAAATGAGTTAAGAATACTTGCTGCTCTTGCAAAAGACCTGGGTTCGGTTTCCAGCTTCCACATAGTGGCTTACAACCATCCATAATTCCAACACCCTTTCTGACTTCTTTGGGTACTGTATGCATGTGGTACATATACATTCTTGGAGGCAAAAGTCTCACATAAAATAATTCTTAAAAACAAATACAGGAGATCTAATGCATTGGTACAGCACATGCTTACCATGTCCCCAGCGTGGCCCAGTTAAAACATATTTACCTTTTGTCACAGTGGTAGTTAGGAGAGACTTCTCTGCTTGCCATTACATGACATCTCTACTAGAAGCCTGTAGGGATCTTTTTGTTCTTTGTGGTTTTGTTATCTTATTTCTGAGCTAGGATTTTGTGTAGCCATCAGCCTTCAATACCTTATGTAGCCGAGCACAGTCTTGAACTTCTAAATCTTCCCTCCACCCCTGAGGTCCTTTCATAACAGACATGTTCTAACACACTAGGTTTGTGCAGTGCTGGGGATAGAACCCAGTGCTTTGTGCGTGCTAGGCAAGGACTCTGCCAACTGACTATATTCTCACTACCTGGAGGCCTTTTATAGTGCAGTCATTGAAAGAAAAGGGTCATTTCCTCACATGTCCTCCAGAGTCTCTGCACTCAAGTGTTACAGTGTCAGGGTTATCCTGCCGCCTTTCCATGTTAAACTTCATACCTCTTACCTTAACTTCCAGAAGGAAATCAAGAATTTTGAGTTGCTGAGTTTCTTCCTGTTCTCTCCCTCGTTTCCATCCTGCCCCTGCCCACACACAATTTGTGAGCCAGTTTTGAAAATAAATGTTGAGATTTTGAAGCCCTCTGACACTAAGCAACTTCATCAATGATTGTGAGGACTGATTGTGATCGTCTTGAGCTTACTAAGCTGGAACAAGCTGCATAGGCTAGGGTTTCAGTTTCTTGTAATTCCAGTGTTCTGGAGGCTGGAAAGTCCTGAGTTCAGAGCTAGACTGAACTCTAAGGGGTTAGGTTAGGATTATAATACTGAGCTCCCCCTTTTTGTAGTTTTGCTTTTCTTCAAAAGCAGAAAAAGTAATTCTGATGTAACTGTTTTTAAACCCAGTCTGCATTTTACTCTGGCTATTTCCATTTTGTAACTTTACTGTCCTTTTCAGGGGAAGGTGCTATCAACCTGGCTTTGGGTCAGAACCGAAGCCAAGATGTGAGAATGAATGGACCTGTGGCATCCGGAAATTCTGTTAGGATGGAGGCAGGATTCCCCATGGCAAGTGGTCCAGGTAAGAAAGATCTCCTACTCATTTGTGTGACATTTTACCAGTTTCCTTTTGGAAGCTTGACTTCTTAAGGCATTGAGTCTTTCCATATAGATTAGGTATATAGCATACTCACTTTTATTTACTCAGAAAAATTAGTTATTTTCAGAAAGATCACAGTAATAAAGCATAAGGCTCTGGTCTTTATAGTCTTTGACTTAAAAATCTGATGAACACTGAGTCAAGGAGTAAACATTTCTTAAGTACCTTGTATATGATAAGACCTATGCTAAGTATTGGAAATAGAAATAAGTAAAACATTTTTCATCTTCAAAATGTTTATTATAACTAGTAAAGAATGTAGCTTTCCACCTTGTACTTTCCCTGAGTCTGAGGATCTGTAAGCAGAGCTCTTGTGTCTTATGTGGAATCTTCATGTATATGGAATAATATGTTTTTATGTATTTAGAACTTGAGGGAGTTGGCGGGAAGTAGTGGGCATGCCTGTGCTCTCTCATCACTCAAGAGGCTAAGGCAAATGATCACATGCTCAAAGTGGGAGGGGAGAGTGTAAAAGAGGTACAAGTGGAGGTTGGGGATTTAGCTCAGTGGTAGGGCCAAGCTCAAGGCCCTGGGTTCGGTCTTCAGCTCCAGAAAAAAAAAAGAGGTACACATAGGTTACTTCCTTTTCTAATAATTGCAAAATTTCTCCTTCAGAGATTAAACTCAGTACTCTCTGATTCATAAGACATTAGAATTGAGTTGGCTTTTTCTTTTAAAGCCGGGAAGTTGTGGGATTCATAGAAAGGAAGCTATTTGTCCCAGGTTGAGTAGAAGTGGGCTTATATTCCAGGTGTCCTCACTCTCAGATCCTTAGTTTGTTGTTGTGGTGGTGGTTTGTTTTGTTTTGTTTTGTTTTGTTTTCCTGTGCTAGTAGCTTTGAAACCTTAGAAGCTAATGGAGTCTTTAGTCATCAAATAAAACAGAAAGGCGCAGCTGCTGTGGCGTAGAAGCATAAACTATACATAGTCACTCACTCATCTCTGACAGCCATAGCACTGTTTGAGAAGGACAGCAGGTGGCACTGGAGGGCAGGTGGGGCTGGAGGGATGGCTCAGTGGTTAAGAAAACTTGTTTGGTTTTTTTTTGGTTTTCTTGTTTGTTTGTTTGTTTTTTGTTTTGTGTTTTTTTGTAGAGGTACTGGGTTTGGTTCCCAGCAACTACATGGTAGCTCACAAACATCTAACTCGTTTCAGGAGATCTGGTGCCCTCTTCTGACCTCCACAGGCACCAGGCACATACTTGGTGCACAGATGTACACACAGACAAAACATTCATACATATAAAATACTTTTTTTAAATGCAGAAAGGTGAAGGAACTTAATTTATAAACTGCTGTTTTGAACTGTAAGCAAGAACTTGACACAACCCAGCATAGTGTTGTATGCTTTTAATTCCACTTAGAAGTTAAAGGCAGGGGATCTCTGTAGACCGAGCTAGTTTGGTCTACATAGTGAATTTCAGGACAGCCAGGACTGTGTAGAGAGATCCTCTCTCAAAATACCAAAACCAAAAAACAAAGAATTTGGCATAGAGTTGAAGTTAGGTTTTTATATTGCCAATGCATTTTCTGTTTACCTCAAGTATTTACTGTATTTCAGGCAAATATAGTATATATTTTTGTTTCTCTGAAATATAATAAACTTATTTCATCTTTATCTATAAAAATGGGATGATAAGGCCTGAGGTCTTTGGAGCTTATGCTTGATAGTAGATGAGCTCTCCCATAAAGCATATATTTCTTAATTTCCTTATATTTGCATGGACAGGCAAGCTGTCTTCTGTGGGACTACATCTGTATTCACAGCTCTCAAGATCTGTTTTCTGAATCTGACATAGTCAATGCTGTTGGACTGATTATGAACTTCATATAAGTATTGGAAACTATCTAACCTAGAAACTTACATATAGACCTGGTTCCCCATACAGCTCTGAGCAAGTGTTAAGACAATTTGATAAGAAATCACAGGTTGTACTGTTGCTGCTGCTGGCCCTAGCTGAAGACCTGCCTTACTTGTCATTAGTAAAGAAATTAGTAAAGAAATGCTCCTACAAAAGCAAGTCAGAGACTCTTAACTGAACTCTTGCCCTCAGGCGTTAATGTTTTCTGGTCATAGGTGACCATAAACATCCTTAATTATATCTTAGAAACAATGTCAGAGATTCTGTCAAGTCCTGAAATGTTAAGATACCTGTGGAACTGATGCCAGCATGCTGATTACAACATGTAATGTCTGGCCAGTGTTACAGTGCTCTAAGTTCATTACCGCAACGAAAACCTTGAAACATTAGGTTGAAATTGGGTTAAATTGGTATGTAAGAGAGGTTACTGATTATGACCATTTATAACACAAAGTACCAGGATTAATCAGTTAGTGATGACTTATAGTTACCATGACATTTTAGCCTCCAGGTATTTTTTTACACCAGCTGTCTTTTATGATTCCTTTTCTCACTTGTCTATTGGGCCTTAATGGATGCAAGTGAAGTTTAATAATAGTAGGTTAAATTAGAGAAGTCTTCCTAGAGAAAGAAACCTTACATTTCCTCTGAAGCAATATTAACTTTAGAGTTATATATCTAGAACATCTCAATTTATCAGTTAATCTCAGCACTACTTTCTTCTCTTAACATTGACAACAGAAGGCAACTACATCTAAATTTATAACTGTTTTTTTTTTTCATTCTCTTAGAGAATTCCAAGATTTGTGAAGATATAGCAATCATTTAGTCAAAGGCTTTCATTCTTGGCAGTTGATATTTGGGGCCAATAATTTTTTGCTATGAGTAGCTATCTTGTACATTGAGGTATATTTAGTGGCATCCTTAGCTTTTATCCACCAGATGCTAGTAGCATCACTGTGCATTTACCAGCCGTGCTTGCTAGCTGACCTGCCACCATGGGCCCTGTGGTAGAAGGCAGAAGAAAGGTGCTGGGTCTTTGTACTTTGCACGTGCATACTTTGGCCTTTATATTAAGGGTACCATAAAGGACATCCATTACCTTGTCTGCTACACTCCCTTTGTGAATGTGATCCTTCATGTTCCCTACTGATTTACGAATCAGATGGAGCTATTCATCACTTCAGAAAGAACCCACACTGGACAGTTTGTGTACTGCAGCAAAAAGGTCCAGCTCAATGTCAGCAATGTCTTTTTTGTGGGCACCATGCCTGAGAGTCCTATTGTGTGTTTTCTGGGGGCATGCCTGGGGACAGAGGTAAGTTGGTATGAATCCCAGGGAACTGTGCCATTGTCATCTCCCACAATCCAAAGACCAAGAAGGCCTAGGTAAAGCTGCCTTCAGGACCTAAGATCATTTTGAAGGCCAACAAGCTATTGGTATGGTGGCCAGTGGGGGTAGAATTGACAAACCTATCTTAAAGGTAAGCCCAGCATACCACAAGCAAAAAGCAAGAGGAAGTACAGGGTGTGGCCTTAAATCCTGTGGAACATCCCTTTGGAGGTTGTAACCACCAGTACATGAGCAAACCTTCCACTATCCAAAGAGATGTCCTTGCTGGGCACAAAGTGGGTCTCATTGCAACCCACTGTACTGGGCGACTACATGTAACCAAAATTCTGGAAGACAGAAAACTAGAACTCAGGGGCCCAATATAGTTTGTCCCTTGGCAAAAAAAAAAGTCTTTGCTAATTGAACTGCTCAGGGATACATTTCAGGAAGAGGTAAGTTGAACTGAAATGAAAGAAATAAAGTCTAAGAAGGAATGATGAACTAGTGATTAACATAGGTAAACCTACATAAGACTGACTTAGTAATCATGACAGTCAGATATTGCAATTACATTCTAGGTCAGGTTTGCCTGCTGACACTTTAAAGATAACAATAAAGCAATAGAACATACAACTTAAAGAAAAGAAAGGTGTGATGGAAAACATTCAGTAGAGTTTAGGAAAAACAAGACAGGATAGCATAGAGAGGAAAAAATAATGCCATAGAGTAAATGGTAAATCAGAATATACCAGTAATTGGCAATAAAAGTAAATGAATTGTGAACACTAATAATATAGAAGTGATTACTTTGAGTAATAATCTCAGATTTAGCTCTGTACTATTTGGAGAACTGTAGAAAATACAAGGAGTCATAAAATTCAAAGTTAAAAATAAAATTTAGGTAAATAGTAACTAAGAAGAAGTATAATTTTTTAATTAGACAAAGCAGATGTTAAAATTAAAAGGATAAAACCAGGTGTGGTGGTACATGCCTTATTCCCAGCACTGGGGAGGCTGAGGCACATGAATCTATCAGTTTGAGGTTAGCCTGGTCTACAAAGCAAGTTCCCTTCCGCAAGGGGATACATAGTGAGACCCTGTCTCAAAAAAACAAAACAAAACAAAAAAGGATATTATCTGGGCATGGTGGTATTTGTTTTTAATTCTACGAGGATCTTAAGCTTGAGGCCTGGTAATGCATACGAAATTGAAGGCCTCCTGGAGCAATTTAGGCTCTTGTCTCAAAATGTAAAAAGAGTTACAGATGTGGCTTGTCCTAGAACATATGTCCAGCAGTTTAGTCCCTAGTACCACAAATAATAACAGTAAAAGATAAAAATCATGTAAATAAAAAAGACCACTTCATTTAACAGGAGAAATTTATCAAGAATATAGCTAATTTTATATACTTAATAACCTAGCCTCTGAATATATAAAAATTACATGGAAGTACCAAATCTTGGAGAATTTTAGCATCTGTTAGTAATTGATGAATGAAACATAAAAATCAATAAGGATAAAAATGTTTGATAAGGTTTTATGTAATGAGCCAAGCCTGGTGGCATACACTTTTAATTTCTGGGCTTAGGAAGAAAGTGGATCTCTGAATTCAAGGCCAGTCAAAGCTATATAGATTACTGCCTTCCCCAACCACCAAAAAGCTTTATAATGGACATGTATAGAAACTATGTAAAATCCTAAATCCAGAGTTTTTAATCTTTTCCAGCATAAATGCAATATTTGTATGAGTTGACCATGCTTTCAAAAGCAAGTTTTGATAAATTCCATGGGACAATGTCCTATAGATTCTCTGTCTAATCAAGGTGTATTTTAACGAGTGACAAAATAAATAATGTGTAACCAAAATGCCCCATAGAAGTACATTATAAATGCCTTATGATTTGAAAAAGGTAATCATGATGGAAATTGAGAAGTATTTAGAATTTTAGTGTGGGGTAGTGAGGATATACTATGTATCAATCAAATTTTGTGAAATATGTTCATTATAAAGTTGGAAGGAAAGCTTGGGTTCTTATCAATGGTGAACATCAACCAAAAAGTAGCAACCTAAGCGTTTGGCTTAAGAATTGAGAAAAATGGTGGCACACGCCTTTAATCCCAGTGCTCAGAAGGCAGAGGCAGGTGAATTTCTATGAGCTTAAGGCCAGCCAGGTCTATATAGCAAGTTCTAGGCCAGTCCAGGCTACATAATGAGACCCTATTTCAAACGAAAAACAAATTGATAACAGAAGTAGGTGAATAAGAACTGTAATTAAGGAGCAGCACCGTATGCTTCTTTATAAAGAGCAACTAAGCTGGGGTGATGATCCGCTGAGGCAGGGTTTACCCAGCAGGTACAGAGCCTGCATAAAACCCAGCCTACAGATGCATGTTTATAATCTGAGCAGTTGAGAAGTGGAGGCAGGAGGATCCAGAGTTCAAGGTCATTTTCAGCTATATAGTAACTTTGATGCCAGCCTAAGCTACACAAGAGCCTGACTCAAATAAGTAAATAATTCTTTTTAGAAAAGGACAACTAAAAGTGATTTTTAAAATGTGAAGAGTTTAAAGAAACATTCCTAAAGGATAAATATTACACTGTGTGAGTTATTTCTTAATATTAGAAAAAACTGGAGTTAGATTGCACACTTGTAATCCCAGCATTTGAGAGGATGAGGCAGGAGTGTTTCCAAGAGTTTGAGGCCAGCCTGGGCTATGGAACAAGTAAGCCTGGGCTATGTAACTCTGTCTCAAAATAGAGACAGGGGTTGGAGAGTTGGCTCAGCAGTTGAGGATGCCTGCTTTTTTGGAAAATCAGGATACAGTGTGCAGCACCCACGTAGTGGCTCATAACCGTCTTGGTTCTAGGAGATCCAACACCTCTTCTGGTCTTCACGAATACCAGGCATGTAAGTAGTAATATATATATATATATATATATATGCAAAACATATATAAACAGAAAAAAATCTAAAAATAGTTCTTAAAAGACAAATTTTTCTATCTTTTAATGTTTCTAAGGTATATATCATTAAAATGAAAAATTATAAGCGGAGTATGGTAGCTCACCTGTAATCTCAGCCCTTCCTGAAGCAATTACTCTGAGTTTCAGACCAGTCTGGTCATTAGAGCAAGATCTTGTCTCAAAACACACACATAGACACACAAATGTGCCAACTCCAGAATGTTGTTTCATTTTTTTTTTCTTTTAGGACTAATAAGGATGACAAGCCCTGCCACTGTTATGGTGCCCCAGGGTGGGAACATGTCATCTTCCATGATGGCACCAGGTCCCAGTCCAGAGCTGCCACCCAGGACTCCTCGCCCTGCTGCTCAGTCAGGTAGTATCTTCCCGTCACTGGGAGTTAAAGAAGCTGGAATTACTTAACAGACATCACTGAGATCCAGCCACTGATGCTGAATTCCTAACTGCTCAGTTCCAACATTTACCATGAGTTGTCACAACTAAATGTCAACATTTCTTTTCAGACTTTCTTGTTATTTTATCAGCTATTCTCCAACATTCCCAGTGCTGTCCTAGTGAGGGTTTCTATCGCTCTGAAGAGACACTATGACTACAGCAACTCTTATAAAGGGTAACATTTAATTGGGGCTGGCTCCCAGGTTCAGAGGCTCAGTCCATGGTTTAGAGCATGTGGTGTGCAGGCAAACATGGTGTTGGAGAAGGAGCTGAGAGTTCTAGATCTGAGTCAGCAGACAACAGGAAGAGACAATGTAACTGGACATGGCTTCAGTACCTGAAACCTCAAAGCCCACCCCTAGTGACACCCCCTTCTTCCAACAAGGTCACAGCTCCTAATTATGTGCCACTTCCTATGAAGCTGTGGAGGCCATTTCCATTCAAACTACCACATGGACTTTGGGTTGCTTAGTCCTATAAGATACATCATGACAGAATTTTGAAGTCATATGAATTGGTAAAAATTTTTTTTTTTAAGTTAACATGTTGCAGCACTAAGCTTCCTACAGTAAATAAGAAACTTGTCTAAAATCTAACATTTCCCAAACCTGGTTGACTATTTTACCTTATTTTCCTATAACAATAGTTGCCCAGAATAAAATTTTGAAAATATTGTTACCTATATTTTACCTATCTTTTGATGCTCCTCAACACTAATGAACCATAAGCTGTCTTTAAGGCAGGATTCCTCTTTATATCTGTTGGTACTTAGAAGATATTCATGAACATGGTAATATCAGTAGTGTCAGTAGACACAAGCCAGTGTGCTAAAATCTGGGTTGCAGTGTGTTAATTATTGCTCACTATCTTTAAGCAGATGCAGTGGATCCACTTCTCTCTGGACTCCATATACAGCACCAGAGTCATCCCTCAGGATCCTTACCCCCAGCACATCACCCAATGCAGCCTGTTCCTGTGAACAGACAAATGAACCCAGCTAATTTTCCCCAGCTGCAGCAACAGCAGCAACAGCAGCAACAGCAGCAGCAACAACAGCAGCAGCAGCAACAGCAGCAGCAGCAACAGCAGCAGTTGCAGACAAGACCTCTACAACAACATCAGCAGCAACAGCCACAGGGGATTCGACCACAGTTTACTGCTCCAACTCAGGTGCCTGTTCCTCCAGGCTGGAACCAGCTGCCTTCTGGAGCCTTACAGCCTCCACCAGCCCAGGGATCTCTGGGCACAATGACTACAAATCAAGGGTGGAAGAAGGCTCCCTTGCCTAGCCCAATGCAAGCGCAACTTCAGGCAAGACCTTCCTTAGCCACGGTACAGACACCTTCTCACCCTCCCCCTCCTTATCCTTTTGGCAGCCAACAAGCCTCACAAGCCCATACAAACTTTCCTCAAATGAGCAACCCAGGCCAGTTCACAGCTCCTCAGATGAAGAGCTTGCAGGGAGGGCCCTCCAGGGTCCCAACCCCCCTGCAACAGCCCCACCTCACCAACAAGTCTCCTGCCTCCTCACCCTCCTCCTTCCAGCAGGGATCCCCTGCATCCTCCCCAACGGTTAACCAAACTCAGCAGCAGATGGGACCAAGGCCACCTCAAAATAACCCACTTTCCCAGGGATTTCAGCAGTCTGTCAGCTCTCCAGGTCGGAATCCTATGGTTCAACAGGGAAATGTGCCACCTAACTTCATGGTGATGCAGCAGCAACCACCAAACCAGGGGCCACAGAGTTTACATCCAGGCCTAGGAGGTGAGGAATACTGAAGCTATTTGTGTTGGTAAATTTACTGGAGATAGATTTGAGTGGAATGTCAGCTTTTAGTATTAATGGAGGGAGTGAAATAAGGACGTAAACATTTTGTTTGTGATAATGGTGATGACACCTGATATAACTTAGTTAACATAATGTATTTTTGTCTGGATATACTATATAACATCTTACTGGTTAAATATAAGCTAATTCTCTGGATAAAAATGCAGGTAAAATTGAAAATAGAGATGTTCATTTTGTTTCAAATTGTTTTTACTTAATTTTGTACTAGTAAACTAAACTGTCCAGACCAAACATGTATTTTGTTAGTAATTTAGACTTTTTGTCTGCTGATGGACTAAGATTGTGGAGTTGAGCAGAAATGAAAGGATAGGCATAGGCGTACTGGGGCGTGCCTTCTACTTGGCAATCTCGATAATCCTAGTTAGTAGAACAGGAAGCATGGTGGTTTTAAGTTTGATTAAAGTATTAAAGGGGACTAAGTTCAAAAATCATTACTTTTATAGTTTTATAATGCCAATGCCTGCTCCTTAGAGAGGGAATTCCACTAGTTATACCTAAAGGAGATTTATTTATTTATTTTGTAAGGTGCCTCTTGTATGAAGAAAAAGCAATGGAGCTTAATGTGTGAGAGGTAAAACGATTCCAGTAAAACTTATCCATCTCCATGTTTATTATTTATTCTTATTAATCATGACCTTGTGCACATGACTGTGCTTGGAGCTTTTCAGTGAGGTATAGAGAGTTCAGTAAAACTGCCATCCAATAAGCATATCTCCCACCAAAAGACACCCATTGCCTACCCAGAAAAAACCCTCACATCTTCAGTGCAACATAGTAGGCATGCTCCCATGGTTCCTGGTGAAGTTAAGTTGCTCATCAGTTCTTTTACTTTCTTAGAATTGATTTTGCTGAAATACAGGCTCTAATAGTATTTCTAAGACATTTTTAGAAGATGTGAGAACATGGCTGCTGCAGACTCGATCACTGACTTAGTTAAGTGGAAGTATGTAAACGGGGACTGCGCTAAGGGAAGGACAAATGCATATTTGTCTACAGAGAGTTTTTGAGGGCCCTAACAATTTGGCCCTAATAAATTTGAAGTGAGCTTTAGGCATTGTTGCTTCCGTAGAGCAGTTGATACCTCACCTAGGTGGTCTGGCTACATCAAGACCTGTGGTATACACATGAGTGGATCTGAGATTCTCTTTATTGCAAGCTTGCTTTCTGAAATTAGGCCTTCCTAAAAGGATGTAAACTTGAGTAAGATTATATCAGAGCATGGTTTCTGGTACTGTAGCTATCAGTCACAGGAAATCTTATGCGAGAAAGGCATATGTTGATACAGCCTCACTTTGACGCTCCTGTGAACTCTTGTCTCTTCCAAAGAGACAAGCCCAACACTGGAGGGAGGGAGACTTTTCTGCAAAAACTGTTATCCATTTCCCTCAAAGGAAAAAAATTATTACCCATCTATCCTCAATTGGGACCCTACTCTTCCTTTTATAGTATTTCATATCAATTTGTTTGACTATGAGAGAATTTAGCATACTCCTTTGGTGCATGTGTTACAGTATGTAAATATTGGGAGTCTATTGTACTACAGAGAAAAGTGAGCCCTCAAACCGTGCTATGATATGGCCTCAGACCATATGTAGGGAGCAGATTGCCATGTTTTCCTTGGCATGTTCTAAGTGTAATTTTTTTAGTATTTCCTTTCATTTTGACAGTGTTCATGTAAGGGATTGTGTTGGTTTTTTTAACCATCTTTCCCAACCTTATTAAAGATCCTACCAGTGTGACAGAGGGAGCTAAGCCAGTGGGAACTCCATGCAGCTCATCCTTCCTTATTCATTCCATATCTCAGCAAGAGTGTAAATTTGCTCGGTAACTGCCTTACTCATTGTTTTCTATTAAGGAATGCCTAAACGCCTCCCACCTGGCTTCTCAGCAGGACAGGCCAATCCCAACTTTATGCAAGGTCAGGTGCCTTCCACCACAGCAGCCACCCCTGGGAATTCAGGAGCCCTTCAGCTGCAAGCAAATCAAAATGTCCAGCATGCAGGTTTGTTTACTTTTATTTAGCCACATGTGTTGAGTGAGCATTGATTAGGTGGTAAATACCTTGAAAGACAATAGAGATATACATGAACAAGTCTTGGTCTTTCTCTTTAATGTCAAACACATAAGTACACTCTGGGGTGATGGTTGATGTATGGAGAATAAGTTATTTCTCAAGAATCAGGGAATACCTTTGGGAAGGAAATGAAACTTCAGTTAGAGCAGAAGTCACAAATACATGCACACATGCATGCACGCACCCACTCACACATGCACTTCCTTTTCTTTCAGTAAAGGGCCAAATAGTGAATAGCTTAAATCATTTGATCTGTATTGCAACTATTCAGTATGCTTAGTGAGGGAATAGTTCTTCCAATCCTTTCCTGTTTCTAAACCAGCCATGGCCTGACTTGCTGACCCTAGATTAGAGCTTGCTCAGGCAAAAGACATTTCTGGGAAATGAAAACCATAAACTCATAATATGTAGGTATATGGCATGTTTGAACATCTTCAACTCTTAAAATTCCATATAGTACATATTAGCTTCATTTATACTGAATATCTAAATTCTAGTATACAATGTGGCATTTTCCCAATTTAATCAGTGCCAGTAATATAGTATATATAAGATCGTTTGGAGGGGAAATAACATATAGTAGATTGGCTAATAAGTTCTCTTTGAAGCAGTTTTTAAAGCCCAAATTTTATGTTGCTGGGTTTCTTTTGGTTGCTTAGGAACTAAGTGACTAATCTTTTTGCCCTTTCTCATTGAAGTAGTTTACACTAAGTTAGCTTACATTTTCCTGAACTCCCAACATTCATTGTAAATTGCTTAAAGAATGGGAAAAAATCTAGAGCCCACAAGATGTTGCAGCAGGTTAAAGTGCTTGTCTTCTTTGCCTGCACATACATCATACACACACACACACACACACACACACACACATACACACATACACACACACCACCACCACCATCACCACCACCACCACCACCACCACACCACATCCCCACACAATAATAATAAGTAAAAATTTAATTTTTTAAGAAAAATGATGGACTAGAAATGGTTCAGTGTTTAAAAAGGCTTCCTGCACTTCCAGAGAACCTATGTTCAGTTTTCAGCATACATTATCAGTGGCTCATAACTACCTGTAATTCTGGCTTCTGGAGATCTGACACCTTCCTTTGGCTCCAATACATGTGCCATTTATTCACACAGATACATACACATGAATAAAAATTAAAAAGGAAAAGAATGAGGCTGGGCATGGTGGCACATGCCTTTAATCTCAGCACTTAGGAGGCAAAGGTGGGAGGATCTCTGAATTCGAAACCAGCCTGGCCGACATAGTGAGTTCCAGGGCTACCAGGACTACATAGAGAGACCCATTCTGGGGGGTGAGGGGGATTTTTGACTTGATAAATAAAAAGCTCATATTGTCTCTTGAAGGATGAGAGAAGAGTAGGACTATTTGATTTTTCCTATTTGTTAATATAAAATTACATTCCTGAGTATGTGAATTAGTGTTTTATAGGAAGTTTAAAATCATAAAATTCATAATCCTTGGGGCTGGAGAGATGGCTCAGTAGTTATGAGCACTGGGTGTTCTTCCAGAGGACCAAGGCTTGCTTCCCAGCACCCACATGGTGGCTCACTCCAACATCAGGAGATTCCACAGGCACCAAGCATATATGTGGTATTCAAAAATACACAGGCAGAATACCTGTACATATAAAATAAAAATAATTTTTTAAAAATGTATAATTCTTCCACCCTGGCACAGCTATTTGTTCTTAAAGGAAGACTTGTATGTGTGCCTGTTGTCTTCATTTCTCCATTTGGTCTATTTGAAGCAGTCCTCCTCTGGTCTATCATTTTCTATTCTTACCCTGCCTTAGTGTTCTGTTAACTGATATTACTTCCTGAAAAAAAAAAGTGGTTTTTTATGTTTTTGTCTCTTGCCTCTAAGAGGAACCTTTTTATTGATACTAAATCAGCACCGGATTTAGTATCAATAACTGAATAAACCTAATTGTTGTTAGATTCTCAAATAATTGTTGCTTGGGTGACTGCCTACTTATATATGCAGTGTTTATGGAGTTCCAGTTTGACTTTATGAGGCTGGTTTAGAAAGCCTTCCTAAAATTCAGGAGGAAGTGTAATAGTGTAACCAATGGACAGTGTATGCTTCTCTCTCAAGCTAGAGCATGGAGATTGCCACTTTATTGCTCCTATTGAAAGTTTTAAAAAAAAATCAGAGAGAGGACATGGTTCAAGTTTGCTGTGGAAGTATGAGAACCACAGTTTGGATTCCAAGAACCCACACAAGCTGAGTGTGCGTGGCAGCTACCTGTAATCCCAGGGATTGGGAAGTAGAGACCTGCACAGACCACACACATTCTATGTTCATACACATGTACATACCATACGTGTGTACATACATACATCAAAAATGACAGGGATAAAATTAACGCATGCACTCAAGGTATGTATAGCTCAGTGGTAGAGTGCCTTCCTAGCATATAAGTTCATTGTTTTTATTTTTGGTGTTTTGAGATAGGATCTTATTATATAGTCCAGGCTGCCCTTGTATGACAGTTCTCTTGCCTCAGCTTTCCAGGTGCTAGGATTACAGGCATCAGCTACTATGCCCAGCCGAGAAAAATGTAAAGCCAAATATAGTGGTGCAGTTAAAGGCAGTAGGGCATTGTTTCAGAGCAGCTAATAGTGAGGTCCTGTGGCAACAGAACAAACAAAATAAGCCAGATGGATTCTCAGTTGAAGTGGGTGGGTAGATTGTGAGTATAACTCCAGTAGACGTCATGCTAAGTATATGGAAGGCTGTGGATTCCGTGTCCAGTGCCACACTAAGATTTGGAGATAAAGCAAGCAAGCAGCTATAGGAAGATTCTAAGGATCCAACAACAAACAGTAAAGTGGGCCGGCAGTGCCGACAGTACCTTTGGTAGAAGGAGAACTGAGAACAAGTGCCATGTGGTCCAGTAGGGGCTGTCACAGACTAGGATCATTAAATTTGAGCATCCTCCTGTTTCTAGGTCACTCAAGCAGAGGTACCCTGTCTTTAGGACATATTGTATACTACCTTTAAAGCGCAGCATCCAGATTTCCTACACATAGTCTTTGAAAGGCATAATTACTTTTCAAAGAAGCATTTTTAAAATGTCTTTTCTGTGTCCTGAGTTTTTTTCTAGAGGACACTGGTACAGTCTTTGTTTCCCTTGGTTTTTTTTTATAATGAGGCTCATTTTCTAGCCCATGATGGTTTTTAAATTTTGTTCACAATATTATTAACATAGTTATAAACTATGTTATAAAACTGATAATGCTTCATCTGATCTGAAAGTAAACTTTATTTTCTAATGTTATCTTTAAGTTACTATGTAAGAGTAAAGGACATGTTTTCCCTAGTGATGATCATGGAAAATGTAAGCAGTTACCTCCATCCTATACCACACCTCCAGAGTCTAAAATACTCACAGAAAGTGTGTTAAACATGTACATTTATGTTGGCTATTACATATATGGATGATGGATGCCTTTCTAAGTAATGTAATTTGAGTATCTTAATATGATGATAATTTTTTATTCTTTGTTTTTGTTTCTAAAGGTGGTCAAGGAGCTGGTCCTCCTCAAAACCAGATGCAGGTGTCTCATGGGCCACCAAATATGATGCAACCCAGCCTCATGGGAATTCATGGCAACATAAACAACCAGCAGGCTGGTAGCTCTGGGGTTCCTCAGGTGACTCTGGGCAACATGCAAGGCCAGCCCCAGCAGGGCCCACCATCTCAACTGATGGGCATGCACCAACAGATTGTGTCCTCACAGGGCCAAATGGCCCAGCAACAAGGAACTTTGAACTCTCAAAACCCTATGATCCTTTCAAGGGCCCAGCTTATGCCACAGGGCCAGATGATGGTGAACACTCAAAACCAAAATCTTGGACCTTCACCCCAAAGGATGACCCCACCCAAGCAGATGCTTCCCCAGCAGGGCCCACAAATGATGGCATCACATAACCAGATGATGGGGCCTCAGGGGCAAGTTTTGCTTCAGCAGAACCCAATGATAGAGCAAATAATGACCAATCAGATGCAGGGGAATAAGGCACAATTTAACTCTCAGAACCAATCCAACGTCATGCCAGGACCAGCACAGATAATGAGGGGACCAACTCCGAATATGCAAGGAAACATGGTGCAATTCACAGGACAGATGTCAGGACAGATGCTGCCTCAGCAAGGGCCTGTGAACAACAGTCCATCTCAGGTTATGGGGATTCAGGGGCAGGTTCTGCGGCCACCAGGACCCAGCCCACACATGGCCCAACAACATACTGATCCTGTTACTACAGCAAATAATGATGTCAACTTGTCTCAGATGATGCCTGATGTTAGCATGCAACAAACCAGCATGGTCCCCCCACATGTGCAGAGCATGCAGGGAAACAGTGCTTCGGGAAGCCACTTCTCGGGCCATGGAGTGTCTTTCAATGCACCATTCGGTGGAGCACCCAATGGAAATCAGATGTCTTGTGGTCAAAATCCTGGATTTCCAGTCAATAAGGATGTAACATTAACAAGCCCATTGTTGGTCAACTTACTGCAAAGTGACATTTCTGCAGGCCATTTTGGTGTAAACAATAAACAAAATAATACCAATGCAAATAAACCGAAGAAGAAGAAACCGCCTCGGAAGAAGAAAAATTGTCACCAAGATCTAAAGTAGGTTATGATTAGTTTACCTCAGATATGACTCGTTTGTTTCTGTGTGGACATTTATTGATAGGTTTTTGTTTTGTTTTTGAGACAGGGTTTTACTGGGTAGCCTTAGCTATGCCGGAACTTGCTCTATAGACCAGGCTGGCCTCAAAATCACAGGAGATCTGCCTGTCTCTGTCTCTTGAATGCTGGGATTAAAGGTGTGCACCACTCCCTCAGGCAGTGATATCCCTCTGCCATTCTATAGAGCACGAACTTGAATGTTAGGCTGGCTGTTGGGGAATTCGGGGAATGTGTTTGGTGAAGCAGAATTGCTCGTGGAGACACCCTGCATCTAGCAGATAGGGGAAAAATTTTTGCATGTGTGCTTTTGCTCTAAAAGTCTCTTGTCCCTAAAAGCTTCAATCAGTTTCCCTTATGTAAAAGCTCCCCAGAGGAGCTCTTTCATAAGACACAACAGGAAGGATAATTAACAATTATGTTTCATATCCTAAAACTACCTATTAAGTTATATTTCTGATATTTGGCTAAATGTTTCCTGAGCGTTTGAGGTAGATTTTCAGCCTTTAATCCTAAAATGAGTTCAGAGACATTATCAACAGGGACTAGTGACTGATGAATATAAAACAGTTTGAGATAAATTGCTAGGCCAAGTATGATGGCTCACACTTGTTATCTCAACACTCAGGAAGCTGAGACAGGAGCCTAGCTTGAGATACCTAGGGAGACCTCAGAGAGAGGGGCAAAAAGCTGGGATAGGGGGAACCCGAGACAGAAAGAAAACTCAAACAAGGGAGCTTTGTCTAAATGAGCTTAAATGTTCAAACTAAAGCCAGCTGCCTTTATCCAAGCTTTTCTACAATATTCTTTGGTTTTAGCCAAAGTAACTTGCTACTTTTTGAATCTTAAATATTAAACGTCAATCACTCCATATTAACAACATATATTTTCCTGAATTCAGACTTATTTTCTTTATACCTAGTCCTCAGTTAAATTCCTGCTGTTATCAACTTGTCTGTTTTTGTTGTTTTTTGTTTTTAATGTATATGAGTACATTGTAGCTGTCTTCAGACACACCAGAAGAGGGCATCGGATTCCATTACAGATGGTTGTGAGCTACCATGTGGTTGCTGGGAATTGAACTCAGGACCTCTGGAAGAACAGCCAGTGCTTTTAACTGCTGAGCCATCTCTCCAGCCCTATTAACCTGTCTGAATAACATTTTTTATGGTAGTAATTATTTTATTCCTCTCAGTAGTCTGGAAATAAAATTACACTTATTCATTTGTTATTAGTATGTTTTTGCTGTCTTCACCAATCTTCTGGTGAATTGTTGATTCAAAACACTTTTTAAAGGATCTTAAACAGCATCAGGGCTCCTAGGAAAGAGAGGCAGTAGGCTTAGGAGGAAGGTAACCTACCTGCAGTTCTACCATGAATCATGTCTTAGACTATTAGGGCCTTTGTTTCCTTGTCCATAACAAGAGGGGGACTGGAGCAGATAACTAAATTTTGGTGGATTTTGTTTCTTTCATTGTTTTAGCTATAAAAATTTTTAAGTGAAGAATACCACAAAATCCTCATTTATGAATTGAAATAATTTGGAAGTTATATAAGGAACAAATTGGCATAGTGATTTGGTTGTGCTTAGGACCTGTTAAATGCTGGGGTTTTTTTCTCTTATTTTTTTATGTGTATGGGTATTTTGGCTGTGTGTGTCTGTACACCACACACTTCTGTATCTGGTGCTACCAAAGGCTAGAAAAGAGCGTCCAGTCTCCTGGATGTACAGTGACAGGTGGCTGTGAGCTGCCATGGTGGTGCTGGGAATTGAACCTGGATCCTCTAGAAGAGCAACCATAGCTCATAACCTCTGAGCCATCTCTCCAACCCTATGCTGCTGCTGGTGGTGGTACTATTTTTTAAAGGAATTTGTATGGTTTATAAAACTATGAGTGTAACGGGATAAAGTGCTCTACAGAGGGATGACCGTAATTAGATCAGAGGGAGTTAGTAGGAAATAAAAATGCAAATGGGAGTAAGCAGTAACCGGAGGGGGGTAAGCACCTTGGATCCTCAAAAGTGCCAACATAGTAGGAAAAAGAAAGAAAGTTTTCATTATTTTCTTTCCCACTAGAATTCTGAGTTACAAACAGAATCCAATGGTTATGTCTACAAGTCTTGGTTCTGCAGCAAAGGGAAGTAGCTTTGTTGTGGTATTTCCCACCTTTATTCTTTGAGTACTATCTCCATCGGTTTCCTTATGGCTGTTGAATCACTGGCGTCTGGTTCAAACTTAATAGCCACACTGAAATACTGACTTCACAGGAGGAGCACTGCACAGTACTAGTAGCTCAGAATCCTGATCAGACTAAACATCGAAGGTCATTGTATAAAACATAGTATCAAGAATTAGAGGGCAACACTGAGTAAGCACACTGGTAAGATTAAGTGAACTTTACGGTTTAATGAAATGGCCAGGTTACTCTTATGTCAATATTGAGAATCGTAAACACATTGTCGTTGTTTAAAGTAGGAAGAGGTTGCACCAGGTTCCTGTGTTCCTTATATGGCTTTACTCAATCTGTGCTACTTATGTTTTAGCACCTCAGATAATCGTCCAACTGGTCTAGAGGAAGTTGATCAACAGTCATTACCTGGAGATCAAGGAATCAACTTGGACAACACAGGCCCTAAACTGCCAGACTTTTCAAACCGGCCACCAGGTAATAAGATATTAGCTAAAATTATATACTTTGCATTGCATATACACCTTTACAAGGCTTCTTTCTCTTCAGTGAAACAGTAATGCTCTGTGTCTACTAACTAGACTGCTTCAGAAATATACTGTGCAAGCTCTGCATTGGTTAAGTAAACACTTCAAACAGAACATCCGTAGGCATATGTAAATGAACACACATGCAGATGTGATTGAACTGTCTTCCTCCTAAGTCCTCAAATGAGACTGAATGGAAAGTGTCTTTTTTGGTCAGCATTGTAGTCTTAGTTGCCATCAGAATAAAATATGATAATATAGAGATCTACTCACTATATTCTGCTTGCCTGGAATTCTTACTTCCTGAGACTTTCTCAAAGCAGAGAACCACTGCTAGGACTTAAAGCAAATTGACTTTTTTAATAAAAAAATTTATTGTGACTCTTTAAAACATAAGCAATATTCATGTGACTACTGTCAACTTAATAGCTTAAAATGAATAGTATTGAAGCCCTTTCTCTGGTTATAAAATGTTATCTTTTCAATGTTCAAGAACATAGGTTTATAAAAATCTGAAATTGATTCTTTCCAACCCAGGTATTATGGAACTAAGACCAGATACACAGTTTCTCTGCACCTGTTTTCTCTTGGTTTAAGCAAGGACTTACGACTTTATTCCAGAATGAGAGTCAGTCTCACAAACCCTCTCCTATGGATATAAAGAATTAATGCTTTTTTCTTCCTCTTAAGTAATTTCACCTATTTTTGGCATATTAATGAAAGTGATATTATTTTTTAGATCTAATCTTTAATCTGCTTTTAATTTATAAATTTATATGTTTCAAACGTACATCCATCATGATATCAAGACTTGATGTTATTTATTACAAATTGCTTAGCATACTACAGTCATCTCTAGTGAGCCACAGTAGCACTGTTGAAGATAGGTAGTCTCTGGTCCTTAGTGAGTACGTTCAGAAGAGACTGTGGGCAGGAAGGGAGGTATCCTCTTACCTCAGGCATATATGACTCTTGCATGGGTTCCAGAGTTCTTTCAAACATTTATTGCCTCCTTTCTGCAAACTGGGAACCTGAGGCTCAATTTGGCCTTTAACAGATTTGAATTGCTAGTGGTATCTAAATAAATCCCTGAGTTAAATTGACTTTAGAAATAGGTGATTGCTCTGCAGTTGGGCAGTGTCCACAGGACCCTTCTGTCTTATGCAGTCTACTTTTCTCTCTACTATCTGCCTGGCCCCTAAAGGCATCAAGGCTTTGTATTCTTTGACTAATATATGTAGTTATTGTGTGTACCTGGCTTTCCCTCTCAACCATCTATCCCAATCTGTCTTCTTACCACTAAGCCCCTTTGAACTGATTCTTCCAGCTTCTGGACCCTTTATAACAGCCGAGCCTTTAGCTTTTCCTTCTGAGAGGCTGCCATGTCATCTTTATTACTGTCCTCGTATTTACTGTGCTATCTGATAAACTCATTTAAAGATCTGAAAGGCATCCGTGTTAGAGCCCTGACACAAATGAACTTTTTCAAAAATTATACTTAATGTCAGAACCCCAAAGTATATAAGAACCTGTTGTGTTTGACCTGTTGGAATGTCAGATTTATAAGTATCAAGAAGTTACTCAGGCCTAAAACAAAACAAAACAAAACAAAAGAAATTCAAGGAAAATCTTCACAACTGTATTCCCAGCATTTGCAGGGTGGAGGCAGCAAGGTTAGCAGTTCAAGTTCATCCTCAGCAACCTAATGAGTTTAAGGCCATCCTGGGCTACTTGGGATCCTGTCACCAAAAAACAAATCAAAAACAACTTCAGAACTGGATTCTGCTCGTTGGTACCATGGAAATCTTTGATTAGAAGACAGTAACTCTTGTTAAGCACAGAATCTGGCCAAAGCATTTGGTAACTGCTCTGAAAAAAATCTTGATCCAGAATTTCTTCCAGCTGCCAGAGCGAGTTATTGTGTTCTTACACTTTCGGTAAAACTATCAAATTACTTTTCATGAAACAGTTGAATAAATATAATTATGGAATCACGTCCCCGACGTATCTCCACTTTCCCATACTAAACCACTTTTATATTTGGCTTAATTTGAATCTTCCCTTATGCTGACTGTGTAAGGTTTTTGTTCAGAAATTCAAATAAATCGTCACAAAAGAGGGAGTCATGTATGATGATGCCTTCTGCAAATTTAGAAGGCATTGTCCTCAGAGTTCTTATCCCAAAATTATTTTTTATTCCTGAGGTCTGTGCTTCTGGCTTATTTATTCTTCAATTGTGGATTCATAGACAACACTTTTCCAAATAAAGACTTCTGTATGCGAAGGTACATGGAGATGAATATGCGTAAAAACTTGAGTACTTTATATTATTTTCACCATAATAATCAGCCCCATTGTTCCTCTGTTTATTAAACTGATGCACACCTAGGAGCAGTATAGTACATTCAGTTTTCTTCAGAGGATCAAGCCCAAAGGATACAGCATAATATGGAGACCATGAACCAGACTAATTGAAATCCTGTTTAAAAGAACTCAATCATAGAATTATATATTTAATTTTACTGAAGGAATAAAAAGGCTGTTTGCATCAAAACCAAGTCTTGAGAAAAACAAGTCCTCTGCTCCAAGAAAAAGTGATTTCTAAATGTGTTTTTTCATATGCACAGTGAATTACTAATTATTTATACATGAGACTTAAATGCTGGGCAGCCAGCCACTTACTGTTAATAGCTTATCTCTTTACATGTTCATCTGGTAGATCCAACCATTTATAGTGCATAGCACAGTCTTTGTACAGTAATGTTTCATTTGCAGCCTAAACACCAAGGGGCTTCATGTTCTTAATGCTTTGCTTTTTGCTTCCTTAAGCAGTGTGCCCCCCTCCCTTGCTTGTGTCAAATAATGAGGGGCTGTCCTGGGAGCAGCATGCCTGAGCTGTTTGTACACAGTCTGCTACCTATGAGTACTGCTTAGCTATACTCTAAAGGTGGCAAAGTTTTCTCACTGAAAAATCTAACTTCCCTGATTTTGGGGGGCTTGTTTTAGGTTATCCTACACAACCAGTTGAACAGAGGCCACTGCAGCAGATGCCTCCTCAACTCATGCAGCATGTGGCACCCCCACCACAGCCGCCACAGCAGCAGCCACAACCACAACTGCCTCAGCAGCAGCAGCAGCAGCCACCACCACCACCTAGTCAGCCACAGTCTCAGCAGCAGCAGCAGCAGCAGCAGCAGCAGCAGCAGCAGCAGCAACAACAACAACAACAACAAATGATGATGATGCTTATGATGCAGCAAGATCCTAAATCCATTAGGCTTCCAGTCTCCCAAACTGTCCATCCTCCACGGGGTCCTCTGAACCCAGACTCCCAAAGAATGCCCATGCAGCAGAGTGGCAATGTACCTGTCATGGTTAGTTTGCAAGGACCTGCCTCTGTGCCACCATCACCTGATAAACAAAGAATGCCAATGTCTGTGAATACTCCTTTGGGAAGTAATTCAAGGAAAATGGTATACCAGGAGAACCCACAGAATTCTTCTAGCTCACCACTAGGAGAGATGTCCTCACTTCCTGAAGCTAGTGGCGGTGAAGTACCATCTGTTTCAGGAGGCCCAAATAACATGCCCTCACATTTAGTAGTTTCTCAGAACCAATTAATGATGACAGGACCCAAACCTGGACCATCTCCCCTTTCAGCAACTCAAGGTGCAACTCCCCAGCAACCTCCTGTAAATTCCTTGCCTAGTTCCCATGGCCACCACTTTCCAAATGTGGCTGCTCCAACCCAGACATCTAGGCCTAAAACACCAAACAGAGCCAGCCCCAGACCCTATTATCCTCAGACACCCAACAACCGCCCTCCCAGCACAGAACCTTCAGAAATCAGTCTATCTCCAGAAAGACTCAATGCTTCCATAGCAGGACTCTTCCCTCCACAGATTAATATTCCTTTACCTCCCAGGCCAAATTTAAATAGGGGCTTTGATCAACAGGGCTTAAATCCAACAACGCTAAAGGCCATTGGGCAAGCACCTTCAAATCTTACTATAAATAATCCTCCTAACTTTGCTGCCCCACAAGCTCATAAGTTAGATTCTGTGGTGGTGAATTCTGGAAAACAGTCTAATCCTGGAACAACAAAACGGGCAAGTCCAAGCAACAGTCGCAGGTCTAGCCCTGGGTCCAGTAGGAAAACTACCCCAAGTCCTGGAAGGCAAAATTCAAAAGCCCCTAAACTTACTCTGGCTTCTCAAACAAGCACAACCCTGTTGCCGAACATGGAGCTGCCTAGAAATGTGTTGGTTGGTCCCACTCCACTTGCCAATCCCCCCTTACCTGGAAGCTTTCCTAACAATAATGGGCTTAATCCCCAGAATCCCACCGTACCTGTGCCTGCAATGGGGACTGTTCTTGAGGATAACAAAGAGAGCTTGAATGTTCCTCAGGACAGTGATTGCCAGAATTCCCAGGGTAGGAAGGAGCAGGTAAACATTGAGCTGAAAGTAGTCCCTACCCAAGAAGCTAAAATAGTTGTCCCTGAAGATCAATCCAAAAAGGATGGGCAACCTTTGGATCCTAACAAACTCACCAGTGTTGAAGAGAGCAAAAATTTGATGTCTCCTGCCATGAGAGAAGCACCAACATCATTAAGCCAACTTCTTGACAACTCTGGAGCTCCTAATGTGACCATTAAACCCCCTGGGCTTACTGATCTGGAAGTAACACCTCCAATTGTTTCAGGAGAGGACCTCAAAAAAGCATCTGTCATTCCCACACTGCAGGATCCATCTTCTAAAGAACCCTCTAATTCTTTAAATTTACCTCACAGTAATGAGCCGTGTTCAACCATTGCACGTCCAGAATTAAGTGAGGTCAGCTCTAATGTTGCACCAAGCATCCCTCCAGTAATGTCAAGACCTGTCAGCTCTTCCTCCATTTCTGCTCCCTTACCCCCAAACCAAATAACTGTATTTGTTACTTCTAATCCCATAACCACTTCATCTAACACATCGGCAGCCCTGCCAACTCACTTGCAGTCTGCATTGATGTCGACAGTTGTCACAATGCCCAATGTGGGTAACAAAGTTATGGTTTCTGAGGGACAGTCAGCTGCTCAATCTAATGCCCGGCCTCAGTTCATTACACCTGTCTTTATCAATTCATCTTCAATAATTCAGGTTATGAAAGGATCACAGCCAAGCACAATTCCTGCAACCCCGTTGACAACCAACAGTGGCCTGATGCCTCCCTCTGTCGCAGTTGTTGGACCTTTACACATACCTCAGAACATAAAATTTTCTTCAGCTCCTGTAACACCTAATGTCCCCTCCAGTAGTCCTGCTCCAAATATACAGACAGGTCGGCCATTGGTCCTTAGCTCACGAGCCACTCCTGTTCAGCTGCCTTCCCCTCCTTGTACAGCCTCTCCAGTTGTCGCTCCTAATCCTTCTGTCCAGCAAGTAAAAGAATTAAATCCAGATGAGGCTAGTCCTCAGACGAACACCTCAGCAGACCAGAGCACTCTGCCTCCTTCACAGCCAACCACAGTAGTTTCTCCCCTTTTGACCAATAGTCCAGGCTCCTCTGCCAATCGGCGAAGCCCAGTCTCATCCAGTAAGGGCAAAGGAAAAGTGGACAAAATTGGGCAGATTTTGCTGACCAAGGCTTGTAAGAAAGTTACAGGCTCTCTGGAGAAAGGGGAAGAACAGTATGGTGCAGATGGAGAGACTGAAGGCCCAGGCCTAGAGACCACAACTCCTGGGCTAATGGGAACAGAGCAGTGCTCCACAGAGCTGGACAGTAAAACCCCAACACCCTCAGCACCCACTCTACTAAAAATGACCTCTAGCCCCATGGGCCCAAGCTCCACCTCAACAGGACCCATCTTACCTGGCGGTGCTCTTCCCACCAGTGTACGCTCAATAGTAACCACATTGGTACCCTCTGAGCTCATCTCCACAGCGCCAACCACAAAAGGCAATCATGGTGGCGTAACATCTGAGCCACTTGCAGGTGGCCTAGTGGAGGAGAAGGTGGGATCCTATCCAGAGCTTCTACCCAGCATAGGTATGTACTTGAGCTTGGCATCAGCTCCTCATGTCAGTTTTTTGCTGACCTGTGCCACATGAGAGAAAGCACAAGCCCTTTTCTACTTAAAGGAAGAAAAATGGCAGTAGTTGTAGGTTTACTTACTGAAAGTATATTGAAAAATATGCTTTTAAATGCCATGTTCAGTTTATGTTCATTAACATGATTCTTTCCTGACTTCTGAACTGATTCATGTTTCATTTTCATGTGTATATATGTTTCTCAGTTTTAAAAAGCATTTTCATACACACTTTCTCACATCATCTTTATACCACCATTGATAGAGTCTTTTTCATTCCTATGGGTGAAAAGATTGAAACTCAGAAATATCTAATGTTTGTTGAGCCTAAACTCATAAGTCTCTGCCCTGGCATCATCCCTTGAGTGTGAACAGCAACCTATGTCCCTCCCATAATGAAGACTTACTTGTTCTTCTTGCCTTGTTCTTACTGTAGCTAACTCGGGGGCCTTTCTGTTTGGACTGCTCCAGAAACGCTTACCAGAAAACCAGGTTTCATGATAAGCAAAGGAATATCTGAGTGGGGAAGAGTCAGACAGGCTTGAGTTGGTAACTACCAGCATTTGCCAGCTCAATGGGCTGGGGCAAGTTTCACTCCCTCCTTTGTAACGTGGAGACAGTAATAGTCACAAGATTTCAGTGAGGTAATGAGTGTGACATGCTTAGCACAGGACCTAAAATATGGTAATATGTTTTAAGTGTTATTGCCCATTTCCTTTGGACATGGCCTCTTAGTAAAACTGCATTAGTGGACATGTAGTTCAAGTTATTTCCTGTGTTCTAGATCAGTGGTTGATACTGGAAGCACAGGTGTCTTTATACCTCCTTTCTCCTGTATGGCTCAAATGGTGCAGAAGCTCCATGTTTCTAGAGACAAGTTAGTCATAGCTGGGAGGCCTCTGCAGTATCTAAGCCAGCTAATAATGACTCTTTTATTTATGCAGCTAAAATACTTTGAGTGCCTACCAATTAGGAGGAGGAGCAGAAAGAATACCAGCTTCAGGTTTTGATCAGAGTTCAAATTTTAGCTCCACTGGTTGCCAGTTACAGTCTGGTGAGTTCCTCATACTTCACCTGTAAAGTGGAGATTATAGTTCTACCACCCAGGGTATGTAGGATTCAGTGAGAGAACTTGAATATCAAGTGCCAGCATACTGCCTCAGACAGCTCTAGAGAGGTTCCCTCCCTTCTTTCTCCCAATTATCTTAATGTTAGAGATACAGGAAGGGATGAAGGCTTGCAAAGAGTTCATTGCCCTTATAGGAGAGAGACTTTGCTGGGGACAGCTCTGTGTTTCAAGTTTGAATTTTGTTGATGTAGGTGACTATAAGAATTAAAAAGAAAGCTGGGCATGGTGGTGCACGCGTGCAGCATGTGGGAGAGGAGGTAGGGTCGAGAGCAGGGCCATCCTCAGCTACATACTGAGTTTGAGGCCAAGCTAAGCTACATGAGACCTTGTGTAAACCAGAAGAAACTGGTGTGGCTTAAGTATATTCTCTGCTGCTTGAAATTTCCATTTCTATTTCCTTTTAGGGAACTTTTCCCCCTAATACTAAGAGAATAATGATGAAATAATTAGAAAATATTTTTATTTGGATCACAATTGATAGTAGAGAAACATAAGTTTTAGGGAGATGAACTAGCAATTAAGTTACTAAGCAGAGAGAGAAATCTACAAAATTCAGTTTCCATCAAAGGGTAAAACTTACTGTTGTAGTTTATCAAGAATCTTAAGCTGTGGTATTAAGATGGGAGGCATACCCTTCATAGCCCTGCTGTACTTAAGCCTTAAGTCTTTACTGTGCAATCCACAATGTTGTGTTCCAGAGTGTCTCGTGTGTTCTGGTTCTAGGGTCGAAGTCTGTTCTGTCTTTCAAAGACTCATCCTGACATTTCTACCTGAAGTATTCTTTTACATTTTCAGCCTAGAATATTCTTTTCCTTTGGACTCCCATGGCACTTTATATTTTATGTGTCTCTTTCCATATGACATCATAGTGGAGTATACTGTATGTGTTTATCTTACCTTCCATAATAGACTGAGTTGCCTATAGAAAGTTCTTATGGCTATTTGTTAGAAAAGTAAATAATACTATATTGTTTTATTTATTAAGTATGTATTTATTGTCTGTTTTATGCCCATCACTCTTGCTAGATGCTATAGAAAAATACAGAATTGTGTGTTTTGGTAATCAAGGAGTGTGTGTAGTCTCTACCGGGATTACGTAATTTTTTAAATGTTGAGGTGAGTGGTATAGTCATTCTAAAAGTAACTAGCTTGCTTACTAAGGCATAGCTTTCAGGTTTTTTTAAGAAAATGGCCATTAGGCCTACTGTGGTGGCGTATGCTTGTAATCCCAGCACCGTGGAGACTGGGGTGGGAGGATCGAGTTTCAGACCAGGCTAAAGAAACTGAGAAAGACCCTGTCTGAAAGCCACACAGAGAAAAATCAGAACCTGAAATTGGCCCTGGCTGCAGCTGTTCTTGTGGCCATCTCCTTCCTGGTTCTCCCTAGTGTGAAGAGAAGAGCAGATCCTTGCTGCTGGAGGTTAGAGTAGTTGGTTTATTATATACATATTGAAGATCAGCTTCAGGCATCAAGCATGGCCTCTAAGAACATGGTGTTTCAGCAGTTACTTAGTTGCTTGGTTAGTGCTTTCTGGTTTAGTTAGGGTTTAAAAAAAAGTAAAAGACCTATTTGTTTGTTTCTTGCCTTAGCCCCTTCACAGACTTTAGTCCCAAAGGAAACTCCAGCCACAGCACTGCAGGGCTCTGTTGCCAGACCAGGTAAGGTACCATTTAGAATATCTTGTTGGAGTGGGATGGGTTACATTGCAGGAGTCAGTGCTGTTCTCACTGCAGTGTCTCCAACTGTCTTACCTACTTGTTTTCCAGTCGGCTTAAACTGAGTGGCAGAACTTGTTTAGTACTCAGTGGTTACCTTTCCCAGCCAGCCTGTTCATTTTCACATTTGTAGTGTTACCAGAGAGCTCAAGAAGGGCATCTGTGCTCGTTGTCTGCCACCCTACCCTGAGTCATTTCCCTTCCTTGTTCCATGATCCTGCTATCCACGGCTGGCTGCAAAGTAGTTAGCATATACTTGATTACTGGGGTGACAAGCAGGAATGTACCAAATGTAGTTGGATTATCAAGGTGGATGTAGAAGCATATTCCAGACCCTCTGCTTACAGTGAATCATCCTAGCCATCTCTGTATGATTAAGTTTCTCCCCATGACCAAGATATTGTAAATAGCCCCAGTAAACAGCACTAGGGATGGTGTTTTCCGGAAGGAGAATTCAATTGTAACAGCTGCTATGAGATGCCGGGTCAGCTCTGAACACACAAGTACCTTGATGGTAGCAGGAGCACTTCTGCCTTTGCAAAGTAGACCCAATGCCTATCATAGACATTTTCATAGTTTTACTAAGTTCTTTGTCACAGAAGGTTGTTGGAGCTACAAAAAAAAGTATGACTGGTTCCCAAAGGAAGTTAGAATATCACTGATGGTGTACACTTGGGCTGATGGCTCTTACTGCGCTTTCAGAAGACGGATCAGTTCCCAGCACCTACATCTGATGGTTAATAGGTGCCTGTAACTCCAACTCCAGGGGATCTTGCGGATCTTGTGGCCTCCTCTTTGGCCACTGTCATGCACATGGCATACCTCACATGTGTGCATGTGTAAACACATCCTTAGAACCTTCCACTTACATAAATTAGTGTAAAGTTCTTAAATCAACTTCTTTGATTCTTTCAAAAGGGCATACAAGCCAGGTCTAGTGACACATGCCTTTATCCCAGCACTTGGAAGGCAGAAGCAGGCAGATGTTTGTGAGTTAGAGGCTAGCCTCCTCAAATAGTAAGGTCCAGAACAGCCATGGCTACATAGAGAGACTGTCTCAAAAATAAACAAACAGAATTTATTAATTAAAAATTAAGAATAAAAGAGCAGACTAGCCTGATGTAGCACATGCCAATAATCCTAGCACTCAGGAGGTTGAGGCAGAAGGATTACTACTATGAGGCCAGAGTAGGCTACATAGGGAGTTCAGGAAGCTTGTGATACAGAATGAGATGGCTGGGGGTGAAGCTCTTCAAGGTTAGCACCTCTTTTTACTTGAACTATTTTTTATTATTGATCTAGCACCTTAGACTGCTCATCCACATTTTTATTACTGAGTATATATTAGGTGAATTTGTATGTTCTAGCTGACCCAGCAAAGAAGTAAAGACCCAAGAAGGAGTTAGTATCTGTTTCTTGTGACATTACATCAGGTTTTATGGAAGAGATTCTGGGAACTAAGCAGAAGACAAAAAAAAAAAAACAAGGATTCCCTTCTGTGAGCATTTTGCAGTGAAGGTTCAGCCTCCTCACATGAAAAGTGCAAGGTGGCCAGCAACACAACAGATGGTAATGGTTGATGTTGAGTTGTTATTGTTAAGTACCAGGCACTATACTAAAACCCGTGTGTTTTACTTCAATTTAATCTTAATGCTAAAGCAGATACTGTAGTCACCTATACTTTTCATATGAGGCACTGAATCCTGAGAAGGTAAATAATTTACATACGAACACATGGGTAATAAAAAATTACAACAGGTATGGCAGCTCATTCCCTGTAATCTCAGCACTTAAGCTGAGGCAGGAGGATTGCCATGAGTTTGGAGTTCAGCCTTGGCTGCATAGTGAGTTCTAGAACAGCATGGGCTACAGAATGAACCCCATACAGGAAGGAAGGAAGAAAAGAAGGAAGGAAGGAAGGAAGAAAAGAAGGAAGGAAAAAAGAAAGTTGGGGTTAAAAAAAATGAAACCAAGTAACTCTGCCTTCAGAGAGATGACCATGTGTGTTGTCTGGCAGTTTAGCTACTGAGCATGAGGCACTGGATTCTTTAAGTAGGAAAACAGGCACAGGGCCAGGGAGGGCACGGGCAGGAGACGTAGTTGTCTAGTGCATTAGAGCAAGGCCTTTGGCCTTTGTAAAAGAGCTGCCTAGAGGTATTAATAGAAGTAGAAGGCTTCTGTTGTTTTTATTTTATTTTTCATTTCATTTCATTTTGTTGCTGGTGCTGAAAAGAAGTATCTGATAAACCCAGAGGATGCTTACTGATGCAGTCCTGCCAGACAAACTGTGTCAGTTGTTTCTAGATCATTGCTTGGTGGATGAGGAAGTCTATGAAGTATCTCAGAAATAAATATAATTTAGTCTATGGGCAGCATCTCAAAGCAAGGCCCTCTAAAATTCAGTGAAAATGTTGTTAAGGAGAAAGAAGAATCTTTAATAAACATTCTATTATATTTAGAGGTAATTGCCTTTGAAAAAAAAAATGCAGGAGGGTGGTGATATCTTAAAAATAAAAACAATCTCTTCTGCATGAAAGGAAGAGGCTTCTTTTACTAACCTAGTTTTAACAGGATGAAATCTGAGCCAGGCAATATGAATTTAGTTCTGTTGATCCACACAGGATTATTTCACAGTGAACTATAAATAAAAATAAACCAAGTAAGTACCCTCAACAAACCAAGTTGGGTCAATGCCAGCTTCATCTCCATATCACACAGGGTAAGACTCCTGCAAGACATGGAGAATTGTTAGTTATAAATATGCCATTCTGGATTCTGTAGATTCCTAATTCTCCCTGTGGACACATCAACAACAGTGTCCACATCTCATTCTCTCTTTTATATTTTTACAGACCTTGAGGCAAATGCTGCCATAGCCTCTGGACAAAGGTAAGATGACCATTTCTGCAGACTTAGCATGACCCTGGTATAAGCTGCTTTGAAAGCTATCAGCTTTCTCAGTCTTTAAACTTCTCACCGTGTCCTTCTCCTGTACTGTGGCACCAGTGTATTTTCACTGCTCACATAGAGAGCTGCTGTGAGTCCTCATTCCTCTGGGGAAACATTTCACCTAATAAAATGATGACTATGTTTCTATCTTTTATGATTGTTTTGAAAACTGATGATATATTTTCAGCTCTCAGCATAGTGAGGAAATGAGTGTTCTGTTTATAAATGTTACTTTCTTTACCCGTGGTCCTCAATGATATCTTCTGAGCATAGTTGTTTGATCCTCAAAGGTAGAAGAGGAAAAAGCCACATAGGTAGGGAGTAACCCTAAGCCTACACTTTGTTCAGTTAGCTGTTCTGCCCTATAACCAGACTGATGAGACACATCTGTGCTTGAACCTCCTTAGCCCTAGAAAGGAGTTTTATCTCCCAAGTGTCACTCTTTTTTTAGTGAAGGAATGCAGTAACATTTTAATGAATGTCTCATATTTATACAGAAACTTCGTTGCAAAGTGTCTTCACAATCATTTCTCATTGAATCTTCATATTAGCTTTTTTTTTTTTTTCTTTTTTTGGTTTTTGGAGACAGGGTTTCTCTGTGTAGCCCTGGCTGTCCTGGAACTCACTCTGTAGACCAGGCTGGCCTCGAACTCAGAAATCCACCTGCCTCTGCCTCCCAAGTGCTGGGATTAAAGGCGTGTGCCCCACTGCCCGGCTCATATCAGCTCTTAATATCAGCTAACATTTTTTGAATATTATTCCTTGCCATACTCTGGGCTATGAGTTGTCTAGATGTATTACCTTACTTTATTTTCACATTATCCATTATGATAATAAAACCTATCCTATGGATGAGAAATCTAAAGGTCAGAGAGCTTTAACTAAATTGCCCAGAGTCACAGGTACAGCAAATGGTGAAATTAGGTTTCCAACCCATCTTTTTCTGACCCTAGAACCCTCACATTTGACCTGTGTATTACAGTAGACAAGTTGGGATTTTTTTAGATAAGACTCTATACTCTAGAGAGCAAGGGGTTAAATATTGTAGCTGATAAATGCACAGGTTCTCCAACTTGACCCATACTATCTAATTCCAAATTCAGTGATATTCCTATTAACTACCATCTGTGCTTATTTGAATTGAACTAATACTTGAATTCATTTGAGTTTCTTAAATACATGCCAACTATTTATCTAGAAAAAGGGTCTATCAAGATCACATATACCTCATAGGTATCTGTTCAAGGAGCTGCCTAAACACTGACCACCCAAATACATGAGACTTGCTGTATTGCTGTGGCTTAATTTATTTAGTCATAAGAAAAAGGGTCCATTATTAGGAACTGTCTTCAGAAAAGTTAATTATTTTCTAAGTTCAAACAGAAAGCTATCCTTAGAATCTCTAAAAGGTGATGTAAACCTCTTTACTTGTAATTCTACCCTAGCTCCAGTCTGGCCTCTCTGCCTTTTCTTGGTTTGTGGTTTAATATGAGGTAGATGAGGTAATAAATGAACAGTTATGGCCTAATTCCAACCATAGTGTTACTAGCAAAGGGTCTTCCAGCAAGAGTGAACAGTGATGTAATGATAGTTGATAATCAATCATGACGTGTACTTTTAAGGAGCTCGTAGTCTCATGAAAAGCACAGACATTACAATAGAACATGGAAAAAAGGTTCAGCAGTCAAGGGCACTGACATTTCTTCCAGGGGACCTGGGGATTCCCAGCACCCACACAGTGTGATTCAAGTCTCTTAACTCCAGTTCTAGAGGATCCAACGTCCTGTTCTGGCCTCTAAGGGCACTGAATGAGAATGTGCACAGACATACATTACAGGCAAAACACCTACACACATTAAATAAATAAATCTTTAAAATCCCCATGTAATAGAGCATCCAATGGATGCTTTAGAAGGTCATATATTTAGACTGTGAACCCAAGAGAAGAAGAGACAAGTCCACAGGAAGAGAGAGGCATGGAGAACTTCCCAGAAGAAATGGGCTTTACCTTTTTTTGTTGTATTACATTTCAGTTCTATGCCTTGCAAGCAAATTTAATCTGACTTTTAAAAATGTTCTTAATAAGCATTTTGAACCATGGATATAGTAAAACGTTTATTAAATAAATTTTCAGATCCATATCAGAATTAAGCCTAGGAATAGTAGCGCATGCCTATAATTCCCACACTTTGGAGGTACAGGCCAGAGAACTAAAAGTTCAAGGTTATCCTCATCTATATAGTGAGTATGAAGTTAGACTACATGAGACCTTATCTCAAAAGAAGAAAGAGAAAGAAAACATCAGAGAATTGCAGAATGACTCATCTTGTAGTCTTCTTTACAGAATATACAGAGTATTATTCCAAATGTGTGTAGTCTTACCCATTCACTCATTTATCATGAGTAGTGTGTCATAAAGTAATCTATCACAAAATAATTTTTAAGACTTCATATAGATGTGCCCTAACTAATGATTAGTATTATTAGGATTTTTATGTCTGTCTGTCATAAACTTGTCCCTGTGCCTTTAGTAACAACAGTATTACCAGTTTTGAATCTTTATCTACTGGCTGGGTGGTGGTGGCACACGTCTTTAGTCCCAGTACTCTGGTGACAGAGGCAAGTGAATCTCTCTGAGTTTCAGGGCAGCTTGGGCTACATGCAGGAACCTGTCAATCAGTCAATCAATCAGTCAATACCCTTTTCTACTAAAATTCCAGGGTTGGAGTTAGGGCACTCAGTTTATCTGCAGTGGATTATGAACATATTCCTATTACTTAGATAATTACTATGTTATTATCTTATACCAATATATGCTCAAATTTTTCTAGCCACCCCCAAATATTAATTTTTTTGAGACAAGGTCTCTCTGTGTAACCTTTGATGGACTATATAACTCACTATGTAGACCAAGCTGGCCTCAAACTCACAGGTATCAGCCTGCCTCTGCCCTTAAAGTGTTGGAATTAAGGCGTGCACCACGACATACAGATTTTAGGCATTATTTTGGGCTAGTAGGAACTCTCAAGCATCATTGAATACATTCTGTAGCCAAACTTTTACAAAGTAATATGTGAAGGGTAGATTATTACTGTGGGAAAGCACTGGGGGTTCAGAGGAGCTGCTGCAGTTCTTTATGCCTCTCACCTGCTTTCCCACAATCCCACCAGCATTGTGCTTTCTTATTTTACTTTTCGAACCTAACAAGCTAGACTCACTTTTAAATCCTTAGTAGCATTGTTCTGTTTCTATCTAAAATGACTGTGGCTTGTTTGTTTGTTTTCAGTGCTGGGAATCAAACCCAGGCCTTGTACATACTAGCTAAACTGAGCTGTATCCCTGGCCCCGGATAGCTGCTAATAATCTACTTTCTGAATGAAACTGTTCTTATAGAGTCCCTTTTTGTGTGTCTTAATGCCTTAACCTTCTTGGAAACTTGCTACTTCTCTCTGTCAGCAGTGAGCCAAAAGAGATAGTTGAGAAGTCCAAAACCCCAAGCCGAAGAAACTCTCGAACTGAGGAGCCAACTATGGCTTCTGAGAGCGTGGAAAATGGACATCGAAAAAGATCCTCTAGACCTGCTTCAGCCTCCAGCTCTACTAAAGGTTAGCAGTGGGCCCTAGATGTTTGGGCATGGGGAGATTAAGATATGAGAGGGTCCTCATCGCAGCAGTTCCTGTCAGATCCCTTTGCTGCCTCCTCCCCTGTCCTCTGTTCATTGTCAGTTCATTAGCTTATATGTTTCTGTGTGTTACACAGCAAACAGTGCTGGGAGAATAAAGAACTTAACATGCTAGGCTGGTCTCATTTTAAATTCATATTTGCACCTAAATGTGGCTTTGAACTTAGAGATCCACCTGCTTCTGCCTCCCAAGAGCTGGGATTAAAGGCATGTGTCACAACACCAGGAAAGAAAATTTTAGCCAGTCATTTTAGTACATGCTTGTAATCCCAACACTTAGGAGGCTGAGGCAGGAAGATCGTGTATTCAAAGCCTGACTTGGTTCTGGGCTAAGTTCTAGGTCAGCTTGGACTACGTCCAGAGACCTTGTTCCAAAAGCAAACATGTGTCATGATAGCATAAAGGTACACTGTTCACCATTCCCATCAGTCTTCAAAAGAGTTTTGGCTTTTTGTTTTTGTTTTTTTAATTTCTAGCCTTAGTCACTTACTTGCACTCTTAGTCACTCTTATTTGCACTGGCTAATGCATTAAAGATAACCTCAACACTAAACTGTGTTAATGTTTTGGAAGAGTGAAAATGAAGCCACTTTGTCTTGTGTTAATTTCACCAAGAGTTCACTCAATTTGAGTTTGCCACTTCTTTCCCTGTGTCTTCTGGCTATAGTCTGGCATCTCTGTAGTCTGCTGTGTGGATCTGACTCTGTGCCCCACTGGTTGTCCTTTTCCTTAACAAAGGACTTTGCTCTGTGTTTATTAAACAGCACAGGAATGTGGTATGGGAGAGACAAGGAATTCTTCACAGAATCTTTCAGAGTTTTACGAGGGAAGGAGGCATCTTACTGACTGCATCTGACTCTACATAGCCCTCAACACAGCAGGCAGACATTATCAACATACAGCCATATGCTGTTTGCAGCATTTATGGTGAATATTTGTTTTAAGGTCGCTTTCAACCTGTAGGCTGTTCTGCAAATGGTTACCACACCTTGCACATGCACACATCTTCTGGACCAGGGGCATAGAAAAGTACATAATTTAAGATGGAAGCTTTGCATTTGTCTTAGGTTGTAAAGGCTGGTTGCATGGGAAATTCAAGGCACAGTAAAGTTGGTTACATTGTTTTCTTAAGGGCAGGTTAAATTTAAATATGCTGAGTTCACAGTAGGATAGCAAGTTAAGTAAACAGTCTTAACTGACCTCAAGGGGTATTATTGATTTTGCTGTAAGGTCTGCCAAAAGTTTAGTCTTTTGGGAGCTAAAAGACAGTTTTTATAAAAATATATTACCACCTTGACTGAGGGCCTCATACATTGATTTTTTTTTTTTAATTTTTTAAAAACTTTTTTTTTTGTCAAAGGCAGTGTTACAATTCACTGGGTACCTTGAAGTGACTTGGAACAAAGGGGGTCAAACCTGACGCTGTCCATCCTCCCTCCCAAACCTCATTTCCCAGCCATAGCAGTCAAAAGCTCAGATCTACCGTTTGAGTTTTCTTTTTTCTTTCTTCTTTTATTTTTTTTTTTTAGACAGGGTCTTTTTTGTGTGTCACTGGCTGTTCCAGAACTCGATGCTTAGATCAGACTGGCCTCAAACTCGAGAGAAATCCTCTTGCCTTTGCCTCTTGAGTGCTGGGACTAAAGATGTGCACCACCTTACCCAGCTGTTTGATTCTTCATACATAAGGGAGATGTTTCTAAAATTGACCTAGTTGATATTTTTATATGTGTACATGAGTTCTTTCAGTTATGTGCACATGTGTGTGCATGCTTGTGGAGACCAATGTCAATGCTAGGTATCAGCTACTCTCCACCTTATTTTTTTGAGACAGTATTCTATCATTAAACTTGGAACTTGCTGATGACACTAGCCAGTGAGCTCCAGGGAACTGCCTGTTTTTTCCTCCCGAGTACTGAGATTACAAGTATGCACAGCTGCCATTGCTTTTCATGTGGGTGCTGGGGATCCAGATTCAGCTTCTCATGCTTGCCCAGCCAGCATTTCACCAGCTGAGCTATCTCCTTAGCCCAGATATTCTAATAAGGATGAACAATGTCTAGATAAAATCCTATTAATATATAGAAATCTATTTCTGTACAGTTATTTTCACTCCAAATAACAAGTTTGCTTGCAGTGAAAATCAAACTTAAGAGTTGATTATAGGGACAGGATAGTGACCCATGCTTGTAATCCCAGCCCTTGAGGGACTGATGTAGGAGGATGGACCACAAGTCTGAGGTCAGCCTAGACTAGTAGTGACTTCCAGGTAGCCTGGACTACAGAGTGAGATCTTGTATGAATTAATAAATAGTTGATTATAGAGAGTTGTGTGCACCATAAAGAACACCATTATTAATGTCCTTCCTAGATTGTAAATATTTGGAGATACTCTCCCACATGGCACAAGCAATATGACCACCTAATAAGAAAACATATTGAGGAGCTGGAGAGATGGCTCAGCAGTTAGGAGCACTGACTGCTCTTCCAGAGGTCCTGAGTTCAATTCCTAACAACCACATGGAGGCTCACAACCATCTGTAATGGGATCTGATGCCCTCTTCTGGTGTGTCTGAAGACAGCTACAGTGAACTCATATATAATAAATAAATCTTTAGAAAAAGAAAAAGGAAACATACTGGATGTTTTACCAAGAGAAGCCTGAAAATACTGCATCGGTCCATCTTAGAAAATCCTATAGGTATATCTGACAAAGACCAGAGTTAACAGCAGTAAAAGTTTTGCTTTTTTCATCTGTTTCTGGTGGCCTGGCTTCTTTAAAATGTTATGATAAAAGAAAGAACACTGAACCTGGAAATGTAGCATCAGAAAATTCATTCCATCCACAAATAATTTAATCTGATTCAGAGAAACAATTTTTTTTTTAACCTCCACAAAAGGTATATAAAACATTGCTTGGGTTTGGAGTTTGCTCGTTGTTTATAACATCTCATATAGCCCCAAGGCTGTTCTCAAGACCATGCATGTACCAAAGATGACCTCTTGCCTGTACCTTCCGAGTGCTGAGGTAACAGGTGTGATGGCAAGGCATGTGCTACACTTCCAGGATAAAATAGTCTTTTGTACTATTAAAGTTAAAATACCTATCACGTAGCAGCATGAAAAATAAGTCAATACAGTTAATGAGATATTAAAGAAATGTTTACACATTTGAAGAACCTGAGGGCACTACTGTACTCTGCCATAGAAGACTGGGAAAGTTTTGAATAAACATTTAAACTAAGAGTAACCTGAGACATTGATATGTACATGGGAACTTAGAGGGATTAAAGCAGTCTTTCCCTATTATCTCACTGTCATTGTGTATAGATCACTCAGTTCCCACCTATGCAGCCCTCAGGTTCAGGGAAGGTGTTTCCTGTTTGAGCGCTTCCATATGTGTATGCACTACTGTTTGGGGGGTGTGGGTACTAAAGATGGAGTTCAGGGCCTCGTTCATGCTAGGTAGGTGTTCTGCTGAATGTCCAGGTATCATAATCATAATCATAATAAAGGTTTTTTCCTACCCCACCAGTGTCAATTTTTCTGGCCAGGTGCATTTCATATTTTGTGCACGTGTGCGTGTATGCCAGCCAGTTGGTTCTCAAGTGTCTTTACCCACTGAGCCATCTCTATGGCCTTTTCATATTTCCCCACTTGACAGGCTCTAATGTCAGGGTCATTCTCTCTCACCACATAAGTTAGCAGGCAAAACCTGTGACTGTTTTCAAATCATGTGTCCCTTACACTGATTTAAAGCCTAATAGGGCTGTACTATGTCAATTCTAGTCATTGTGGGTGCCTACAGGGCACCTCTACCTTCATTGAACATGTCCTTTCTTTTTCCAACAGATATAACTGGTGCAGTGCAATCCAAGCGAAGAAAATCCAAGTAAGCAAGCTGGAAGATGACTTGATACTTGTAAATGTGTGTGAATTTTACAAAGAGCAATTTTCAGCTGTGACTTTTTAAATCTATTTCTGTACAGTTAGTCATTTTAATAACGCGGTCCTTTTCCTAGTCCCTGAAACCTGTCTCATAAAGTGTACCGGGGAGCAGCCCTTTTGGTGTTGCAAAATGAAGTTCAAGGCTTCTAAAATGTTGCCATGTATTGAAAGGAGCTAATGCCATTGTAAATGTTATTAGTTTCACATTTCTTAAGCAGCCTAGAGTACAGGGTGAACATTTGTAGATCTTCTAATGATGTATTGTGCTGTGGAAGTACTGTGTGTGAATAGCAGTAGTGGGGCAATCTTGTCATTTGGAAATGTTGTAAATAATTTTATTATAGTGTTTTGGATGTATTTGTTGTAGAAATGGACCAGTGAATAAAGAGAATCTAAGAGTTTGTACAATGTGAAATACTGAACGTGTTAAATAAATGTCTTTGTCATAGAACTTAAAAGTATGTTATTGGAAAGGGTGAGCAAGCTTTTCTTGTGAGTCATAGATGAGTAAACAGAGCTTTCATTGTAACTCAGACACATCCCACCTGAAATGCCCACCCAGCAAGCTGAGGAAAATGCATCTACTTGCTCATTCAACTCATTCTTGGCTTTGAAAAAACCAGATCTGTTTAGCAACATACTGGAGGATGTGTGTGTGTACACTAATAATTTCATTTGTCTGAAAATAATCACCAACTATGGTGGTGTACACTTGTAATCATAGTGCTTGGGATGTAGAGGCATAAGAATCAGGAGTTCAAGGTCATCCTCAGCTACATGGAGTGTTTGTGGCCGGGTTGGACCTTGACTCAGAAAGTAGAACCAGCCTTCCATCAAAGGCACCCAGGGTTTTCAGAGATAAGAGGCTGTCAGCAACACAGATGGCACTTTCCCCCCACCTGATGCCTATGCTGCTCCATTCAGGAGATGCACTCAGCCTGATGAGCAAGATTGTCTTAGCACAGTCCTACAGTTAACTAGGTAGCTCTTTAACCTTGGCATAACTCAGTGCTTGGGACTAAAGAGTGGACCAGTGCCTGCTATGCTTTCATTCTCATTTCTGTATCCAGGTGTCTTCATTTATGTCTTACAAGGATCTTCTAAAAATATTTTATTGTCTTTTTCTAGTGAACTATTTGTCCTCTTCCTTTCTTGTATGACAAAGGAGAACCAAGACTAGCCTAATAATAATATCCTCTGCCTTGACTATACTTGAAATTATAGTGTTTCTCATACTTTAGCTCAGCTGAGGCAGAAAGCTTAATGTGCTTTAAATAGATTTTTATTTGTTTATATTATTTTTCTCCCATACAGGAATAGCATTACAACCTACCATTCAGAATCCTGTTACACACATACACAGGCATGCCACATGACCAGGTCGAGGTGGTTGTGTCCTTGAGTCTGTCGACACATCACAACATGGTCAGTCAAAGATTTTTCACGTCAGCCAGTCTCATCACAAAACACCCAACAGAGATGCACTCAACTTGTTGGTTCCATTTGGAACTAGTTGGTAGGGAAAGAAGGTATTAGAAGCAGGCTGTGGTTTGTCTGCATTCAGCCCCCCACACAAAGCTACGTGGATCTTGAAAGCCACCCAAGGAGCTCTGGTAGGGTCCTTGTTGCACCTAAGACATTATAGGTCACAGCAAGTTGATCAGAGGGTTCCAGGCTGGGGAGCAGGCATACTCCAAAGCAGCACCAAACTGCACTCACACACACATAGTGCCCTGCTGGGGCTAGACTGGCAAAGGTTAGAAAGTGACACCAGCTCAAGAGAACCACTCAGACTTATTGGAGAAAGCTGCAAGTTGCCCTTTGATGTAATTGGGACTCACTCTAGAAACGGGTCCCTCCGACATCCTTAGTTTTGGCAAAGTGCTGGTAGTACTGACATTAATACAAACTGGTACAAATTTCTCTAGGGTCTCTGAAACCACCAATCAAGACAGACTCTCTAACCTCCTCCTGTCTAGGGTTGCATAGGACTTTGTGAATTCTGGTTCCCTTGTGTATTCAAGTTCTGTGGTTTAAGAAAAAAAAAAATCCTGAAGCATGCTCAAGGTGAAAGGCACATACACAGTCAATACAGTATGACAAGGTCTGATGCTTCAGGAGTCAGACTAGCAGGAGACTGAGTAGTGTTGGTTCTTAGAAATCTCTACACAACGAAAATATTGCCACACTCAAATGCTACAGAATCTATAGGAAAGTACAAAAGAAAAACAAGCCTTGCAACCAGATGAGAGATTGGAGGGGTCTAGAACTACCGGAGCTTCGAGAAATCAGGTCAGGAGTGAGACCTTTTGAAATTGGAGCCAAATACCCTATCAAACTGCTCACAGCAGTAGGATCATGGGCATTTGCCCAGGACTGAGCCTAGGCCCCAACTGGCAGTGAGGAATAGACAAGAAGGGCAAGAGGGAGCTTCAGCTCTTAAAAGTGCTGAAGATGGAAGCTGGCTGGGAAGTGACCCTTAGGACAGTTGGAAGAGAGTTGTACTAGGTTGTAACTGAAGAACTTGGGACAGGAACAAGGTTATCAACTAATAGGGCCCTAATAAGCTAGTGTAGGATTTTGATCTGCTTATAGTTCCCATTTGGTTTACTGGGCTAGGAGACCCTAGCAGGGCTTCCTCTGTCCCCATCGTGGGGACACCCTCTCCCATCCCACATGAAGCCTAGTAAGAAAGTATCAGAGAGGGCAGCTACTTTTACCCTTGTAGGAATGCCGTTTTCTCCAACCCCGGCTTGGCTCTGAGGCCTGAAACCTGGGGTTGGAGTGAAAGGGAAGACCTGTGTTCGTATGTAACAGGAAGTCTAAAGGTTTTAAGGAAGGAAGAGCACACACTTAAAAAAGGACAGCTAGAAAGAACCGGAAACAACTTGGGGCATCCCAAGAGGCTGTTGCTGGTGTCTGAGCCCCACCACAAGAAGGGAGAAGCTGGCTACCCCACCCCTGCACCCTACCCAAGAATTCCTTACTCCAGATATTTAGCTAGAAAGGGAAGAGGGATCATAGGGCACTCAGAAAGAAAGAGCCCTGTGGGAGAACATTAACAAGACTCCCGAAGGCCCTGAATCTGTAAGAAAAATTTGGGAATTGGGACAGTGAGGCTCCTGGCCTCCTCTACCCAGGAGTGTTTTATTATCCAGCCATATTGAACAAAGTATTAAATAATAAGGCCAGAGGCAAGATGAAGGCAGAGCTGTCAGTCATAGTTGTCCTTAGCATGGTGCCTCTGCATTCTTGCCTTGGGTATGGATCCTTTTCCCTGCCTGGAAACCCTCTGGCCTGCATCTCTCCTAAGCTAATTCTAGCACCTTGGGCATATGAACAGAGATGGCCAGGATGTTGGGGCCTTACCTAGCTTCTACTCCTGGGGTGGCATGACAAGGTAAGGTGACAAGGTACAAGCCCTTCGGACTCCGGACTCCCAGGGGTGGAGGTGGGTAGGGGTTACTCCTGAAGAGGGACAGATTTCAGGAAAAAACCTGGAAGGCAAGATTATAGGAAAAGGAAATGGGGGCAGACTCCAGGCTCAGGCCTGAGACCAGGGCTTAGCCCTCTGACCAAGCACAATGCCAGCTCTCAAGTTGCCCTGCTCCCTTCTGCTTCTCAACCCATCTGTCCCTGTCTGCGTCTCCCAATAAGCTGCCTGTTTCCCTCCATTCCCTTCACCTTATCTAACTTACAACTCACTGTCCTCTTCCACATACTTCAACTTTCTAGGCCTAAGCAGCAATAAGGAGCCCAGCCCCCAGGGCAGAGAAAGGGGGGAAACCGAAATAAAAACCCGTGCCTGATCCCTGACTACAGGGTAAGGACAATGGCCCAGGCCTGGCAGGCTGTACCTGCGGGATTGGGAGGGAATTGCCAGGAATGAAAAAGAGGAACAGGAGTGGAAGGAAAAATAGGAGCTGAAAATGAACTTGCCAGGCCAGGTGGGAGAGGCTCTTAGAAATCAGGTGGGCTAGGAGGGAAAAAGTGAAGGGGCGAGAGACAAGAATAGGGGTCTGAAAAAGAAGCACGGGAGATTAGGCGTGGGGAGTGTGAGGGTAGAGAATCAGACACTGAGAACGGGGTCCGGGGGGATGACCCAGGTGAGAGAGGTTAATAGGTGAGTTAGATCAGAAACGGGGAAGTAGAGGGCCATCATCCCACCTCAAAACTTAGGAAGGAGGGAGGTTGTGGTATCCAGATGGAGGCGGGCGGACCCTGAACACCCCTTGAGCAGCACACTGGCTGCTGCAGAGGAGGCGGATGGGACCAGGAGACTGCGAGGGATTCGCGGTGCGGGGAGGGGGGGCGCTCAGTAGTTGAACTGGCGCTGGCACGGCTGGTAAATGAAGCTGCCCTGGTGCTTGGGCCGGCGCGAACGGCTCTCCCGGGCGCGATTCTGCCGTTGCAACACTTTAGCACTCAATGTGTGACGCTCAGCCCGCTGTCGGGCTCTCTGCAGCCTCCGCACCTGGCCACCTTTCTCCAGCAGCACAGCTCGAGCGGGCATAGGAGCAGCTGCGTGGTGCAGGGCCCTGGGCTCCCGGCGGGCAGGCGCCAGCTCTCTGCAGGGACAGAGTACAACTCTCAGAGGGAGAAGAGGTAGGGGTTGGCATCCCACACCCAATCTCTGCGGGGCAGATCACTGAGGGGTATAAACTCTTCCCTTAATCACAGAGATGTGATTAAGCGCCTGGCGCAGGCAACTAGACGGAATAGGGGAAAGGCTCTGACCCCCAATCAAAACAAGCCCTACTCTGATTCCGTTGGGCAGTTCAGGCTGGTCCCTCCCAATCCTCTGAGCCAGGACTCTCCTAAGCCCCACCTTAGCCACAAGACCACGCCTCTTTTCCTTGGTGACAACCAACCTGACTCACCCTTTATCCCAAAGACACGCCCCCTGCTAGTCGTTTGGACCCTAGCCTCCTCCAGTCTCCACCCTCAACTCACTCACCCATCACTGAGGTCCTGATCAGGCAAGGCAGCTTCAGGGTGAGGGGAAGGTGGCCCAGACTCCAGCACTATGGTACTGCCGGTAACATAAACGGACATGCTGGGATGCTCAATGAGGAGGTCCTCCAGGGGATTGCTCTGGAGGCGGGCGGGCCCAAGGCCGGGCCCCTCTGCAGTAAAACAGGCGGGAGGGGTAACAAACCAGCTCTCGTCCATCAAGGAGGGCGCGGGTGGAGGGCGGCCTGCAGGAGCAGGAGAGGCCCCGGGGTCGGGAGGAGCTGTATAGCTGTCTATAGGGTGTGGGAATGGGAAGCCATGCAGAGAGGAAGCAGCAGGGTGGGACACATACACACACACATACGGGACACAGGGGATGGGGAGAGAAAGGGCATCGTTAGTCAGACCTGCAGTTCTATCCATCGTGCCCAGAGAGCACCTGAAGGCCAGGATCCTTAGCCCTCTGCCCTAGGGGTCCCATGTGTGTATGCCCCAACAAATGTCCGGAGACAGGGCTTTCAAGAGAAGGGTCTGGGTTACCTCATCTCTGGGCTCATGGCTTCAACTTTACTTTGTCCAGTAGGCCTAGGGGGACTCCAACTTCCAAAGAGCTCCCTTCCCCTTCCGTATTGCAAAGCCTCCTGTCCTTATTATGCTTCATAGACTAGGGAGTCAGAGCGCTGGTTTCCGACTCAAGCCTCACCCTGTAGGTCAATGATGAGCCAGCCATCCACTTCATCTTCCTCAGAGACAAAGGCCCCCGGACAGGTGGAGTCTTCGGGAGGCGCAGGGGTGCTGAAGAAAAGGCTGGTGAAGCGCTGGAACATGGTCAGCGGGTGAAGCAACCTCAAGGGGGCGCCCTATGGCAGTTCAGAGACCTGGGAAGCATAGACAGACATTAGAACCACAGACCCTCACTGGGTAGCTGGAGACAGGACTAGAGCCCCTAGCTGCCAGAGCAGTGATAAGAAAGAAGCTCTTAGTGTATGCTTTTCTGCATTCAGTAGATGTTCCTGTATACACTTAGGAAAGTGTTGGGTCTTTTGTTTTCTCATCTGTCAAATGACAACAGTAATACCCTAATAAGAGTTAAATGAGCGAAACACTTAACGACATGTTTAGAACAGTGCCCGAGCACACAGTAAACATTCAATAAGCTAATAAACTTAGTGTTATAACAGGGTGCTTTGGGGTTATGGAAGAAGTGATAAATATGCCCAGGCTTTGCCAGGGTAGGTCTCTAGAGGAAGATACAGCCAACCTGGGCTTTGAGAAATAAATAGGAATTTTCCATTAAGGGAAAAAATTGTCCTTACTATCATCATAATTAACATTCCTGGGTCAGTAATGTAGTACATTATACTAAGTAGCTTCGTATATTTTACCTTATGTCCTCACAGTGTATGAAGGTGCAAGCCTGGAATCTTAGTACTTGGGAGGGGTGTAGAGGCAGAAAGACAAGAGTTCAAAGCCATGATGACCCCATGTCTGTCATCCTAGCACTTAGAAGGTGGAGGCAGGGGGATCAGGAGTCCAAGTCCTGCTTAGACTACACAGTGAGTTTAAGGCCAATCTGAACTACATGGGACCTTACCTAAAAAAAATAATAATAAACAGTCTTGAGACTGTCAAAGGAGTGGGAGGGAGAGAATAACAGAGAAACAAAACAAAGCCCAGAGAGGTAAGATAACTACCCAAAATCTCACAGCTAATGAAAGGCACAGGCAGTATTTGGATCCAGGTAGTTAGTAGCATCCATAATCACTACAGTCTACCACTGTCTAGATTAGGCATTTTTAACTTAGTAATAGGGCTGTGTGTGTCTAGGTGTATTTTTCTAGGAAAAAAAATCTTGGATTCAGCAAGATTTTCTAAGCAGCAATCTTTGAACCCATAGACCAAGAATAGTTAGTTATGTGGTTTGAAAGGTGCTGGTTAACTGAAACTCAGAGTTCTTGCTACAATCTCACAATGAGATTAGGCAACCCTCAGATAAGGAGGACCTATGCCCCCAGGTCCTTCCCTTGACTCTAACTCCCCTTTACCTCAGACTCTTGTTCAAAGTTGACATCCCTGGCCAAGAGAAAGAATATTGGCTAGTGAGACAACATGTCAGTGATAGATAGTGGAAGATGGAAGCTGTCAGATACAAGGAGCCCTTGAAGATAAACACAAGTGTTGGACCAAGACCCAAGCCTTCAGACAGTCCTTCTCTGGACTAAGACACGAAGTCTCCTGTTCTAGGAATAGAGACATCAAATTGGGAACATTAATCTACCCAATAAAGCTATAACTCAGTGGTGGTATGGTAATGCAGAATACATATTTTACATATGATCAGAAAAACCTCAATAGATAATATCCAAAACTGATGCACAAAAAACAGGGAGATCAGACACATGCCCTGGTCCAGCCAGCACCCTTGTGCCTATCCATTGACCGATGTAGATATTCTGGCATCAAACTTTAGCATGCATTTCTCAGGGTTCACACTGTGTGCCAGACCCTGCAACGAGCCTTTTCAACTCTTGACATGTCGAGTGAGAAGCTCCCTGGTGGAGATCATACAAAAGTTAGTGACGGCCAGGAGAGATGGTAGCAACCAGCCAGCTATGACTGCCCACTCCTTTGACCACTAAGAGAGCCTCCTGGGTTTTCGTTCCTAGTCTGCTGGCTTCCTGGTTCTCAGATTCCTGGCTCTGCTCCAGGAAGAACCATTCCCTTAATACTACAGCCGCTGTGCCTAGAATAGCACTGGAGACCTAAGCCAACCCTAGCCCAGGCCATTCTTGAGCGACCCTCAACCTGGGAAGGACTCCAGGTCTACTTACTTGGAAAGTAAGAAACATCATTCTGTCACCCTGGAAGCAGACTTGGGAAACAGCATAAGCTCTGAAATCACCAGTGCCAGGGAAGGTCTGGTTCTCCCAGCTGACAGCTTGGGATCTGATGAGAGGCCAAGAGAGGGAACTCCCTACTCTCTCTCAACAACATCTGCCCTGGAGACACCTGGAGGCAGGCAACTAGTGACTCACCTTTCTGTGGTCAAAACAGCTGGGAGACAGCAATTTATTGGGTTCTGAGTTGAAAGAAGGCAGAGGAGGTCAGGGCCTTGTAAGGGACCCAATTTTCAGAGACCTCCTGGAAAAATGTCCAGGATCAGGAAGACTGAATAATCCCCCATCAAATTGGGGTGGTGCTGAACCCAAGATAGGGTCCTCAGTAGATGTCTATATAGCTTGTAGCTTGTACTTCAGCTAAGGAATCTGTGACTTATTGAGTGTTGATTCTAATTGGCTGAGGGCTCTAGTAAACTATGTCTCTCTGAGTCTGTTTCCCCTTCCATGAAGTGGGGTTTAAGACCCTCGATATTTGTAGGCTGAAAATGACATCAACTCAGGCTCTGCACACAAGTCAGGGATTAGAAGGATGTTATTATGTTAGGGGGCGGAGCCTGAAGACAGAGGGGATCCGCTACCATCTGGTGCTGTCTCCAGGACCTGGAGACTGAAGCCTCCTCCATCTACCTACCACCCTCTCAACTTAAATCGAGCTTTGCGATCCGACCCTTACTCAGGTAGCAAGGAAAAAGCAGATAAGAGGCCCGACCCCAGTCCCTAGATTAGCCCGAGAAACCGCCAAGTCCCCTCGGGTCCCGCTTGCCTTTCAGGGTCTCTCAACCCTTGACCGGCCCGGCACGACATAGCGCCCACCGGGTCACCAGAGGACAAGCACCCAAGCAAGCCTGGAAGGCGGGGCTGGCCTTGGTGACGTCTCAATGTCATATGCAAATAAAGCTACGTCATGGCCTACCCGGCTTGGGGCAACCAATAGGGAGCCAAGAACGCAGCTCCGGCTGCCGCCGGCGGAGACAGACAAAGAACGGGAGAGGGGGGCGCAGGGCGTGTCCTGGGGGTGCCCGGAGCCCCCAGCCCCGAGGTGGGGACTCACCTGGGGCCGCTGCAGCAACCGCTGCGCTGAGGTAGTTGTGCGGCCGGGCGTCCCCGGGTCGCCGGTGCTCACAACCGGAGCCTCATACCGGGGACGGGCCGAGAGACGGCGGGACTCGCGAACGGACGCCCGGAGCTGCTGCGGCAGCTGCGCCGGGGCTCAGGGCACAAATCCGAACGCTTCAACAGCTGATTGTGACGTCACAAAGGGGCCCGCCCGCTCGCGTCAGCGGCCGCCCGGGCGGCAGCCAATCGCAGGCGCCGAATTCTCTTTCCCCGCCCCTCCGCGGTTTGCCAGCGGGTGGCTGCAGCCCGGGAGCTGCGCTCCTGAGCCTCTGTCTGAGTGGAGGTGACGGCCCGAATTCCCTGCCCCCAGTCACCCACAGACCTCACTCTGAAAGTGAGCCCCCCAATTCTTCCTCAAGAATCCCACCTCTCGGCTTTTTCCGCACATAACCCTGCTCCCTCACTTGTCCCAGTGCTCCGCACATCCCTTCCCCTGCATCTTAGGTACAGGACACCCACCCCAAACACCCCCGCCGCGCTCCTTCTGTTAAGTCCCCTTTACCCCTCCTCCTTGTCCTTTACCCCACTTCTCCACACTGTCCTTCTTGCCTGCTCTCCCTCCTCTGTCTTATCCCTACCTGTTTTCTGTTTTCCCCCGCTCTCCTTTTTTTCGGTGGGCTTGAGCGGACCTTGCCCCTTCCGCGGTTACAAAGGAGCACCTGCGAGTGTTAGGGAATTGGTGGGGCTGACGGGAAATCTGGCCAGTGTAAGACTTGGAAAGAAATTGCTCTAAGCTGAATAAACATTGACCTGGAGAAAACTCAGCCTAGAACATTTACATACCTTATTTAGTCCACATTGCTACCGGAACAGGACCGAGGGAGGAGTGACAGACAGGACAGGGATTGTTAGTCCTGATTTAGAGCGGAGAAACTGAGATTACATGTACCTGCCTTTAATCTCAGCACCTGGTAGGTAGAAATAGGTTCAAGAGTTGAAAGGCAGGTTAAGCTACAGGAGACTCCGTGAGAGGGGAGGGAAAGAAGGAGCACCGACTATTGCTTTTTCCAGAATGCCAGCTGACATTGAACACTTACCATATGCCAAGGACTGTGCTGCTTTCTAATCTTCACAATAAACCCAAAGGGTAGGTATTATCCTCCTTTTACAGTTAACGAAACAGACCAGGAGAATCTAAGTAAATTCCCGAGGTAATAAAGCAATAGTCAATGGCAAAGCCAGGAGTTTAACTCACAAGCACTAGCCTTGACTCTGATCAAGGCCACACCAGAAGGACTGAATTCCAGACTCTAAAGTCTACAGGGAAACCTGGCTTCCAGTCCTGTGTCTCAACCGTGAGATTTCAAGTAAGTCCTTACTATTCTGAGCCTTAGTTTATCTATGCTGCCATAGATATTCAAACTTAGAGCCGACAGGGTTTTCCAGACCCATCATCCTCAAGACTGCCAAGTTCATGCTCCAGGCCCCAGCTCTTGATGGCCCGTGAAATACTTAGGGGATTTCCATTGCTAGAGCGTCTGGGTTTCTAGAACAGAGTTGAGAGATGAGGTTCTGTGGCCGGGATGAGTTGCCCATTTGGCCAGCAGGAGCTAGTTCAGAGCTCTATGCTCTGGTGAGTTCAAGAACCCTGCCCCAGCCTGGTCAGAAAGCCATAAGGAAGGACTGAACCCTGCCAGGCAGAGGAGACAGCCAGAAAATAATACCCAGAGGCTTGAGGACAGGCAATTAGCACTGTGTTCCTTACACTAGAGTTTCCAGTGTGCCCTCATTTCTGCAAACCTGAGCCTCTGCCTAGCACAGCTACTTCCCACTAATCCCAACCCTCCCTTGACCTCCTTGCTGACAAACTAATCCCTAAGGTGTCCCTCCTGTCACACCCCTTGTTTGCTCTAAAGCCTTGCATTCTCATAAAGCCTCACCATCCCAACAACCTTGATGGCTCTTCACAACCCAGACAGGGTTCTCCACAGCTCCTCCTTTCTTCTCAGCGTACCCTGTGCTAGTAAACCTCCTTTGTCTTTTCAAAGCTCTCTTTAAGCTCTCTCCTCTTCCTAGATTGCCTTCTCTGAGCCTGCCTGCCTTTCTTTTCTTTCTTTCTTTTCTTTTCTTTTTCTTTTTTTTTCTTTTTTGGTTTTTTTGAGACAGGGTTTCTCTGTATAGCTCTGGCTGTCCTGGAACTCACTCTGTAGACCAGGCTGGCCTCGAACTGAGAAATCCTCCTGCCTCTGCCTCCCAAGTGCTGCCTTTAAAGGCGTGCGCCACCACTGCCTGGCTTCTCTGAGCCTTTCTAACATTCCTCTCTGTCTTCAAAATTTGACTAGTATTTCGCAGGGGAAGCCATTCTTGTCCCACCCACGATAACTTTGATGGACAGCCATTTGTTTTTTCAATAAACAGAAGTAGCTGAGTATGTTGCTTGCACTTATAGTTCTACCTACCCAGTGTCTGGGAACAGCCTGGGCTACACTGTGAGTCAGAGTACACATCATGCTCTCTCTCTCTCTCTCTCTCTCTCTCTCTCTCTCTCTCTCTCTCTCTGTGTGTGTGTGTGTGTGTATTTGAGACAGTTTTACCACATAATTTTGGCTGGCCTGGAAACTTACTATGTAGATCAGGCTAGCTTGGTCTCACAGATAACCACCTGCCCCTGCCTCCCAAGCATTAAGATCAAAGATATGTGCTACCATACTCAGAGAGACCCAATTAAAAATAAAACATCTGACTGGATGGGCTGGAGAGAGGGCTCAGCAGTTAAGAGCACTGGCTGTTCTTCCAGGGGCCCTGAGTTCAATTCCCAGCACCCACATGGTGGCTCATAACTGTCTAAAATGGAATCCAATACCCTCTTCTGATATGCAAAGAGACATGCAGACAAATCACCCAGACGTATTCAATAAATTTTTAAAACTTGGCTGGAGAGCTAGCTCAGCAGTTAAGAGCACTGTCTAGTCTTCCAGGGGACCTAGGTTTGACTCCCAGCATCTACATGGCAGCTTAACAACCATTTAACTCCAGTTCCAGAGAATCTGATGATGTTTTTTTCTGATCTCTCTGGACACCAGGCATGCATGTGGTGCACATCTGTGAATATATGTGAGCAAAACATCTATGCACATAAAAATAAAAATCTTATACACCTCATTTAAAATATTTTTAAAAATCTGAAAGCACTCTTAACCACTGAGCAATCTTTCCAGTCCTATTAGTAAAAGGCTAGAGAAATGACTCAGTAGTTAAGAGCACTGGATGCTCTTCCAGAGGACAGGGTTTGATTCCCAGCACCCACATAGCAGCTAACAATTGTCTGTAACTCCAGTTCCAGGGGATTCAACACCCTCGTTTGACCTCCTTAGGCATTGTCAATGTGGTACACAGACAAACATGCAGGTAAAACATCCATATACATAAAAATAAATCTTAAAATATTTTTTAAAATAACAAGTATTGATGCCTGTGTGTATGTGTGTCTTAGTAAGTGAATGATTGACATCCCAGGGATAGGATCTTTGTCTACATATTTCTCCAATCAGGCTCTGTGTCATATTTGACATATAGGAGATTTTAATCAAAGACTTAGTTGTTGTAGCCTAAAGCCCACAGACAGTGTCTGGCATAGGAATCTCCTCACTGACCCTCTATCTTGGTAGGAGCACACAGTTCTAGATCCCAAAATCTAGAGAATAGGGCTTTTGGCATACCCTCTGGTATCCTAATTGACTTAGATTCTGTTCCCAATATTGGCTGTACCCAGTGTTCAAACTGCTAAGCCAAATTCCAGTCTACTTGGGACTCTAGCCTGGGTCTGGCAACTATCAAAAGGGGGTTGGGGCTTGGGCTTTAGTGGTAAAGCAGAAGCCCCAATGCATGATGCCCAGGCTTCAATCCCCAGTACTGCCAAAATAAACATGTAAATAAAAAGGAGCTGAAGAGGGGGCTGGAGAGGTGGCTCAGCGGTTAAGAGCACTGACAGCTCTTCCAGAGGTCCTGAGTTCAATTCCTAGCAACCGCATGGTGGCTCACAACCTTCTGTAATAGGATCCAAGGCCCTCTTTTGGTGTGTCTGAAGATAGCGACAGTGTGGTCACATATATAAAATAATTCTTTAGAAAAGAAGAGGGGAGGGGCTGAAGAGATGGCTCATTGGTTGAAGCATTTGTCCCTCTTTCTGAGGACCCAAGTTGGACTCCCAGCACCCACTTAATGACTCATAACCATTTGTAACTCCAGCTTCAGGGTATTTGATGCCCCCTACTGACCTCCATTGGCATCAGGCATACATGTTGGTATGCAGATACACATGTAGACAAAACACCTATACTTGTAAAATAAATCTCAAAAAAATTGCATCATGCTCGGAGCCTTTCCTAAAATTTCATATCCAATCAAATAATACATGGACATACTTGAACATACATGGATGTATATGAAGGTATCTGTGAACAAATAATGCACAAATGTGTAGGTGAGTTCACCCCCTTGGGACAAGCAGCTGCTCATGTCTGTCTAACCTAACTCAGTCCTACTCATCCCAATTTTAGGGGCACTAGGATTGGAAGTCAAGAGGCCACCCTTGTGTTCATGTATAGGCCTTGGGTTTGCACTTACCATGCCTGGAGGACTCTGAACTGGATTGGGGCCTCTGAAGGGCTGAGATGTTTTAACCTAGGTGTGTCCCTCATGGGACCTTAGATGTTCACAGCAGGTCTGAGCCAGACTGTGATGAGAACATGCTAGTTACTCCCCACCTCTCTCTCCCCTCATCCTTGCTTTAAGATAGTCACCGAGACAGAGAGAGGAAATCCTCAAGTGTAAATATTTATTTGTATTTAATTTTTGGCAATATGGAGAATTGAACCCAGGGCCTTCTGCATGCTAGGCAGGCACTTTATCACTGAGCCATGCCCTCTCTTTTCCTTTTTTCTTTTTCAGCATCTTCCAAAGCTGCCCAGGTTGGCCTTGGACTCACTCTCTAGCCTAGGCATGCCTTCAGTGTACAATCCTCCTGCCTCAGCTTACCAAGATGCTGAGATTACAGGCCTACACCATGAACCTGGCAAATTATATATTCTTTCTATTTTACTGTTGAAGAAACTAAGACTGAAAGAAGGGAACTTTATTTCTAACTGCAGTCACTCAGGCCCTTATCCATGTCAGCTCTAAACAGTAGCTGCTTCTCCTTCAGAAGAGACCTAGAACATCAGTGTGTTTTATATTTATTTATGGGGAGCATCTGTGCCACCATAATCAGAGACAGAGTTGTGGGGTTGGTTCTGCCCTTCCACTTTTAAATGGGTTTTAGGGATTGAACTAAGGGTTGCAGACCTGAGTGTGAAAAGCACCATTTTGGCTATTGAGGTCATAAAGCATCATGACCAAGACAACTTATACATGGAAGGGTTTCAGAGAGTTAGAGTCCATGACCATCATGGTAGGGAGCATGCAGCAGTAAGGCAGGCATAGTGCTGGAGCAGAAGCTGAGAACTCACATTTTACCACCAGGCAGAAAGAGCTAACCGTCAGTAACATTGGCTTTTGAAACCTTAAAGCCCATGCCCCAGTAGTGTACCTAATCAGACAAGGCCACACCTCCCAATCCCTCCCAAACAGTTCTACCAACTGGGGACCAAGTATTCAAATATATGAGCCCATGGGGCCTATGCTCAATCAAACCAGCACACCCACTGAGCCATCGTCATACCCTGCCCCCCTTTTTTCTTTTTTGAAAATAGGGTTTTTCTGTGTGGCCCTGGTCATCCTGGAACTCACTCTGTAGACCAGGCTGTCCTCCCACTCAAGAGATTTGCCTGCCTCAGCCTCCTGAGAACTGGGATTAAAGGCCTTTGCCAACCACCACCTGGCACCCTTGTTTTTTCCTTTAAGACAGGGTTTCTCTCTAGCCTAGGCTGGTGTTTCCATTGCCACAGTGGGTTTGGAATGCAGCACAGTGGTGGAATGTTTGCATTCTGGGTTACACAAGGACCTGTCGTCTCCCAACCCCCAAAGTCAATGCTGAGGCAGAGGGAGAAATTGAGTGTTAGACGCAAGGTGTGTGTGGAGGGGCAGGGTGAGTATTATTATCTTTACATTCAGACATCTCGGAGTCAAACAGGAAAGGGTTTTGAGGCCCCTGTGGTGGCAGACACCTGTATTTCCAGCATTTGGGAGATGGATCTGGCAGAAGGATCTGTAATTTAAGCTCATCCACGGCCACATAGTGTATTTGAGCCCAGCCTGTGCTTTATGAGACACCTTCCTCTAAATAAATAAGTAGGCTACCACGTGATTCAAAATCTCAAAGAACAAAAGGGGGCGGGATTTTTTTCCCCACCTCTGCTGCCAAAACTTTACAGCACATTCCCTCTTGTCAGAGGAGACTGCCCTTACCAGCCTTTTGTGGGACCTGGCAGAGTATCCTCTGCATAAGCAAACATGCGCACCTTTAAGCCCAGCACTTGCCGGTGGATCTCTGAGTTTAAGGTCAGCCTGGTCTACAAAGGGAGTTCCAGGACAGCCAGAACTACATAAAGAAACCCTCTCTCAAAAAACAAACAAACAAAAGAACAAAAACAAAAATGAGAAAAAAATGATCTCCCCCTTTAAAACACGTGCTAATGTACGACACATACATTTTTATGTTTCTTTTTAAGGTTTATTTTTATTTGTATTTGCATGTGTGTCTGTGTATTTATGCCACAAGTGTGCCTGGTCCATGGAGGCTTGTTGGATCCCTTGGAGCTTGATTATAGGCAGTTGCAAACCACCTGTTGGGGGTGGTGAGAACTGAACTCAGGTCCTCGGGAAGAACAGAATGGGCTCTTGGCTGCTGAATCATCTCTCCAGTCCCATGAAGTTTGTTGTTGGTGGTGTTTAGTTTTGTTTTGTTTTTAAAGACAGGGTTTGTAAGTTATCTTGGCTGCTCTTGAACTTTCAAGACTTTTCAGTTTCCTGAGTAGCTAGGCTTACAGTCCAGTGTCACCACACAAGGTTGGCCTTGAATTTTTTTCTCTTCTCTTCTCTCCTCTCTTTTCTTTTCTTTAAACTCAGTAATACTGGGGCTGGAGAGGTTAACAGCCCTGGATACTATTCTTGAGGATTTGGGTTCAATTCCTAGCACCTACATAATGGCTGTAACTCCAGTTTCAGAGAATTCAACACCCTCTTCCGGCCTTTGTGGGCACCAGGTACACATGTGGTACACAGACATATGTGCAGGTAAAACACCCATATGCATAAAATAAAAGTAAATAAGTTTAATAATATAACTTGGAGACCAGTCCCTAATGATGCGTAGAGGGTACACAAAGAACACCTTGTTTTGTAACAGCTCCATGGCATTTCACTGTGGCACAGTGTGGGTAGATTAATGCCTTTTCATCTGCTCCTGCGGGTAAACATTTAGTTTGTTCTCAGTACTTTGCTCTGTAAACAGCTGGTCTTGAGTGTGACATTGAAGGTACTGGGCCTGGTGTGTGTGGAACCCTGGGATACTTATTTGTTTTGCTTTGTTTCTAAGACAGATTGTTGTTGTTGTTGTTGTTGTTGTTATTATTATTATTATTATTATTATTATTATTATTATTATTATTATTATTATTATGCAGCCCTGACTGTGGAACTTGCTAAGTAGACCAGGCTGGCCTTGAATTTACAGAGATGCACCTGCCTCTGCCTCTGCAGGCATTAATGGTGTGCATCACATCTGTCCCTGTTAGCTTATTCTAGTTTGCGACTGGCCTTGAATTCATGGCAATCCTCCTGCCTAAGCACTTCTGAGTGCTGGTGTTACAGGTGTGAGTCATAACGTTTGGGTCGAGGGAGTGCTCAGCAGTATCTTTTTGAGGGGTGATCCTGTTTCCTAGGTCTGTCTCGTCATATCCCCCCCCTTGTTTGCAGTCACCTTTCTATTTGAGCCCAGGTTGAGCCTTTCCCCACCGTCTGCTTGCTGAGGCTCTCAGAACCCCTCCTACCCCATACAACCCTCCTGGTCTGATTCTCTTGATTCCATCTAAGAGGCTACCACCAGGAGTTTTGGGAGTAAAAGCCAGGGAGGCAGGTTCTGAATACTGTGCAAATATTGACTGGTCGATCCTGGACCTTGCTTATGGTCTGCCAGCTTGTCTGGTTCTCTGAATCGTGTCATCCCTTCCCACTAGAGGAACTAAGTCTATTTTAAATTCATAGAAGCTGGCTTTAATCCATGAGACTTTATTAATTTTTACTTATGTCTATGAGTGTTTTGCTTGAATATCTGTACACCATATGTGTGCCTGGTGCCTGTGGAATTCACAAGATTTACACAAGTATTGTGAACTCTATGTGGATATTGGGGACAGGACCTGGGGTCTCTGTAAGAGCAAAAATGTCTTCTTAATTGTTGAGCTATCTCTCCAGCTCCATCCTGTGAGCTTTTATTTTGGAAGAAAAGCCTAAAAACCTGAAAGCACATGAGAAAGTTACTTAGAAATCACCTGCTTCCTCATGTTTAGAGGTGACAAGTGCAAAGTGTGGACGAGGGGAAACAGAGTTTCAACCTTCCGTGTGCGCCTTTCAACCATCTCTTCCTAGTGTTCAAACTCAGGCAACCTTTACGCTCTCAGTATCTAGTCCATAACACTAACAGAACTGTGGTGCATTTGCACAACAGATTCATACTCGGCAAGAAAAAGGAAGGACCTTCTAATGCTTGCCACAGATCTAGATGCAGTTTTAAAAAAACATCTTGAGTAGAAACCAGACAAAAAAATGACACATTGTACAACTGCATTTATATGAAATTCTAGAGCAGATAAGTTATATACACAGACAGACAGCAGATCCATAGTTGTCCAGAGGTGGGCAGAGGGTGATGATATAGGGGATGAGGACCGCTCATAGTGATGCCTGCGTACATATGTCCACATGTGTGCATGTGATCCCACACAGAGACAGCCATTCATATACCTACACCCACACATACCCAAACATGTGATGTAATATCCCACCATAGCATCCCAATAACCCTATGTAGAAGCAGATTGGGAAACTGAGGCAGGAGGTTTATCTAAGGTTTGGTAGCTGCTGAGTGACAAGCCTGGGCTATGACTCTACCCAGCTAGCTCCAAGGTCCACCATGTTAGGCACTGTGCCTGTTGCCTATCAGTCTGACTTAAGAATAATAGTAAAGTCTTGTTTGCCTCTAAGTACCTTCTTTTCGGGTAGCAGAAAGTCCAGTGTTGCATCTTTCTTAGTAAACTATCGCCCTGTCTAGAAGCCTCCTACAATGCTAGTTAAAGGACTGGCATGCTGATTCCCTTTACATCTAGTCCAGTGGGGTTTTTAGATGCCTCTACTGCATAGGCTCAGACAGAAGCATACATTGGAGGCAGAGCAGGGGGAAAAGTGGCTGGAAGAACAAAGGAGCCAGACCAAATGTCTGTTTTCCTGGCCTGGCTCTCTCCAGCCTCTTGGACCTCTGGAAATACGACCCCTATAATCATTTGGCTCAGGTCCTCAGCCCAGAACACTGGTAATAGGAAGCCAAGTGGGTGAGAGGTGATAGGAGAAACTGCTTGGAATGATGTCCATTGTAGCCCCAGTGTCCTTGGAAAGGCTGGTGGAACAAGGAGAACATGAATCCTTCATAAAGGAGAGTTGGCTTCATTGTGTTGCCACCTGAACTCTATATTATTGATTAAAATAGATTTTAAACAGTGCAACAGTTTACTCATATATTGTATAATTTAAAAAAGCATAAATGAAAATTTCAACCAAGATAGAATCAAGGTCACTTTTTTTGGTTGAGAACCAAATCAAGGTTGGTTTGAGGCAATAAATCAAGGGCAATAAATACTCTCAATTACTGCATCATCTTTCCAGCCCCCAGTCTTGAGATATGCAGCCACAGATGACCTTAAACTTCTGATCTTGTTTCCGATTCTCGAGTGCTGGGATCAGAGGCCTGTGACATCACACTCATTGTATTCAGTCCCGAGGATCCAGCACAGGGTTACATGCATTCTAGGCAAGCACTTTACCAACTGAACCACATCTCCAGGTCCCAGGTGTGTTTTTTTACTTGTTTGTTTGATTTGATTAGATTAGATTTGAGTTTTCAAGGCAGATTTTCTCTATGTAGACCTGGCCATCCTGTTCTGTAGACCCACCTCTGCCTCCCAAATGCTGGGATTAAAGGCATGCACTACCACTGCCTGGCCCCCATGCATTTCTTTTGTACAAATAGAAACATTGCTCTACACACTTTATTTTACACTATATCTTAAAGACTGTTCCTTAGCAATATTCAGAGCAGCTTCACTTTATTTCATGTGAGTGTAATATCCAATGGAAAGGAAGGTTACTTCCAATCATTTGTTAAAAACACTGTAACTCATATTTATCCACATAATTTGACTTTTAAAAAATGTCTTGTTATGTAGACTAGGCTGGCCTCAAACTCACAGAGATACACTTGCCTGTGCTTCCCAAGAGCTGAGATTAAAGTCACGGGTTGCCATACCAACCTTGCATATTTATTTTAAGGTAATTACCTTCAATGAGGTCTAAATGGTTGAGGAAATTTTAAAAATTTTAAGTCACATTTAAAAATGGAGGCTAGCCAGATGTGGTGGCTCGGGCCTGTTGTCATTGCACTTGAGAAGTGTCCTCGGGAGGACCGGTAAGTATTCAAGGTTTGAAGCCAGGCTACGTGAGAAAAAAATCAAAACTAGGGCCAGTGAGATGGTTCAGCAGGTGGAAGTGGCTGCCGCCATACCTGACAGCAGGCCTGAATCAATCCCTGAATTCAAAGGACTGAGAGATTGAGGATTCCCTGGTGGAAGGAGAGAGAGAGAGAGAGAGAGAGATCACGGACACTCCAAGCTGTCTTCTGACTTCTGCGTGAGCTCCCATTACTAGAGTTGTCCAAGTGGTGTTCATGTCTGAACACACACAATACATGTACATTAAAAAGATTTTTAAAAATTAAAATGCAAATATTAAAGACATAACTACACAGCTTCCATGATGTACTGATTTACACTGTTTAGGCTGCCTGGAAGTTGCTCTACATTGATACACAAACTCTACCTCATTAAAGAAGACTCCCCCCCCCCCAAAAAAAAAGGTACAAATAAATTCTGTTTCATGATGGAAAACCGTTTCCTTAGTTACTTGTTGAACATTTGGGTTTTCTTGCCCCCAAAAACAATGCTCCAGGGTCTATCTCTGTTTAGAATAGAGTCAGAGATAGGGCTGAAGAGGTAACTCAGTTGGTAGAACGCTCACATGCACTAAATCCTGGGTTCAACCTGCAACACTGCATAAAAATAGACATGGTCACAAATTCCCGTCATCCCAGCACTCCGGAGCTGGAGGCAGAAAGAACCAGAAGTTCAAAGTCACCTTTAGCGGCATAGCTAGTTTGAACTTACAATGAGCTACAAGAAAACCTGTCTCAAAACAAAGGAAGGAGCGGTATCTCTTTAGACATATAAAATTGATTGGTGTATACATTTTGAACGTAACCATGCCAGTTTAGACTTCTGTCAGTGATTCATTCAGTGTCTCAGGGTTACACCCAGACCTGGCCTGTGTGCTTCCTTCTGAGCCAAGCTCAGCTGTTCCTTGACAATTTCCCCTCTGCAGAACCTGGGTGTGGGACACCTGGGTAGGAAAAGATGCACACGGAAGAAGAGTAGGCCGGCCCTCATTGACCATGAGCTCTCTATCACCAGAGCTATCCAAGTGGAAACTCAGTATCAATATTTACTCTGTCCCAGGTCCTGGGCTGGTGTCCCCAGAGATGAGTCAGCTGAGTCCCTGCCCTCCCAGAGCTCGATACTCACGGAGAAAAAGTAAACAGACAGTTAATGACGGACAGTTCACTCAGCACTGAGTTGGACTTCCTTTTCCGACAATATCTGGAACTCTTGCTACGTAGCACACGGAAATGCAGAAACAAAACCAAAACATTCTGTTGAACCCACAACTGACCCCTTAACAAACAACTTGGGCTTTTAACAGACATTTGGATTTAAGATCTGTTAGGAGTTGGAACCAAAATCCCAGATACATCTGGGAATTTTGAAGGCCCAAGATGAACTTGACTAGTTCATCTGGCTCTTGGCAGAATGCCCTGTAGCTGCACCAGAACACCAGAAAGCTTGTCAGACAGGAAAAGCCTTCTCCCCAGGGCCTCCCATGTCCCCTGGGAAGCTGGCAAGAGATGATTCTGTGGCTTCTCAGGATCTAATGAAGTGTAGTTGTTTGTTTGTTTGTTTGTTTTTAAATTATGTATAGAGTGTGTGTGTGTGTGTGTGTGTGTGTGTGTTGGAGTTGGAGTTACAGGCAGTTGTGAGCTTCCTGACAGGTTCTAGGAACCAAAGTCTGGCCCTCTGGAGGATCAGGAAATATCCTTAACAGCTGAGTCATCTCTCCAAACCCCGAGCACAGGGTTTTCTGCCCATGCTATTTAAGATGTAGTTGAGAATGTGTAACTTAGCTGCCTCTTTAGAGTTGGCTCCTAGGTAATGGAGTCCCCACAGCTAACTCAGTGGAACTGCTTAACTCGTTGTGCCTCAGTATAATCCTTTTGGTGATACTGAGCATAAGGACAGAGCATAAGGAGCTGCCTTGTTCTTGCTATCTATGTGAGCCACAAGCTGTCTAAATCCACAAGTGGCTCACTGTATCTTAGTAGTGCCATTCAGACTTTGGCCTTGTCTTATATACAGGGATAAGCATGCCAAGAGGTTACCAGCTGCTCTCAGGGTTGGATGCCTTTTAAACTCAAACCCAAAGGAAAAGATGAAATTCATTTCCCCAAATGGCTCATCCAAAATCTCAGAATTGAGTTTTCAATGCCCTGTGGGTCACATGCACATCCCCCAATCAGTCATGATGGTGGGGTCTTAGCATGTATTTGTTAGTTTAAATCACTTAGGCCCTATTCCTGGAATGAGGGCTGAGGAATTTATGGTTTTGCTAGGAAGAGAAATCAGGATGGGAGTGGGTGATATGGGGGGCTAGATACCAGGGAACAACAAACCAAGACTACCAATATGTACCTCCTTTCCCAGAGCAGAGAAAGGTGTGCATATTTGAGGCAAGGACACAAAGAGCCCGGGTTCATAGCCATGGCTCCTAGGGGAGGGAAAGACGATCCAATAGAGGAGGCTCGAGGAAGAGGGACAGAGCTCCAGCTTTGGGCTTTAGGCATAGTGACATCTTAGTGTTGTTTTCCTAGCAGGATGACTTTAGTAACTGTGGGCATGTGTGGGGTCAGAGTAGGAAGGACATTTGTAGAGCTGTGGACACACCAGTCTCTGAAATCGTCCTAAGGAAGTACATAAGCCTATAAGTCCAGATCTTCATTTCTTGTTCTTTTGGGGTAGTGGGGGGGGGGATGGGAACTTACAATAATTGGGTGAAGGGCTGAGGAGGAAACTAGTTGTGAGCTTTCTAGTGAGCCTCATCTGAGACCCTGGTCTAGAAACCAGAGGCTGCTCCTATAGGAGGCTGATGGTGGGCCCCTGGTGTCTAGACCTAATGCCACCACTGATCTGCTGTTGGTTCCTGAACCTGGCACTGCCCCTCTCTGGTCTCTAGTTTCCCAGTCCATACACAAGTGTAGGCCATGTCCTTCCTCTTTCTTCAATCTCCAGGATTCCCTTACCTTCCCCCTCGTGGTGCTACTGTCCACAGCCCCTCCCCCACGGTTGTTGTTTGTCCTGCTTATTTCCAAGTTATTAAAGTTCATTGATTCCTGGTGGAAAAATCATGCTCACTATAGATCACACAAGATTTCCTTCACAGCACCCTAACTTCTGCCATGCCATGCTTGACCTTATGTTGCCCAACCTTATGCAGTGATTCTCCTGCCTCAGGCTCCAGAGCACCTGGGACATGTTACTATTGTTTCTTTTGAAGATTTCTTGAGTTCTTTCCGTTTCATTCAGGTGTATCTGGTAAGCCTATGTGTGGGTTGATTTCTCTGCATAATTCAAGGAGTTGTAAATTTTTGTTGTTGTTTGAGATAGGGTCTATATGTGTAGTCCAGGATGACTTTAAAACTGTGATGCTCCTGCCTTCATGTCCCAAATGATGGGATTACAGGCATGAACTACCATGCTGGCAGGGATTGATTGTTAATTTGTCAAAGCTTCTTTTGCTGTTAGCAAAGTAGTCTTCAAATCTGATGTGTTCTTGTAAATTTTGATTTAGCTTCTGAAACTTCTGGCTAGGTCCGATTGCTTCCAAAGGGTAGAGTACATGAGTGGTTATTCTGGGTTTTAGACCTCATTTGCATCTTGGTTGTATTCTCCTTAATAAAATTGTCAGTGGTTGGACCGTCATGGACACCCACACCCTCCTGTCATTCACAAGGTGGCTGGTTGTCAGGCAATTGGAAACAAAAGTTTCTAGCTGTGTTTAAAATTGTTATATAGGAGCCAGAGTGAAGCCTCTTCCGTTAAGAGCCATGGCTGTTATTCCAGAGGACCCAGGTTCCATCCCTAGCATCCACAAGAAGCTCAGAAATCTCAGTAACTGCACTTCTAGGGTATTAGAGTTTGAAGCAGCTAAGACTACCTGAGATCTTGTCTGGAAAAAAAAAATCCAATTTGTGATGGTGTTCTAACCGTATTTGAAAACCTTTCGTGGATTTCCTGTTCTTTTTGGGATAAGAATTGAATTTAGCATCGTGGTCTTCAAAGGCTGTCTGACTCTTATCCACTTCTCCCGTTCCTCTTCTGGCTCACATCACTCCAACCACCTTGGCCTTTGTGGTTGCAAATTCAGTGACTTCAGTCCTCTCTTCCCGTGCACACCACTGCCAACTCTTCACACTAGTGACTCCTCATCCTTTAGACCTCAGATGACCCATCACTCCCTTGCCCAGACGGTCTATACAACAGAGCTTCCATCCTTCATTAACCCTGACCAGCAAAGTCTAATCACTAACCCTAATTACTTTGTCTGCTTACATTAATTTAGTATGATTCCCTGGTTAGACTCCAATAGAGGAAGGACTGTCTCTCTTTCACACCACTACCATTAGTGTTTGCCTGGCCCCAGAGGAGCATAAAGCATCAATGAACTGACTTCACCCAGAGTGTGCTGCTCTAGGGCAGTGATGGTAAGTTCCTCACAGATTCTTTTCTCTTGCTGCAATGTACACAGCCAAGAGGCAGGTATCGAACTTGATCATAATCAATACCGTTGCCCTCTTTTTTTTTTTTTTCGAGACAGGGTTTCTCTGTGTAGCCCTGGCTGTCCTGCTCTGTAGACCAGGCTGGCCTCGAACTCAGAAATCCGCCTATCTCTGCCTCCTGAGTGCTGGGATTAAAGGCGTGCGGCTGTCACCCTCTTTCTGAGCACAATGCTTCCAGAGTGATGAGTACAAGGTCACTAACTCTAATTCAGATTTCCGTATTCTAGTGATGGAAAGGTTGGTGATGGAAAGGTTGGCCATTCAGATAGTTCTGCTAATCAGGGCCAGCAACGCAGCCTACCTGAATCCTGACTTTTCTGCATCTGGCTCCCCAGTCTACTCTTTAATACTGTGTGCTCCCAAATAGCATTCCAATGATTTATTTATGTTGAAGATGAGCAGAATGGGTTTGCTATTCAGAATCCACAAACTGTATTAGGTGGATGCTATCGCTATTGTGCTTAGCACAGTGTCTAATGGTGACAGGTGCTCAGTAAAAGGAAGGTAAAATCCAACCCAGGCTTGTGGCTTAATGCTATTTACTTGGTATTTCAGAGCCTCAGTTTCTTGCTCACCAGGTGGCTCACCTTCTGACTGGGATGTTTGGTTTCTCAGGAGAGGACCAACCTTGCTTACGACTTCCTTTCTATTAAATACCCTTCCTCTTCAGCTACAACTGCAAAGCAACCCACCCCACCCCATATTCTTCTCATTTTCTCAGGCAGAGCAACTAGCCACAATATTTAGAGCTTACATAAACATCCTGGTTGTGCCACTTGCCAGGTGACTTTGGGCAAATTACAAAGTCTCTTTATGCCTCAGTTTCCTTATTGGTGATGGGGACACAAAAGTAGCTGTAAGAATGCATATACATTGCAGAGCACGGCCCATAATAAGCACTATTTGCTAACTTATTGCTCTTTTCATCCTTTTGTTACATAGACTACTAGATGTGAATGCCTTTCAACATGATGTTTTTCAAGGTATGGATTCTGAGCCTGAAATATCAGAATTTCCTGAAGAAATAAGAATTGCAGTTTACTGTAGTAAATCACAGCTTTTAGGGCAGATTGGAAGAGTTTACATTTTAAAAATACATTCTTGAGCTAGTGGGATGGCTCAGCAGGACCATCTGAGTTCAATCCCCGGGGCCCACACGGCAGAGGGAAGAGCTGATTCAGTTCAGTGGTTTCAGCATCTTCATAGACCAGTGTAACTATCACTACATTCCAATTTTAGAACATTTTGATTATTTCACAAAGAAGTTGTGTTACCTTACCTGGTGGTACAAGTCTGCAATCCCAGCTTCTGGGAAGACTAAGACAGGAGGATTGAGAGTTTAAGGACAGCCTGGGAGACTTGTCTCAAGATAAAAAGGTAGCTGTCATGGTGGCATGTGGCTGAAATCTCACACTCAGGAGGCTGAAGCAGGAAGATTGCTGCAAATTCTAGGCTAGTCCAGGTTACTTAGTGAGAATCCAGTCATCAGGGGCTCATAGTAAGATGCTGCTTTTAAAACACACATGGGGGGGAGGTTCGGGGGGAGGGGGGCTGGAGAGATGGCTCAGAGGTTAAGAGCACTAACTGCTCTTCTGGAGGTCCTGAGTTCAAATCCCAGCAACCACATGGTAGCTCATAACCATCTGTAATGAGATCTGATGCCATTACATTCTAGTGAGTCTGAAGACAGCTACAGTGTACTTACTGGGCTGGAGCAAGCGGGGCAGAATCAAGAAGGAAAAAAACAAAAAACAAAACAAACCAAAAAAAAAAATAAAAAAAACAACCCACACACATGCATACTCACATATGTAGACACACACACAGATACACACACACACACACACACACACACACACACACTGTAAAAGAAGTCAAGGGGACTTGACATATGGATCAGTTGACAGGCTGAACTTAGCATGCCAGAAGGCCTGGCTTTGACCTCAGTGAATTGGGTGTAAATTGGGTGTGGTAGCTCACACCTTTACTTCCAGCACTTAGGTGGCCTAGGCAGGATTGATAGTCCAAGCCACTTTTGGCCGACTGCTGAGTCTGAGGCCTAAAAGAAGAGGGGGACAGGGAAAGAGAGGAGGACAAGAAGGAAGAAGATGAGGAGGAAGGGGAAGAACTGGAGGGAGAGGAAGAAGGGGGAAGAAGGAAGAAAAATAAAGCTCAGTGGTAGAGTGTCTGCTCAACATGAGAAAGAGTGTAGATTTAATCCCCAGGACTACAAGAAGGAAGAGAAGCAGAAGGAACTGTACTCTTTCCTACCTCTTAGCCACCCCAAGCCCTAAACCTTTTGCTGTACATTTGCCTATTCTGAACATGTGGTATAAACGGAACTACATAATAAATGGTTTTGTGGTTTGGTTTATTTCATTTAGCAAACATTTTCATGGCTCGTGAATGTTGTGGTATAGATCAGCACTTCATTTTACCTTGTTGTTTAGCTCTGTTTTATTGCATAGATATGCAGCTCCATTTTGTTCACCAAGTTATGAGTGTACCTGCTTCGGCTTTATGACTAAGTTGTCCACACTTGTGTGGACATATGTTTCCACTTAGCTCAGATACAAAACAAGAACTCTACCACAGAGCTACACCGCCCATCTCAAGTTCAACATTTTGTGGAACTGCTGCACTATTTTCCAAAGTGGCTACATTCTATGGTTCCAGTTGCAATGCACACAGGCATTTGTTTTGCCAGAATGTGTTATTTTGTTTGTTTTTTCTTCAGCCATCCCAGTGAGTGTGAAGTCCATAGGACATTGGTGACTTTGATTTGCCTTCTCCCAGTAACCAGTGAGGCTGAGCATCTTATCAGGGACTCATTGGCAATCTGTGTATCTTCTTTGCAGCTATGTCTGTTGAAATCCTTGGCTCATTTAAGAATTTGTCTTTTCTTATGTCTTTTCAAAAGTGAGTTGGAGTTTTTTAAAATATATTCTCAGGCCAGTGAGATGGCTCAGCAGGTAAAGCCATCTGCTGCCATACTGGAAGGCTCCTGAATTCAATCCCGGAATTCACATGATAGAAGAGGAACACTGACTTCTACAAGTCCTTTGACCTCCCCATGAATGGCATGGCACATGACTGACCTTTTCCCCCCAAATTAAATAAATGCTTTTTTTAAAAAAATTAAGGAGTTGGAGAGATGGTTCAGCATTTCAGAACTGCTGGCTGCTCTTTCAAAGGACTGAAGTTTGGTTTTCTAGTACCCATATCATACAGCTCACAACTGCTTGTAGCTCTAGTTCTAGGGGATCCAGACATCTTCTTTCTTCTGTAGGTACTGCACTCATTTGTGGCTACATTTACACAGACACACATAAATGTAATAAAAATTTTTAAAATGTATTTTGGATAAATTCTGGCACACAATTTTCTGTAGGCTGTCTTTATTTTTTGAAGGTATCTACTGGAGCAGAAAAGTTTTCAAATTTGATGAAGTTTGCTGTGGAACACTAGCCACAGGGCATAAAACGGCTATTAATCTGAGCAGCTGCGTCATTCATAGGTTACCCTCAAGGTCAGGCTTCAGTACAATCCTTCAAAAACAGACTCTCGCCTGGGATTCCAGTCCCTCCCCTCCCCCCCTCCACTCTCACAGCTGCATGTGTAGTCATTTCAAGAGGTGCTCAGGTATACAGAGAGTGGAAGATGAACTGAAGGGGGCATTCCATCTACGAAGCTTTTGGAGGTTGTTACTCATGCTGGGTAGGGCTTTACCATGATTCAGATGTTTGGGGTCATGCATGTACCTCTAAGTAAGCCCTATAAATTCATTGGTTCATCAAGCCAGACTTGGGTGGAACTGATCCTTTGCTCTGTAATAGGTACTGTCTCCTAACTAAACAGACATTTTGTTCTCATCTCCCCAGGAAAAGTTAATGCCAGAGTCCAACTTATTCCTTCTTTTGTTGCCTATGTATTTGGTTATAGAAAAGAAACAGATGCTTTACCAGGCATCAAGAAGATTTACTCTTGTTTGCTTTTGAGTTTTAGTTCTTGTAAGCCTATTTAAAAGGATACTGAGAGATACATATTTTGGAACTATCAGTTTTGATCTCACTTCCATTCATAATGGCTGGTCATATTTTTCCCCAGAGACAGTCCTCACTATAAGAATTTTTAAATTATCTATTAACATGATGTAGGTATAGAGCTGCTTCAGCAGTTAAGAACACTGGCTGCTCTTCCAGGTTCAATTCCCAGAACCTCCATGGTGATTCACAATGGTGCAGAACACCATGTTCTGGCCTCTGTGGGCATTTCATGTGTGTGGTGCACATACACACATGCAGGCAAAACACCAATATGTGTAAAATAATATCATTTAAAAAATATTTTACAAAGAGGGTGTAACTAATACAACAGGTGTTTGACGTGTATCAGGCACTGGATATATGCTAAGCATCTCACTGTGTTCAGTCTTTGTAGACTTTATATAGAACTGATGTAACTTTAGCTCCCACTTTTCATAAAGGCAATGAGCATGTACCAACATTATATTTTTAGGAAGAAAAATGTACAGACCAAAGAAGCTCATGTTATGAGTATGTCACCATGCTTGGATCCAAAGATGTATGTCCTTCTCTTTTCTTTCATGATCTTGTTACCCTCTGCTTCTTAGATATGACTCTTGGAACTGATCATTGTTCATGACTTGTTCTCTAACACCCAAATGGGCTTGGGAACATAGTGATCTTTTAGAAATGGGCACCTGAATAAAGAGTTAGGTAATACAGTGCATTGTTTCGTGTGCACCAGGGCCTTGGGTTTCATCCCTAGCATCAAATGGAATACCCCCAGCCCTCAAAAACTCCACAAAATGAAAATATCTGATACTACTCTGTTTAAAACTCTCTAGTGGAACCTGGGTATAGTGGGGCATGCTTCTGGTCCCAGACCTTAAAGGCAGAGGCAGAACTTCCTCGGACCTCTATATTCTCTCTCTACCACCAAAAATAAAAATATCTGTTTTAAATTAGGAAAAAAAAAAAAAAAAAGATTGCTGGGGCTGGAGAGATGGCTCAGTAGTTAAGAGCACTGACTGCTCTTCCAGAGGTCCTAAGTTCAAGTCCCAGCAAACACATGGTGGCTCACAACCATTTATAATGGAATGTGATGCCCTCTTCTGGTGTGCATGAAAACAGCACTCGTGTACATAAATTAAATCTTTAAAAAAAAGGGATTGCTACAGATTTGAAACCACTTTAAATCTCATGGAGATTGCTAGGTCAGCCAGGGGGTACATGGAAAGACTTCATCTCAAAACACAAAACTACGAACAAAATAGGTCAGGTGTGGTGGCACAAGCCTGCCATCTCAGTATTGGGAAGGCAGAGATAGGAGGATCAGACTTTCACGGACATCTTCAGATACAGTGAATTCAATGCTTGCCTGGGCTATATAAAGTTCCAGTATCTGAAAACCAAAATAACTCAAAATAAAAATAAAACTTTTCAATGACACATAGTTTGTACTTTGGATAATCGCCAACTTGTTAACTACAGCTGCTTGTCCCTGCTTGCCCCTGCTTGCCTCTTATGTGTGTCTCCTTCCACGGCAAATGCTGTTCTCCTCCCTTGGACCACACTTGTTTCTTTGAGGATCCCCTTGTCCTTTTGGTTGTGAGCCTAGCCTTTGAGGGCTGAGCCCTCTCTCCAGCCATCTTTTCTGATGCTCATTTATATTTGTTGTTTCCTGACTCCGAGTCATCCCCTCTGCTTGGAAGCTGTGAACTCATTCTGCGGTTCTCATCTAAAATGTCACCCTGTCATGTCACCAGCATCCCTTCCCCCATGGGTATTCTCAACCATGCATTTATTTTTCTTTTTTAAAAATACAGTTTTTGCTCTTTAACTAAAACATCTTACCTATTGATGGGGTACAGTATGATAACCCAATACACTATGCAAGTATCGTAATCCTAGGGTAACTGACATATGACTTTAGACATCACTGTGCTAGAAGTCAAACGACTCTACTCCCTATTTTGAAGTATTCCATACTTTTTGTTAACCATGGCTATACTATCGATGCACTGTACGGTTTTCTTCATGGATATAAAGATTCCTTGTATAGTTAATTATTATAGCTAATTTTTAAGCACCCATTTAGCATTTTCCATACATAAACGACTGAAGTGTGGTATGCTGTTAGTGATTATCAAAGGGCTCTCCAAACTCCTGACTTGTTATATTTGCTTATCTCTGAGCTATGCAGACTCCCACCTGGAGGGATTTCAAGCTACCAACCTGAACTGAGAAAAGCAGAAGTGCATCCTTACACAGAATTTGCCACAGTACGTGTCCTGGTTATTATTGTCAACTTCACACAACCTAGGGTCATTTGGGAAGAGGAAACCCCAGTTAAAGAATTGCCTCCATCAGATTGATCTGTGAGAAATTGTCTTGATTTTGAAAATTGATTGACATGAGAGGGCTCAGTTCACTGTAGGAGGAGGCATCATCCCTGGGCAGGTGTACCTGTGTCGTGTACAAAAGCCGGTTGAGCATGAGCAGAAGAGAAAGTCTGCTCTGACTTACCTCGGTTAAATAACTTGCTGAAGGTCGCAAAGCTAATAATTAACCACTCCAAAGTGTTTCCTCACCACACAGGTGCCTTGAGGGTGGTTGGTGTTCAATAAATACTCACGTCGCACTCTTTAAAAATATAGAGGTAAACATTTTAACATTAAAAATATTCGCACGAGTGAAATTATTTCTTTAAAGTTTGCTCACGATCTCAGTAAAATAAGTACAATATTTCTTCACTTCTCTTGCTTAAGCAGAGGCATAGTGCAAACCTTTGCTAGAAGTTTGACACGTCCCGCTTTCCGTCGTCCCGTCGCAGGGCTTTCTGGGAGTGGTAGTCTCAAAGTCTGCCGGCTCCAGTAGCAGCAGCGGCGCTCGCTCAACGGAGGTACTACAGTGTGGCGCGCAAGTCTTGAGGCTCTTCCGCATTGCCTGCGCGCCCGCCTCAGCTATCATGGCGGCTCCCTTGGCCCTGGTGCTTGTGGTGGCCGTGACCGTGAGGGCGGCCTTGTTTCGCTCCAGTTTGGCCGAGTTCATTTCCGAGAGGGTGGAGGTGGTGTCCCCACTGAGCTCTTGGAAGAGAGGTGAGGCCACTGACTAGAGTGGAGCGGTCCGCGCTCTGCCAGCCTCAGTGGATTGAATTGGAGGTGGAGGAGGTGGATACAAGCGCGAGGTTCTGTGGAGACTGACCCGCGTCTGGGGTTCTTCACGAGCTGAGGGCGGAGCTTGGGTGTAGAGGATGGGGTGTGGAGGAGATGTGGAGTGTGAGCCCCACTACCCTAGGGATGGGTATCCGAGGGGGCGTGTCCCTGTATCCCGAGTCGGGCAGCGGGATCCGCGGAAGATTGGATATCCAAGGTTGCTGTGTGCGTTGGGTCTTGTGAAGTATTAGTCTTTGGCAGTGAGATTGCAGGATGTGTTGCACCGAGTAGCAGATAGTGGAGCGGGTGACCAAGACCGAGAGAAGCAGTGTACTTAAGTCACCTCTGCCCAATTTAGGACTCGTCGTTAAGTATATATATACACATACATTCATATATACACATATTTTTTTTTTCTTCATCAAACCCTATTGCATACTATCGCCTCCAAGAAGACACAGAGATTGGGCTGAAGGAACCATCGGCCAGTAGAAGAGATGAACAAGTTTTTATAGTCACTTCCTTAGTGTATGACTCTGAGTAAACTGCCTTCTCTTTTCTAGAATGAACGAATGAAGGACTAGGGTTGGGAAAGATTAGAAAAAAAAAGTTTCAGGTCGCAAAGGATCAGGAAATACCTGAAGCTGTGAACTATCCAGAGCAGAAAAAGATGTAGGTTAGGTTGGAGCTACAGATCAAATTTTTTTTAGGTTATTATTGCTTTGGGGTGGGGGTTGTGTGCTTGTGATATGTGTTCAGAAACCAAAGGAGGATGTCTGGTGTAGAGGGATTACTCTACCCTTTATTCCCTGAGACAGGCTCTACTTGAACCTGAAGCTATATCAGTTGGGCTGTATGCCCGAAAGTCCCTGGGATTTTTGCCGGTCTCCACCCCTACAATCCTCCAATGCTGGAGTTACAGGCATCTCTGGCTATGGCTGTTGTGGTTTTGCTTTTTGACAGGGGTGCTGGGGATTTGGATTCAGATCTTCCTGTTTCCACTTTAAGTTTAAGTCTTTAAACAAAACAGAGCCTAATGTGCATTGTATATTTGAAGCACATGTAAGTGTAGACAGAGAGCTTAGTGAATTTTTTAAAAAGACTTATTTATATGAGTACACTGTAGCTGCTTTCGGACACATCAGAAGAGGGCATCAGATCCTGTTACAGAAGGTTGTGAGCCACCATGTGGTTACCGGGAATTGAACTCAGGACCTCTGGAAGAGCAGTCAGTGCTCTTAACCACTGAGCCATCTCTCCAGCCACCAAACTTAGTGAATTTTTATGAACCATGTATATACACATGGATAGCCAGCACCTAGCTCAAAAACATCGGCATCCTAGAAGTCAGCTTTATGTAGCCTTACACTTTGCTCATTATTTGATTTTGAAACAGGGTCTCTTCTTTAGCCCAGCATATACTCAGATTCATGGTGATCAGCCTTTCAAGTATTGGGATTGTAGGTGTGAGCCACCACATCTAACTTTATCCTCAAACTTTAATGCCTATGTTTTGATATCACTTGCTGTCATCAACTTATTTTTTAATATTTATTTATTTTGTGTGTGCAGACATGAGCTTGGACGGAGGCTGGAGAACACTTGTGAGAGTGGCTTCTCTCAAGTAAAGTTTCTAAAGTTTCTTAGTGTATGTCAAGGCGTATAGTAAGCTTTTAATATTTGTCTCCCCTCACTAAACCCTCACAGTGATGCTTTGTGGTAGATGGTACTATGCCCCTCATTTTACAGATAATGAAAATGGGACTAAGAGAAGAATTTGTTCAAGTTTAGCGTAGGTGAGTAGTAGTAGTGATTCTTGTGTGAGGTGGTAGAACTTGGATTTGGTATCTTTGTGTATAATTTGTTGTTGAAATGAATTGAAGCTACTTAGTTCCCACTCTTATCTGGATACCGGAACACTTAAGGCACTACCAGGTCTTTCTTCCTCTACACTTTTAGAACCTTAGACATACCTGTAGTAAGACTTTCTCAGATCTTGGCATGGTTGCACAGGTCTGTAATCTCAGCTCCTGGGAAGCAGAGGCAGGAAGACCATGAGTTTGAAAACAGCCTAAGTTCCTTATAGAATTCAAGGCCAGCAGAGTGAGACTCTCTTGAAAACAAAAACCAAGGGAGCTGGAGAGATGGCTTAGCAGTTAAGAGCACTGATTGCTTTTCTAGAGGATCCAGGTTCAATTTCCAGCACCCACATGGCATCTCACAACTGTCTATAACTCTAGTTCCAGGGGATCTGATATCCTCACACAGATGTACATGCAGGTAAAACATTGATGCCCACAAGATAAAGATAAATATATCTTTAAAAAAACAACAACACCTCTCCCCTCCCCCCCAGTAATTTCTCACCTCATATAAAATTTTGTTTACCTCTGGTCTTTCTGTAGTAGTATGAGCTTCTTGAAGGACTGCGTTGCTTGTGCCTAAATTCCTTGGTTCCAAGGCTACAACAGGTATGTAGTTAGTTACTATTGGATGATGTGGAAGGAATATGGAAAGCATAAGCTCTGTTATTTACAGAGTAGATCGGTAGACGAACTTAAAGATGAGGGAATGCTGTGTATGATTTCTAGAGTAGTAGGAAGTATTTGGTTCTTCCTCTGGCTCTGCCATTTACTTCTTTGTGATTTCTCATCTGTGAGACAGGCCTAAATGAGAAAATCCCTGTTAAACCATAATAAGCCTAAAGACCAGTTCCCAAGTCATGAGTTTAGGAAATAGAACAGTGTGACAGTGGCTGAGCTGACGAGGTGACCCCGAGAGGATTGGGCAGTAAGTGTTTGGTGTGTACTATAACAAACAGTACGGCGTTCTGAGGTTTAGATCGATGTAGCTTAGGGTCAGCATCTAGGCTACTGAGCATTGGCAGTCATACAGCGTGTGGGTCTTGTTAGCAAAGGATAGTTTCATTTTAAAGAGAGGACACGATTTCTGTCACTTGTATTTACAGTTCTTTACTGGGATAGATGAAAGAGCAGGTAATTGTTCCAAGCATGGTGTCTTGTAGTTGTTTTTTTGGTTTTTTTTTTTTCCCTTCAAGACAGGGTTTCTCTGTGTAGTCTTGGATGTGTTGTAACTCACTATAGACCATGCTGACTTTGAACTAAGAGATCCACCAGCCTCTGCTTCCCATGTGCTAGGATTAAAGGAGTACGCCACCACTGCCTGATGGATGTCAGAGTTGTAATCCCAGCACTTAGAGGCTGAGGTAGGAGATTCATTAGGATCGAGGCGAGAGTGGGCTACATAGTGAGTTCCAGGCCAACCTAGGCTACAGAGTAAGACCTTGTCTCAAAACTGAACAAACAAGCAGGTGGTTGTATTAAAAATGTAATGCTAGGCATTTAAAAACACTGAGGTAGGATCCATTCTGGTTTTACGTGACATTTTGAGATTTCTGAGTCACCAGTTCTTTGGATAAAAGCCCTGTATCCTCATAGACTTTGATTGGCTATAGTATGGGCTTATTTATTTGTTTAGACATTGTGTGTGTTCTGTGTGTGCACACAATGTATGTGCACACAATGTGTGTGTGCAGGTGTGTGTGTAGACCCACATTCTTCCTGATTGTGCTTCACCTTATTTTTGTTGTTGTTGTTGGTTTTTTTGTTTTTCGTTTTTCGAAACATGGTTTCTCTGTATAGCCCTGGCTGTCCTGGAATTCATTCTGTAGACCAGGCTGGCCTCGAACTCAGAAATCCACCTGCCGCTGCCTCTGGAGTGCTGGGATTAAAGATGTGTACCACCACTGCCTGACACTCCACCTTATTTTTTGAGAAAGGATGCTTTTTGGTGGTATGATAAAATACTGACCAAAAGTAACTTGAGGAGGAAAGAGTTTCTTTGGTTTACAGGTTACATCATCAGGGAAAGCTGAGATAGGAACCTGAAGCAGAAACTAAAGCAGAGACCTTCGAAGAAAGCCGCTAACTTGCTTTTCCTGGCTTGTTCTGTTACCTTTCCTGTACAGCTCATGCCTGCAGTGGTGTAGGCCATCTGACATCAACTAGCAATTAAGAAAATATCCCCACAGACATGCCCACAGATAAATCTGGTGGAGGCAGTTTTTCAACTGAGATTCCCTCTTCCTCTAGGTCTGCATATGTTGTTCAGTGGTAGATTACTTGCCTGTGATTATGGAGCCCCGAGTTCTACCCCAACACAGCAAAAAACCACCCACCCACCAAACTCTGCCCTATTCCAAAATATTAATTAGGTAATAATCTCCTGGGGGATGGAAGAAATATTACAGCTAGGTGTGGTGGTACATACCTGTAATTTCTACTTGTGGAGGCCTAGACAACGTGTTGAAAGTATAAGATTTTCCTGGGCTCTGAAACAAGATCTAAAAAAAAGAAAGGAAAGGGCTGGAAGATGGCTCAGCGGTTAAGATCACTGACTGCTCTTCCAGAGGTCCTGAGTTCAATTCCCAGCACCCACACGGTGGCTCACAACCATCTGTACTGGGATCCGATGCCCTCTTCAGGTGTGTCTGAAGACAGCGACAGTGTACTTACATACATACATATAAATAAATAATTAAAAAAAATAAAAAAGAAAGAAAGAGAAGTATATTCAGTGCTGCTCCTCTGGTGTACTTTATGAGTGTTATTTTAAAAAAAATACATGAAAAAGCAAAGCTTAAAGCTTATGAGTTCTTTGGATTTTTAATTTAATTTTGTGTTTTAAAATATTTAATTGTTGTCTGATTAAAACAAAGCCTTTGTAGCGTAGGCTGGCCCCAGCTAGTTCTCAGGCTTTGTAGCGTAGGCTGGCCCCAGCTAGTTCTCAGGCTTTGTAGGTAGGCTGGCCCCAGCTAGTTCTCAGGTTTTGTAGGTAGGCTGGCCTCCAGCTAGTTCTCAGGCTTTGTAGCATAGGCTGGCCCCAGCTAGTTCTCAGGCCAAGAGTGACCTAAACTAGGGTTACAGGAGAATGCTATCACGGCCAGGGTGCGCGCTCTCTCTGTCTCCCTCTCTCTGTGTGTGTGTGTTTTGCTGGAGGTCAAACCTAGGTACTTAACCATCTTAGTCAAAGGCTCTACCCCTGAACTATATCTCTAATTCTGAGTTTTTGCTTTTTTCTCTCAGTCTTTTGTTAAACTGATTTTTCTCAGCTGAGGCTACGTGAGGCACTGTCTGACCACCACCACCTTCAAAAGAAAAAAACAACTAAAAATTTTCTAGTTTATAGTATTGGTGTATTGTTATATACTGTTATAATCTGGCAGCTTGATTAATTCTTTGGTTGTTGTTTCAAACGGGGAAAGCCATCCATTATACATATAAAATATACATATAAAATATAAACATTTAATATTTGGGGGGTCTTCTAACATCCTTCTTTACAAATCTTTGCTTCATTTTATATTCTCATTTTATCACCTTATCTTTTACTTTTCAAAAGTGTTTTTAGTACCTAATGAACTCCTTGTGTGGCTTCAAGCCACCAGGGCACAGGCTCACTCAAGGAAAAGCTCCTCTGAAGCATTTGGTCTTCAGGATGGCAAGCTGCTTAGGAGCTTCCCTACTTTAGAACTTTGGAGAAACCCAGTCATATAATGTCACTGATGGCAGCTCTGGTCTTGATTTTGGTAGCAGCACTTATGACTGCTCATGGACCAATGTCCAGAGTTTATTGAGGTAGGCAATTGGACAGAAGCCCAGGTTCTTCTTTAAGTGGTAATACCTCACACTAGCTCTACCAGTTCATCTGTTTGATATTTGTCAAGATTGATCCTGGGTGGGTTTTTTGTTGTTGTTGTTTTTGTTTTTCGAAATAGGGTTTCTCTGTATAGCCCTGGCTGTCCTGGAACTCACTCTGTAGACCAGGCTGGCCTCTGCCTCCCAAGTGCTGGATCCTGAGTGTTTCTATACTTACTGATGCTCTATGGCTGAATGTGGCCACGGCTGTGGCTCATGTGGCTGTGAAGTTTCTGGCTCTACCTCAGCGAGGTGGTAGTAATGGAAAGGAAAGCTCCTTTGAAAGATTAAGTCAGGGCCCTCAGAGTGTCTCAGTGGGTAAAGAAAGATACTTGTTACCAAGTCCAGCAACCCTGAGGTTGATCCAAGTGGAAGGAAAGAACTGACGTAGACACACACACAGGCAGGCAGGCAGGCAGGCAGGCATGCACGGGGAGGGGAGTATGGGTCAATGGGCAGGGGAGAAAGACACACAGAGTAAATAAGTATAATAAAAGAAAATTTTAAAAAGGAAAAGTGGAAACTGCATGTTTATAAGAGTATTTCTTTTTCCAAGCTAACCTTGTACTCAGAGACCCCAAAGCCTCTGCCTCCTGAGTGTTAGGGTAGCAGGTTGTCTGGCTATAAAAGTATTTCAGTTTCCATCCTTTCTGCCATGCCTCTGATTTTTTTGTTTGTTTTTTGTTTTTTGTTTTTGAGACAGGTCTCACTATATAACTGTGGGTGTTCTGGAACTCATTGTGTAGACCAGGCTGATCTTAAACTCATAGAGATCTACCTGCCTCTGCTTCTCAAATGCACCAATCATTTTTTGGTTTTAGTTTAGTTTAGTTTTAGATTCGGGGTCTCCAAGCTGACCATAAATAGACCAGGTAGCCTAGAACTTGTAGTAATCTTGCCTCTGCCTCCCGAGTGCTAGGATTACAGGTGCGAGCCACCATGCTTAGCTTAATTATTCTTTTAAACATTGAATGAATCATTAATAGAGTTTGAAGAGAATTTTGACAATTTTCTAGTTGAGATGGAAAATACATACTGTAGACCCTGAGAAAGTTTTCATACATGTCACCAACACTTCTAAAGGACAACATTTAATTGGGGATGGCTTACAATTTCAGAGGTTTAGTCCATTATCCTTATGGCAGAGAGCATGGCAGTTTGCAGGCAAACATGGTGCTGGAGAAGCCAAGAGTTCTATATCTTCATTTGAAGGCAGGCAGAAGGAGACTGTCTTCTGAAGGCAGCCAGGAGGAGGGTCTCTTTCCACACTGGGCAGATCTTGAGTATTTAAGACCTCCAAGCCCACCCCCACAGTGACACACTTTCTCTAACAAGGCCACACCTCCTAATAGTGCCACTTCCCATGGGGCCAAGTGTATTCAAACCACCTTAGTACTCAAACAAGTTTACTGATGACAGTATCAAGCAAAGCAAAATCTCCGAAGGATTGGTTTTACTTGCTGTGGCAAGATGCTTTGGCTTAGGCTGAGGGAAGTCTTGTGAAGTGGCCTAATGAATCCTCTCCTTGAGTTTGAGTTTAATAGCTGTCTTACAGAGCAACCTCTACATTGCTCCTTAAGGGATTTTTTTTTTCTGTACTAGAATAAAGGACCAGTTACAATTGTCTTTGTAAACATTTACATATTAATTTACTGTGTCTATGTGTGTGTGAGTGTGTATGTACACATACATGCACTTGTAGAGTTAAGACAACTGGTGGGAGTTGGTCCTCTTCTTCTACCATGTGGGTTCCTAGAATTGAATTCAGGTCATCTGACTTGGCAGCAAGAGCCTTTACCTGACAAGGTGTCTTGCTAGCCCTGGTTAAAATTATCTTGCACAGGCTGGAGAGATGGCTCGTTGATTGAGAGCACTGGCTGCTCTTCCAGATGACCCAAGTCCAATTCCCAGCATCCACATGACAGCTCACAACTGTCTTAACTCCTGTTCCATGGGATCTTTCTACTTTAGGATCTGATGACTGAACTCAGGTCATTAATCTTGGTAACAATCACCTAATCACCAGAGCCATTTTGCCAACCCTCAAAAGAGGTGCAAAGGTGTTGGTGAGATGGCTCAGCAGTTAAGAGTCTTTATTGGTCTGAGTACTGGGATTTGGATCCCAGCATCTACATCAGGTTGTTTACAAATACCAGTAACTTTAGCTGGGAGAGATCTGACAACCTCTTCTGGCTTTCTTAGGTACTTATGCACACACCTGCACACACACATACATACACATATAGTTACAAAAACATGTAAAGTTTCTGTTTATACTTTACCCAATATTACTGTAATGTAGTATGCTTAACCAGTCAGTATTGTTAGTGTATATATCTTATAAGAACTCAGCCAGTTTTCGACGCCCGGTGCCACCGAAGTCACAAGGTGAGGTCCGTCCACTGAAGCCCACATGCACTACGTTGCCTCTTATATGCTGGCCACCCTTGGGGGCAAATTCTCTCCTAGCACCAAAGACATCAAGAAAATACTAGACAGCGTGTGGGCACTGAGGCTGATGATGACTGGCTCAACAAGGTCATCAGTGAGCTGGATAGACAAACACTGAGGAGAGCTGGCAAGTGGTGGCTGTTGCTGCTGTGTCTGGCTCTGTAGCCCTGGCTGCAGCAGAGGAGAAGAAAGGAGGAGTCTGAGGAGTCGACATGGGATTTGGCTTGTTTGATTAAATTCCTGCACTCCTGCAAATAAAGCCTTTTTATGTATCTTGAAAAAAATAGAATTGAGCCAGTGGTGGTGGTGGCAATGGTGGTGCATGCCTTTAGTCCCAGCACTCAGGAGGCAGATGTGGATTTCTGAGGCTGAGGCCAGCCTGGTCTACAGAGTAAGTTCCAGGACAGCCATGGCTACACAGAGAAACCCTGTCTTGAAAAACAGAAAACAAAACAAAATAAAAAGAATTGTACTGCTTCCTTGTGGTTGTCCAGTTTCTGGCCTTAAGTTCAGTCCATGATCTCGTTTTGCATTTAGTGATTATGTTTCCTTAGTAACTACCGATCTGGGACATGTTCTTTAATTTTTCAAGATTCCTGGGCAGTTGTTTTGCCTTGGGTTTGGGTTATCTGATGTTTTCTGATGGTTAGGTGGAGGGTGTGGTTTGCTTGTTTTCCTCATTGTACCTCGTTGGTAGCAGGAGGACCACAGAAATATTCTTATCACCACACCAGTGAATCATGAGATACTTGATAATTCAGTTAACGTATTGATTTTTAATGGATCACCTGATTAAAGCAGCTACTGCACGGTCTAGATAAAGTTATCTCCCTTGCAAATACTTTGTTTTCATACTCTGCCCACTGACTTCAGCATCCACTAATGATGGCTTCCTTTGAAAATCATTCTGTGGGTCAGCCAGGCGATGACTTCCTGTTCCATTCTTCATTTTTTACCCTTTTTTGTCCTGGTGTTGAGCTCAGATCCTTCTGCTTGCTGTGCATGTTGCCCTGTTACTGCACCACATGTGCGGCCTTCCTACACTTGCCACTGAGCAGTCCATGTAAGGACAGTGTCTTAGAAGGTTTTACCACTGTGAACAGACACCATGACCAAGGAAACTTATAAGGACAACATTTAATCGGGGCTGGCTCACAGGTTCAGAGGTTCCATCCAGTATCATCAAGGTTGGGTCATGGCAGCATCCAGGCAGGCGTGGGGCTGGAGAGCTCCACCTCTTGTTCTGAAACAGCTGGCAGGAGGCTAACTTCCAGGCAGCTAGGATGAGGGTATTAAAGCCCTCACCCACAGTGACACACGGATTCCAACAAGGCCACACCTCCTGATAGTGCCACTCCCTGGTCAGACATACAAACCATCACAGAGAGTATTTCCTTTTCTTCCACCTACTTATTTAGTTACAACATCGTTTTAATGCTTAGTATATCAGTATGTATTAGATATCAGTAGATACATTTATTATGTATATAAATAAATCTCCATTAATCAATGTTGGGATTCTTTTAAAGTTTTTATTAAGAGGGGCTAGAGAAATGATTCATCAGTTAAGAGCATTGGCTGCTCTTCCAGAGGACCCAGGTTCTATTCCTGGCACCCATTCAATGGCTCACCCCATCTGTAACTCAGTTCTAGAGGATGTGATCCACTCTTCTGGCCTCCTCAGAGCCAGGCACTATGTGGTCCAGCAGACGTACACACAAGCAAAACACTCGTATGTAGAAAATGAAGAAAATATACGCTGAGAGCTGTACTGAATATTTTATCAGAGACTTGATCAGTTACCTCCTAAGATAATCTACCTTAAGATTTATCATTTGGTGCCCGAGGGCAGCACTGGCCTTTTATCCCAGCTTTGGGGAGGCAGAGACGAGTGGATCTCTGCTGAGTTCAAGGCCAGCCTGGTCTAAATAGAGTTGTGAGCCAGCTAGAACTTCATAGTGAAACTTTGTATAAACCCCAAAAATTATCATTATGTTTAGGTGAAATAGTTCAGCAGTGGAGTATTTGCTTAGCATGTACAAGTTTCCAAGTTCGATCTAAAGCACCAAACCAAACTAAAAACTCCTCAACCTGCCCCCCCATCACCAACAAAAAACAAAAACAAATATTTTAAGTTGGTCATGGTGGTGTATGCCTGTAATCCTAGTACTTAGGAGGTGGAGGCAGTTAAGTAGTTTAAGGTGATTCTTGATGCTAGAGAGATGGGTCAGTGGTTAAAAGCACTGACTGCTCTTCCAGAGGTCCTGAGTTCAATTCCCAGCAATCACATGGTGGCTCACAACCATTTATAATGGGATCTGATGCCCTCTTCTGGTGTGTCTGAGGACCTCGACAGTGTACCCACGTACATAAAATAAATCTTGAAAAAGAATTTTAAAAGAAAATAAAAAAGGAAACAAGAGTCTTAGCTGAATAGGAACTCTGAGTCCAGACTGAGCTCTTTAGCAGATCAGCTAAAGATCTCAACAAGCAAACAAACAAAAGTGTCAGCTGGGATTGATGGCTTGCTCCTATAATGCCAATACTTTGAGGCAGGTGGCACAAGAGGGACTCCCTGTTTCACTAACCTGGACAACAGTTTTTTAAAGCCAGCTGCTGATTTTGTTAATTGTGCTTTGGAATAGGGCAGAATATACGTAAAAGGAACACTTTAGAGTTGCTGGAGGTTACAAAAAGGTGGAAGTGTGGGATTGTTTTAAGAGTTCATTTAACTTTATATTTTATGTGTATGTATGTATGTATATCTGCATGTGAATGTGTGCATGCCAATGCAGAGGCCAGAAGAGGGCTTATTGGCAGTTGTGAGCTGCCCAGTATGGGTGCTGGAGATTGAACTGGGGAGCAAGAGTAGTATGCACTCTTAATTGCCAAGCTATTTCTCCAAACTCAGAAGTTTACAGTTCTGTAGAAAACTTTCTCATAAGGAGCATTGCCCATGATGGAAAGGACTGCTTTGTATGGAAGAATTGTCCATTGTTGAAAAGTGTGTGTGTGTGTGTGTGTGTGTGTGTGTGTTGAGTGTGTGTATGTGTGAGTGTGTGTGTGTGTTTGTATATGTGTGTGATATTCTGTGAGAATTTCATTTGTGTGTACAGTCTTGAAATTTTTCTTCAAATCAAGGCCTTCAGCCACTTGCTTGACCCGAGGTAAAGGGATTAGACACATTCAGGCATGTCTTGGTCCTAGGAATATCTAACTCTTTATGACCATTTGCTGATGTCTCTAGGGTCTGAATGAACTTGTCTTTCTTCCCTTTCAGTGGTTGAAGGCCTTGCACTGTTGGATCTGGGAGTGTCTCCGTATTCTGGAGCAGTATTTCACGAAGTAAGTATGTAGTTTCTTTTCTGGCACTGAGAGTAGCTTATAGCCTTGGATACCAAAGCCTGGACTCTGTCTGGTACAGACATTTAAAAAGATCTTTTTTTGGATAGGAATGCCCTTTTGTAGAATTACAGGGAAAATGATCCAGGTTAGGATTTTAAAAACTTTTAGAGAAAGAGAGAGAAACCGACTCTGTGTGTGTGTGTGTGTGTGTGTGTGTGTGTGTGTGTGTGTACTAGTGTGTATACAACTTTCAGGAGTCAGTGTTCTCACATTGTTGAGGTACAGTCTCCACACGCCAGCCTAGCTGGCAGTGAAGCTTCTGGGTAATTGTCCTGTCAGAAGTGCTGAGGTTCCAGATGCCACCAGCTTTCTGTGAGTTCTGGAGACCAAACTGAGGCTTATATAGAAATTATTTTTTGGGGCTGGAGAGATGGGTCAGTGGTTCAGAACACTGACTGCTCTTCCACAGGTCCTGAGTTCAATTCCCAGCAACTACATGGTGGCTCACAATCATCCATAATGAGATCTGATGCCCTCTTCTGGTGTGTCTGAAGACAGCTACAGTGTACTCATATAAATAAAATAAATCTTTAAAAAAAAAAAAAAAAGTAAAAGAAATTATTATTTTTTTTTTTAAATCACAAGTTTTAATCAGCTCTCAGTCCATGATTCACTCTGTGCTAAGTGGCATGTAACTGGTTTTATGAAATGCTTGCCCATGAAAGCTGTGACACTGGTTTCTTAGAAAGTCCACTAAAGGTTGTTGAAGCCATAAAATTAGTTCCTTTTTTGTTTGTTTGTTTTTGTACTTTTTTTTTTTCAAGACAGGGTTTCTCTGTGTAGCCCTGGCTGTCCTGGAACTCACTCTGTAGACCAGGGTTGCCTAAACTCAGAGATCTGCCTGCCTCTGCCTCCCAATTGCTGGGATTAAAGGTGTGTGCCACCACCACCCACCTCATAAAACTAGTTCTTGAAACTAGTAAAATAAAGCGGGCAGTGGTGGCACACACCTTTGGTCCCAGCACTCGGGAGGCAGAGACAGGCGGATTTCTGAGTTCGAGGCCAGCCTGGTCTACAGAGTGAGTTCCAGGACAGCTAGGGCTACACAGAGAAACCCTGTCTCGAAAAAACAAAAACAAAAAAAAAAACAACAACAACAACAACAACAAAAAACCCAGAAGCTAGTAAAACAAGCTAGGCATGGAAGCTCCCACTGTAATCCCAGTTTTCTAGGGGTCAAGGCAGGGACCTGCCCAGGCCTGGGCTATATGAGGCTCTTATCTCAAAATGGCAAAAGAACAGACATATAATCATCCCCATCTCTTGGAATTCTGACACACACACACCTTTCCTTGTTAAGTTTTTCCTGGTTCAGTCTTGCTCATTTACTCTTTACTCTGCAGTTGGGATCATTTTTCTAAAATATGAATCTGAATTTGTCACCGTTATGCTTGGCACCTGTACTTGCCACTAATCTCAGGCATAAAATCCAGATGCTTAGAGGAGCATTGAAAGCTCTCACCGAGTTTCTTTCTGATCCCTTTTTCCTTCCCTTTCTTCTTTCCCCCCTTCCTTTTCTTAAGCATGCAAGTCAGTTATTGGGTATATATGTTTGACACTCACATAATAAATAGCCCACTAGCCCGGAGGACCAGTGTGAAGTGGCCTCAGGTGTGTTTCAGAGTGTGATAAGCTTTCAGTGTTACTGTACTGTATTTCTATTGTCCTATCATCTTTGCTATGCTGTTGTCTCCTAGAAAGCTATTCTTCTCTCTTTTTTATGTGTGCTTGGCTCTATTTATGAGTCACAAACTTAGATCTTACCTTCTCCAGAAAATCACCCAGCATCCAGCATCACTTTAGACTAAGTTAAATGCTCCTACTTTATCACCTGAGGAATCCCTGGCTCATAGCCCACTCTTTTTTTTTTTAAACACAGGTTTTTTTCTGTGTAGCCTTGGGTATCCTGGAACTCATTTAGTTGATCAGGTTGGCCTAGAACTCAAGTGGTCCACCTACCTTTGTTTCCTGAGTGCTGAGACTAAAGGTGTGTGTCACCACTGCTGGCTCATATCCCATTCTTAAACTCACCTCTAATCTGCCAGGGGTGGTGGCACATGCCTTTCCTCCAAGCACTCAGGAGGCAGAGACAAGTAGATCTCTCTCTGTTCTACATAGGGAGCTGTAGGCCAGCCAGGGCTACATACTGAAACCTTGTCTAAAAAAAGAAGCCAAACTTACCTGTATGCTTATTTTTTTCTCCTCAAAACTGGTACACCTTTTCATCACTGATCCCTGGTGCCTGCCTCAGTATCTGCATTCTCCTGCCAGTCTCTGCTCCCTCTCTCCTGCCTTTAGAGACACTTGTACTTACCAGTGATTGTTAGGTTTCATAGATACAAAGTAAGGCACAGACACTGGCTTTATAATACTTGCCTGTCAGTCACTCTGTCTGTCTGTCTTTCCTTTCTCCCTGCCCCCTTTACTTCCCTTTTCTTTGAGACAGGATCTCATATAGCTCAGGCTGGCCTCTTTATAGATGGGAATGATTCTGAACTCCTGGTCATCTCACTGCTACCTCCCATGTGCTAGATTTTATATGCACTTAAATCTTTGAGATGTGTTTATTTTATGTTTATGGGTATCTTGCCTGCATGTATGTCTTATGTACCACATATGTACAGCTTCTACAGTGGCCAGAAGAGGGCATTGGATCCTCTGGAACAGGACTTATAGACAGTTGTTAGCTATAATATAGGTGATGGAAATTAACCCTGAACCCGCTGGAACTCAGTGTTCTTAATGACTCAGTCATCTCTCCAGTCCAGGTGCTTATGCTTATATTTTTTAAATAAACAGACAGGCTCCAGAGCAAAGAATATTGTCAGAAATGACAAAATTCATCCCAGAGTGGCAGGATGGGTTTCTCAGGAGAGTGGTTGCAGCTCTCTATTCACAGCTTTAAACCATAGGTGAAGACTGATAGACCAGGCAGGGAGGCAGCTCAGTGGGCACAGATGCTAGCTAGCACTGCAAGCCTCATAGTTAAATAAGGCTTAGAGACAGGAGACTCTCCTGGGACCTAATGGGTCAGTTAACCTGGAGTACACAGTACAGCAGTATAAACAAAAAGAGACCCCCACCTTAAAAGGGTGGATGATGACAGCTGATTCCTGAAAGTTTTCCTGTGACCTCCAAATGTGTGCTATGGTGTGCACCTCCCCACACCCACATTTAAAAGAAAAAAAAGACTGAAGGCTAGTCTCTAATTAGAGTTGGAGATTTCAGTATTTCTGTTAACAGTTGATAGAACAAGTGGAAAATTAGCAAGAATATTGAAAGTGGTTTTTTTAAAGATGTGTCTATTCTTAATTTCTATGTATGAGTGTTTGCCTGCATATATGTACGTGCATCATTTGTGTGCCTGGCATCCTCAGAGGTCAGAAGATGGCGTTGGACCTCTTGGAGTTATGGATTGTTAAGAGCCACGGTATAGGAGCTTTGAGTTGAACCTAGGTTCTCTGAAAGCGCTAGTGCTCTAAACCACCCAGCCGTGTCTCCAGCCTCAAGAATATAGTGATTCTGAGTAATGATGTCTGCCAGACTGATCTAGAATGCCCCATTCAGTAACATCTAAGTGCATTTTAAGTGTGTGTAGAACATTTGCACCAGAGACTATGTTCTGTCCATAAAAGAAGGTTCAATGTATCAATCTCACTTAGAGATTGATTTTTGCTTACCGAAGAAGTAGTAAAGAATTAACATCAGAGCCGGGCAGTGGTGGCGCACACCTTTGATCCCAGCACTCGGGAGACAGAGACAGGTGGATTTCTGAGTTCGAGGCCAGCCTGGTCTACAGAGTGAGTTCCAGGACAGCCAAGGCTATACAGAGAAACCCTGTTTTGAAAAAACAAACAAACAAACAAACAAAACAAAACAAAAAAAAAGAATTAACATCAGGAAGATGTGTGGAAAATCCCTCAAATTTTTGGACATGAAATAACCCATGAATCAAAGAAGAAATTAGAAAGTATCTTTGAAATTAATGAAAGCGAAAACCTTAGTTTGTCGTATATGTAGAATGTCACTAAAGTAGGACTTAGGGGAAAATTTATGGTCACTCAAATTGATATACAACATAAAGGCAGATTATATTCAATATGTATTTCTTTATTCCAGTTTGATGTGTAATTAAACTGCCACATAGGTGCTAGATAACTGGAAGCCAGCCATTTTGCTGATAGGCTTTTTGAGAAATGTTACAGTGTTTTTCTCACTTGGGGGCCTTTCTAAACTGTCTGAAGCATCAAGAAATTTCAAAAACAGGGTATTTGAAATGTAAATATAAGTACACACACACACATACACACACACATACACACACACACACACACACACACACACACACACAAAGATACTTGGATAATAGAGTCCATTAGTTCTTTTGGAACTTTGAAAGAGACAATTTATACCTGTTTTAAAAAGATGTAAGAAGTTGATCGCAGGTAGCCAACATGCTAAGATTTAGCTTCTGCTAGGCATTGTAGTAATTACTTTGTACACATAACTGCCTTTACTCTTCCCTAGAGCCCTGTGAAATAGATTTTTTAAATGATTTATTTGTTTTAAATTTTGTGTGTATGAGTGTTTTTGTCTGCATGTATGTTTGTGAGTCTCTTGCATGCTAGGTACCTTGCACCTAGCAAAGAAACATAGTAACAATTCTCAAAAAGCCTATCAGCAGAATACAGGCTTCCACAGTTAGCTAGCACATATGAGTCAGTTTAATTACACACAAAATGGAATAAAGAAGCACATATTGAATGCAATCTGTCTTTATGTTATATATCAATCTGAGTATATATAAAATTTCCTTTAAGTACCTGTGCAGAATTACAGACAATTTTTAGCAGCTATATGAGTCCTGGAAACTGAATCTCTGTCCTCTGGAAGAGTAGCTAATGTTCTTAACTGCTGAGCCATCTCTCCAGCTTCTGAAATAGATCATTTTCCCCAGTTTATATCAGAGGAAACTAACGCTCAGAGAGGAAAACAACTTGTCTAAAGGCCACACAGGTCCAAATCCAACTCTAAAGCTTCCCTTCTTTCTACCACAACTTGTTCTCAGTTACTAAAATGTCTGTCAGTGATCATTACAATGTTGTGGGCTCCTCTCCCCCCTTTCTTGAAATAGGGCCTTTTACACAGCTCAGGCTGTCCTAGAACTCACTGTGTAGCCTGGGCTTGTCTCAGCTTCTCAAATGCTGTGATTATAGATGTGAGTCACTATATATCCTGGCTCAGATATATCTATAGTTTTGTTGTTGTTGTTGTTGCTTTTGTTTTTGTTTTTTTGCAGCGGGGTTGGTAATAGATCTTCCTCCTAGGGCTTTGTGCATGGTGGGCAGGTGTTCTACCTTTCCACTACATCCTTAGCTCGTGTTACAAAGCACATTTTTGCATGTAGTTAGGAGGTGGTAGGAATAGATACTTTTGAGCCACTACACTAAAGCCTAACTATGCATTTCCTTTCTGATTCTGATGGACTGGTGAGCTAGCTTACAGTAGTGGGCCAGGACAAGAAGAAAGAAGAATAAATACCAAATTGTTTGTTTAAAGGCCTTGGAAAGTACCAAGATAATCAGAACTCAAGAGCAAAGTTCACAAAGTGAGACTCAGGGGCTGGAGAGGTGGCTTGAGTGGTTAAGAGCATTGGCTGTTCTTACAGGGGACCCAAGTTTGAATGTTAGCGCTCCTGTCAATCAGCTACAGGGGATCTGATACCCTCATCTGACCTTCTCTGACACCAGCATGCAAGTACAGACACACAGACAAAGACAGACAGACAGACACACTCACCACACCACACACATAAAATTAATGAAATCAAATAAAAAAGATAGTGTGACTAGGGCTGGTGATGTAGCCCAGTTGGTAGAGTACTTGCCTAGGATGAAACTCTGGCCTCAGTCCCAAACATTTCATAAACCTGGTGTGGTACTGCATGTCTGTAACTCAGGAGGTGGAGGTGAGATGACCACAAGTCAGAGGTCATCCTTGGTTGTCAGCATGGAGTACCTGAGATCCTGTCTTAAATAAGCAAAGCAAAGCAGAAAAGGAAGACCAGAGCCTGTAATCATAACATTGGGGAGATGGTGGCACCATGGTCAGAAATTCGAGGTCATCTTGGCTACATAATGATTTGAGGCCAGCCTTTGCTATATTAGACTCCATCAAAAAGGATCAGAGCCAAACCAAACTAAAAACAAAACACAGAAAAATAATTGTATGTTCTTTTTAAAGAAGTGCATCTCAGAGCTAGGGAACTCTAGGGTGTATCTTAGTGGTAGAGCATGCACCTATTGTGTTTCATCCTTAGCACCGTGAACCAAACCAGACATCTACGCACCACCAAAATCACCTGAAAAGAAAGCACATCTCACATATAAGGACCAGAAAAGTAAAAAAATTGAAAAAGCTTGGTCTTGGGATGTAGCTCAGTTAATAGAATGCATACTTATGTGTACAAAGCCCAAATACCCTAGCTTTAATCCCTGGCACTCATAATCCAGGTATGGTGGCACACACCTATAATCCTAGCACACAGGAAGAGAGCTAGGAGGATCAGGAGTCTGACATGATCTTTGGCTACCTAGTGTGAGTTTGAGGATAGTTTGTACTATATGAGACCCTGTCTCTTAAACTCAAAAAGCAGAAGGAAGGAAGGAAGAAAGGAAGGAAGGAAGGAAGGACTGTGTCATGCAAATAGTAGTTTGAAGAGTTAATGGAGTTTATTACTGTCAGATGACTTTAAAGCTAAAAACATAACAAACTAAAACAAAAAAACCCACTTTACTGGATGCGAAGGGGATTATTTTGTAATAATATAAAATTGCTCTACCCAGGAGATAGTCATTCTCTTTAGAACTGTGTCTAAGTCACCCAG